>CM077215.1:32791289-32821289 GCA_039654625.1 Rhinogobio ventralis
CACTCACTCACTCACACAGTCACACACACACTCACTCACTCACTCACTCACAGTCACACACACACTCACTCACTCACTCACTCACACAGTCACACACACACTCACTCACTCACTCACTCACACAGTCACACACACACTCACTCACTCACTCACTCACACAGTCACACACACACTCACTCACTCACTCACTCACTCACAGTCACACACACACTCACTCACTCACTCACTCACACAGTCACACACACACTCACTCACTCACTCACTCACTCACACAGTCACACACACACTCACTCACTCACTCACTCACACAGTCACACACACACTCACTCACTCACTCACTCACACAGTCACACAGTCACACTCACTCACTCACTCACTCACTCACTCACTCACACAGTCACTCACTCACTCACTCACTCACACACACACACACACACACACACACACACACACACAGTCACTCACTCACTCACTCACACAGTCACTCACTCACTCACTCACTCACTCACACAGTCACTCACTCACTCACTCACTCACTCACTCACTCACACAGTCACACTCACTCACTCACACAGTCACACTCACTCACTCACACAGTCACACACAGTCACATGATCTCAGGACCGCCGTGACTCATGGACTGCCGTGTCCTGTTAGCTTGTTTAAGCTCATTATGTGTAGTCTCTATGAATAAGTAATGCACACCGTACCAAAAGTAGAGACTCAAGACTTTATATTTTATTGAAGACTATATATTTTAGTGTTTCGTGACCCTTTTCAGCCTCTGGAACACTATTTGTTTTTATTGCAACATGATTTTTGCTGTGGTAAAGCTGTTTTATGTCACCATCTTTGTGCCATTTTATTTTTATTTATTTTTATTTTGTTTTATATTTTTGTATTTTATTAGATTTTTTTATTAGATTTTATTTTGGTTACTTTGTAATCTTCATTTTTCCAACCGAAGATAATTATAAACTAAAAACAAATATTTTATTTTTTGTTTTATTTTGTGTGCGATATGAAGAAACCCTACTGTGTTAATGGATTTATTAGAGCTTTATTTTGTGTTTTTGTTTTATATTTTTATTATATTTTATTTTTTATATTTTTTGTAATCATAATTATCTTCTATTGGGGAAAAAAATAAACAAAAAAATATTAAATGTAATAAAAGCAGCAGAGAGGAAGCATAGAGTCAACTTGCAGATCCTGTCTTTAAAAATGATCCTGTTCATACAAATACAAGCATTTTAATTTCATATTTTAATTGTATTTAATTTTTTATATATTTTTTTGTTTTTTTTTATATTTTATGGTTTGTAATAATTATAATTATAATTATTTTCCTTTTAATACAATTAAATACATTAATAAAAAATATATATAGGTTACAATTAATTGCAAAATGAATGTTTGGAAATGTAAACTGATATTTCCTACTGACACACTACAGTAAAAGATATAAATAACTGGCTTAAAAAAAAATTTCGTGTGAAAATACCAACGTGCCTAAGACTTTTGCACAGTACTGTATATATATATATGAAATAAAAGCAGCGTATAGGAAGCAGGATTATTCTTTAAAGATAGGATCTGCAGGTCGATCTGGGCCGCACCCACACGGTCTGCTTCCTCTCCTCTGCTTCTATTGTTCACGTTTGTCCCCTTGAGTGTTGATTATTGCTCTTTGTGTGAGCACCTTTAACTTCCTCCTGCGAGTGTTTTCTTTTGTGTTCCCAGCACTCCACCTTTATCCCTCATTATAACTAGGACCGTCGAGCACAAAAGAACGGCCTTGCAGAAACCGCTCGGCTTTCCTAATATGGAAGCGACTGAGGACGCGGAACGAATCCGCAGAGTCACAGCAGTTTTTGTAGGAAGCGTGGCCTGTTTGTCGCCTGTCTGGAGGACGGAGGTTGTTTATGAGGAATGTGAGGTCGTGTCGGATGTGATGTTGATTAATGAGGACGAATGAAGCCGTCTAGACGGTGTGATGAGAATGCACTGATAAACCAGAACATAAAGTATGTCTGAGAGTCTTGAAGCAAAACATCTCCAAATGCACAAACCCTGGAGGTTTGTTGACACTGTTATATTTCAGATTGTGTTTGGGTCACAATGATGGGAACACAACCCTAGTTATAATGGAGCTAAACATGCTTCTCCTCAAAGCCTCCAAACCACCTAAAGATTCATCTGGAAATCTCATAAGCCACTTCAGATACTAACGCATTACGGCCCATCAGAGACTGAGCTCTGCTGTGAAGACAGCTTGTGTAGTTATTCCTGCTCGGCCTCGTACAGCAGGGGATGCTGGGATTGAATGCCATAGTTTGCTCTCTGCTTTATTTATGGCCCGTGTAATGTAGCGTACAGTGGGAGCTGCGTTTGTTTGAATGGCAGCCAGAATAGAGTGATTATTCAAACAATATCAAGCGTTTGTCCAACTTGTCCCATTATTTACATATTTACACGCTGACTTTTATACATTCAGTGTTGCATTGTGTTTTACAAACATCTGTTTTGTCTTTGCAGATCTTCCAGTGTCACTAAAACGGCGACCTCAAAGGTATGTACCTTCAAGCTATATAGTTAACATGTCATGCGTGTCCTAACTAGGAGATTTCCAGTGTCAAGTCATTTGGCTGAGTGGGTTTAAATGTACAATAAAGTGCTAATAATTACAGAGATCGACATTAACGCTTGTCCGTGACCAGTGGATTTTTTGAAGAGGCAAGTGAAAGGGAATTTTACCAGCCCGATCGGACAAGTATCCTCATTAAAATGTCAAGATTGTCACCAAAATGCGAGAATGACTCTGCATTCATTAGTGTAAGCGGCGATTGATAGTGAATAATAATATAATATATAATGTACTGACTGTTGAGGCTCAGTTAACTTACTGTGGTAATAATTCAAGATGTGGAGATCACACGACCAAGAGTGCTGAATACCGTCACGATTGAAAATGTGATACTGATTTCATTTCATCGTTTGACTCAATGGGTCCTATCATACACCCGGCGCAAAGTGTGTTCTGCTAGTTTCAGCCCGACGCAGTTCTCATGTTCAAGTCCAGTGGTTTAAATATCAAATGCACTGGCGCATCTGTTCACCCATGGGCGTCTGGTCTGAACACCAGGAGTTCAGGAGCATTGTTGGAGCGTTGCTATTGTGAGGAACTGAAAACCACTGCGCCATTGACCAACACACACCTGCTCTAAAGTCAATAGCGCAGTATTTATTGTGTTATTTAAAGAGTGTGTTAGTAATATGAGCCTATAGGCGGAGCACAACACGCACTATTACACACACAGGGACGCGCAGCAGCACACACACACACACACACACACACACACACACACACACACTCTGATTATTACACACACAGGGACGCGCAGCACACACACACACACACACTCTGATTATTACACACACAGGGACGCGCAGCAGCACACACACACGTTTAAATATTACAAATAAAAAGATTCCTCTCTGGAGAAGCGTTCAGTCTTTCCGCTCACATGTAAACAGTGAATCCGCCATGGTGTGAGCACAATTGGCTTTTAAAGGGAAAGGGAGATGAGACTCTGATTGGTTTATTGCACGTTACGCCCAAAACACACCCATGACTCGTTAAGAGACTAGGGACAGCCCTTTTGGATCATGTGCCGGGCACGCCGACCGTTTTTCCCGTTGTTAAACTAGCAAAAGTGGATTCAGACACGCTCGAAGAGCACCTGCTCCGTGAGCTTCAGACCATGAGCTCAAATCATTAAAATAAGGCCCTATAACTCAATGACTCACTCATTAAGACGGTCACCTGCTGCCACCTACTGGCGGTTTAGTTTCATGCTTAAAAGTATCATTCTTTCAAACATCTCTTATTTGTATATTCAAAAAATATTTAAAGCAATCTCATAACATGTTTTTAATGCAGTTGGAATTTTTTAGTGTACATTTAATTTGATTGGTAACAGCCCTATAGTGTCTTATTATTCTAATTTAATTTAGTGATTTAAAATAATTAAAAAAAAAAAATAATTTAAAATATATGGTGATATGGAGCAGGGGTTTTGACCAATTAGATTTTAATGTGGGCGGGGCCTCCTAGTGCATTGTGACGGATTATAAATGAGGTGACCAATAAAACGTCTTGTTCGAAATCATTCATCGCGGCTGGTGAGATTTATGGTTTTGCATCACACCTGGTTAGGACACACGTGACGTGTAGCATGTTTGAAATGCCTGATCTGTTGCATGACCCTGAAGAACTGAGTAATTCTGCTACCCCTCATTACGGTTTCTGCACTGAAAAAAAGTTGGTAATAAATTGCTAGTAAATTTCACAAATAATTGCAAAGAAATGCCACACGTTGAATTAAGCGTGACATTTTAAGTATGAAAATTGAAATGGTACCTATTTGTGTCTAATAATTGTAATGTGAAATATGTTCATGTAAGAAATTTAGTTTAAGGACTGGCTTTTATTTCAATGAATTAAATTAAACAAGCCTGGATGATTCATTACAACATCATTGCGTACTAAAATTAGTTGTAAAAATCACAAGCAACTGAAAAGGACATGGAAACTAATTTAATTTAAAGTTACTACGACTTAAACCGAAATGTTTTTTTTTTAAGTTAATGTAACGATCAACATGAAATCTACAGAACTCATCAAAATAATGTTTGCAACTTAAAAGTTTTAATTAAATCATTAATTTATATTTGCAACCATGCATTTCTTTGTTGTGATTTTATGGTTTTTGAGTGTGTGTTAAGGCTGTAATGAGGGGTTGTGACTCCTGCATGCATGTGCTGTGACGTGAGCATGTGTTGCATGTGTTTCATCACATCCTGTAGGAGGAACCACTGGAGATCATAAAGCCTGTGCCCATCAGCCAAACGCCTGCACCCGCCGCCAGCGCCGCCAGTCTCGCCCCGGGAAGCAGCGCTTACAATAAGACCGCACGGCCCTTTGGCGGGGCCGCTAATACTGTTCGATCCGTCAGTCCGTCCCCGGCGCCCACCGCGCCCAAGGCCTCCATCCCCTCCGCATCTTCAGCATTCACCCCAGCTGCTCCTTCCCAGCAGCCTCCTCAACCACCCTTCCCGCTCGGTGGCTCCGCCCACCGCTCTCTGTCCTCACCTAGCTCCGCCCCTAAACCCTCCTCTGGCCGCTCCCCCTTCGCCACCTCTTCTTCCACCTCCTCCTCTGGCTCCTCCTCCCCGGCGAGAGTGACAGCTCCACCCACGGCCCCCGCCGCCCCTCACCCGTCCGTCTATAACACGCCCATCAACCTCTACTCCAATCAGAACGCGTGCGAGGTGGCCATGGGCCAAAGACGTGGCCTGATGGAGGGTAAAGCCACAGGGGAACACCATAACGGGTAGGTGGGGCGACCCGACTGACCAGTCGACTTCCTGTTCTTCACACTTCTGTTTCCTGCACTTACTCTTCCTCGTTGCTCTTGAAAGGCTCGCTCTGATCTGTTATTAAGATCTTTTTATTTAGAAAATAATATTAATATAATATTTTGGGTTATTCTATTTGTGACTCTCTCTATTATCACAGAAAGTAATCTTATGAATGAGGGGTTTAAAAACTAATGGACTGGATTGATTGATTGATTTATTTATTTATTAGATGGATTACATATTCAATTAATTATGGCACTGGTTCTTGTTAAATAAATTGATGGATGGATGGATGTGTGTATGTATATGTATGTATATATATATACAGTATATAAAAACCATAGACCGGCGTTTGTTGCGGCTGGGTTTAAAATAAGGAATATAAACCTTGTGGTTTGGTTAAAGCTCTTAAAAAGGAATTCTGCAGTAAAATGTGTGTTATTTAAGATGTGAACTGTCTAAATCATCTTTTTGAAGTAGGAATGCTATTCTCCAGATGAGTTCTGCTGATCCGTGGCTTATGTATTTGCTGTTGGTTGAGTTTGCCTGTGTAAACACTGCTTTGTGGAGGGTTACATCATTTTTTTAAAAGATTTTCTGTGGTAGACAGCATCACAAATGCTGTTTTTGGTGTTGAAATGCGTTTGGATGTCGTCAAAGAGGGACTCACAGTCCATGGGATGTTTTGAACATTAGACAATATACACACAGCTCTCTGTGGGGAAGCGTATGGAAAAATTGGGAGAAAAGTGATGTTTGAGTGAGTGACCGTCTGTGCGCTGAGTGATTTTTAGATTTGTTTATACATGTTATATTTAATTAATTATATTTTAAGTTGTTATTATAATTATTATTATTATTATAGATATTATAGATACACTGGCGTGTATGTGCTACTCTAGCAAGAATTAGTGAACACTGCAAAAAAAAAAAAAAAAAAAAAAAAAAAAATATATATATATATATATATATATATATATATATATATATATATATATATATATATATATATATATATATATATATATATATATATATATATTTATATATATATATATTTATATTTATTATTATTATTATTATTATATATATATATTTTTTTTTTTATATATATTTATTTTATTTGTTTGTATTTTTTTATCTTTTTTTATTAAAAAATGTATTATTATTAATTTAATTATTGATGTTGTTATTATTATTATTAATTAATTAATTAATATTTAAAGGGAAATGCTGCAAGAATTTGTGAACTGCAAAACATATTTATTTATACATTTTTTTTATTTAAAATATATATTTATTTTATATGTTTGTATTTTTTATTTTCGTCTATTTTTATTTAATATTTAATTATTATTATTATTATTATTATTATTATTATTATTATTATTATTATTAATAATAATAATAATAATTGTATTATTGATATTATATTTATTATTATTAATAATCATTTAAAGGTAAATGCTGCAAGAATTAGTGAACACTGCAAATAAATAAATAAATAAATATAATATATATATTTTTTTTAAATTATATTTATTTTATTTATGTTGTATTTATCTATTTTTATTAATAAATGTATTATTAATTTTATTATTATTATTATTAAGTACTTAAAGGGAAATGCTGCAAGAATTAGTGAACTGCAAAAATATATATATATATATATATATTTTTTTTTTTATTTAAAATATATATTTATTTTATATGTTTATATTTTTTATTTTCATCTTTTTATTTAATATTTATTATTATTATTATTATTAATTTAATTATTATTGATATTATATTTATTATTAATAATCATTTAAAGGTAAATGCTGCAAGAATTAGTGAACACTGCAAAAATATTTTTTTTTATATTTTTATGTTTTATATTTTTTGATTGGATTTATTTATTATCTATTTTTATTATCTATTTTTATTATTATTAATTTAATTATTTAAAGAATTTCTGTAAGATTTTACAGTATATTTATATTTTATTTATTTCTATACATTTTATTTAATATTTATTTATTATTGTGAACTATTTAATGAAATCTTTTAATTTTTCATTTGAAGTATTGAACTTTAGCATGTAACCTTGTTTTTTAAATGTTCTTCAGAAAATGTAATTTAAAAGCAGATTTTTCAAGCCATGTTTTTAGCGCATGTGGTCTTGTTTCCGCAGATGAGTTTTATTTACTCGCTCACTTTAGTTTTGACTTGGAAGTCAACAGCAGATCAAAGAAAACTCATAAAGCGGTAATGAGCCTGACATCTTCTGTCTGAGACCGAGTGTGTTCCCTCTCATGTGGTTTTAGTGATCCCAGTAAACACGTAAACTGTGTGTCCCACATGCTGAGACTCGGATAAACAAAACGTTCTGCTTGAAATCCTGACCGCAGGAGGAGAGAAAGAAACGCAGCGGTTAGTTGAGAGATCACAGCCGTAAATCTCTCTGGTTCTCTGCAGGTTTAGACTGAGATAGGAACGCCAACATGTATTTTGTGTTTTAAAGGCTGTGAGTTCTGCAGCCAAACTCGAGGTCTGATGGTAATCCTGCAGAATTTGTAACGGATCAAAATATTTCTGCTCATATCATCTCTGTGTTCAAGCTTGTTTTGGACACGTTCTTCATAATATATTATTATGAGCTTCCTGATTCCAGTGATAGTGAAGTCAACAGGAAAAGGGGAAGAACAGGTCGACCTTTGCCATGACAGACTAAATCCCAGGAACGCTGATGGATTATCCAGAGAGATCCTGAGTGTCTTAAAGGGACTATTAACCCAAAATAGTGTTAACCCTTAAACGCATACCTCGCTCTTTATTTCATTCACTATCCTCCCCATCAATCATTTTTTAAAGTTAGACTTTAACCTTCTTAGTATTCCTTAATTTATGAATTATAGACAATATAACGAGAAAAAAATATATATAAAAGAATGTCTGGTTTTGTAGAAGGTGTATAGGGTCGCTTGTAGGCCTGCCCTGGAGTAAAGATTTTAGTAGTGAGTACTCATTCATTTAAGTGATTAGTAGAGATGCACCGATCAACCGGCCAGGAATCGGACGATTTTCCGCATAATCGGCCCGGATCTCACGTCTTAACGATTCCGAGCCGTTTTTTTGTTGCCAGCGGTGCGTTCTCGCTTTTCTCTCCGTTGGCCCCACACACACACACACACACACGCGCGCGCTCGTGGTGTTAGTATATGAGCCGCTCTGAGAGTCACTTCACGAGCATTTTACCGTTTAATTTGAGAAAAACGGTCATATCATAAACGCACAGAAACTCAAGATCTTCACGGCAACCCGTCAAAATAAAAGTTCGGTTTAACTTGTGACAGAAATATATTATTACTGTACAGCATTATGTACTATTGTATTACTATTATACAGTATAACGTATGTCTTAATGTAATACTACTATTAATAATAATACAATAATTATTAAAACTATTTTTAAGGGAATAAAAATAAATTTTTCCTCCATGTTTTAATTTCTACAGTAAACCTCGGTTTGCTTTGTTTGCCAAAAATGGAAGAGTTTATTTAAATGTTATTTGAGTAAAAATAAATGAATGTTTATGCCTTCATTTGATTACCAGGAAAACTAAAATACACAACACAGAATTTGTGTAAAAAAACATTTCATAGGGCCCTATTACTGTAAACAAATTAATAATGTGTTTTTCATATCGCTCTTTTTTCCATTGCATTTATTTGTGCTGTTGTTTGAAATTTGTTATTTTATTACTGAATTTTTCCTTGTTTTTTTATTAAAATAAAATGTTGCATTGCAGACAAGTAGATTTCTGTTTGTATATGCTGTCTTTGATTATAGTTCTTAGAAAGGCAGGTCACACTTACAAAAAAACAGAAATGGAAACGGCCAAGAAAATTGCAATCGGTGCATCTCTATTTCTGGGATGCTTTTGTTGTGTAGGAGCATCTTCTTTTGCGTTCCACAGATGAAAGTCAGTCATATGGGTTTGGAACAACATTAAAAGTCGAGGACATGCTGAGGACAACAGATTAAAAATTCTGGGTGAACTGTCCCTTTAAATCATAGAGGCCTCAAAAGCATTAATGTTCCCATCTGAATTGGATTGGATGATTTGAAACATCAGTGAGACATTAAAGGGGTCATGAATTGAGAAATCAACTTTTCGTTCAGCCTTTGATATATAAAAGTTTCAGAGCTGAACTTCCTTGTTAGTCAAAGAAAAGCTTTTATTGACCCCAGGCCCAGCAAACGCTCGCTCTCAGAATGTGCCGAGCTGTGTCGTCAGAGTTCAGTGAAACCCCGCCTCAACCGAAGAAGAAGAACAGCTGATTCTGTAGCCCCGCCCACCGATTATAGGCCTACGTGGAGCTAAACCGGATCGAACTTCCAAGCAATAAACATGCCGCATAAGCTTCATTCAGATTCCAGTATTATGAATGCATGGATGAACTTTTTTTTAATGAATACCCAGCTTGCGCGTTTGTTCCTTCATTTCACCACGGATTCGTTTGTAAACAAAAGACTGGATGTGCAGACAGGATGAGATTACATGAATGAATGAAGCAACACACTTCTGTGAGTAAAAATGTTTTTTATATGTGACAGTATTGCATTGTTACAGATCGTTGATATCTATTGATTATGTGTACGTGTCTAACTGAACGTTAGCACGCTGTCACAGGCTGGAGAATCCTTTATTTGAGGTGTTGTTGGTTTATTGTGCTGCGATTCGGGATCAGACTCGGACATGTATGGGCCAGGGCTCGCAAAGCCAAGCGTCCCGGGGCTATGTGTTTTCCAGACGGACTACCAAAACGTATCACCGGCCTGCCGACGGGCTCTCTTAAATAGTGAAATAACATTCCTTTCTTGATGTGCGTTGTTCACTCTCTTGACTTGATATTTGAAGGAAGAATACAATCACGGAAGTTTTGATCATGCTGATTTGTCTGACTCTGCAGTGAGGGGTGTGTGTGTGTGTGTCAAAACAGTTCCTCATATCTACTCCTAGGGGAGGCAGAGCTCATTATAATATGCAAAGCTTATCCAATCATAGCAGTGGGCGTTTACTTCCAAGTCTTCAGTGCGGCATGCCCATAAAAACAGAGCGTTCCGTGAGAGAGGCTAAACCAGGGCAGAAAATAGCCTATTACTTATTCATTATGATGTTTTTAAATGTAAAAACCACGCGAATGTCACAAGTTGACCTCAGACAACAGTATAAAAAAATAAAAAAAGCCAGTTCATGACCCCTTTAAGGTTGTGCTACTGTCTGTCAGACTTTCCCGAACACTTGAACTGGTGTCCTGCAGTAAACACACACACAGTTAGCCGGCGGATGCAGATTTGTTCAGGTCCTCAGTGATGTTCTGAATCTGAACAGAAGTCAAGCATTGCAGTTATTTCTCATATATGATGACCTGAGGTCTCTGGAGACCCGTCCGGTGTTTTCCACACCTGTGCTGTGCTTCCTGTCATCCCATCAGAGCAGGGACTGAGTCAGCCAAACCCTTTGACCAAAAATATTTACTTAAGTTTGTAAGTTTACATTTCGTTCACGGGTCTCTGATTTCGGTTAATGGTCACATGACATGCATGTAAACATAATTTAAAAAAAAAAAAATTATTTTGATTTGATAAATTATTATAATAATAATAATAATAATAATAATAATGTATTTATTTTAGTAAACGTTTTATTTTGATATTTTTCATTATTTTAATAGTTATTTTAATTTAACATAGATTAAATTATTAGTTATTCATATTAGCTTTTGTTAATTTTATTATTCGTTTTTTTTATTAATTATTTTGAATGCTTTTACTTTAAAATTATTTTAATTTTGCATTATGGTTTTTATTAAAAATATTTTTTTCATGATTTAATTGTTAGTTAGTTTTATTATTAGTTTTTTTATTGATTATTAATTATTATTATTATTATAATAATAAAACTATTATTTACATTTTTTCATGATTTATTGATGATTGTTTTTATTTTAAAGTTATTTTAATTTAAGCATTTTATGGTTTAATTACTTATTAGTAAGTGTTTTATTTTTATTTGTAGCTTTTGAGTGATTTATTTTGTATTTATTATAATTATTTAATAATTATTTTAATTTAATTTAACTTGATTTAATTGAGTTATTTGATTAGTTTTATTATTAGTTTGACTATTAATGAATTATGATGTTTGTTTGTTTTAAAGTTATTTTAAATTTGCATTTTTATGATTTATAGCATATTACATACCGTTTTATTATTATTATTTTGTATTATTATTATTTATCACTTTACAGTAAGGTTTCATTTGTTAACTACGTTAGTTAACATGAACTAACAATTTTAAATGCTTCTAAAGCATTTATTAATTATAGTTGATGTTCATTTCAACATTTAATAATACTTTATTAATATCAAAAGTTGTTTCTGTTAATATTATTTAATGGACCTGAGCTGACATGAACTAATAAATACTGTAACAAATGTGTTGCTTATCGATATTAACTAGCGTTAACTAATGGGACCTTATTGTGAAGCGTTACTGTTATTGTAATGATTTCCATCTCTCCTGTGGGAAAGCCAGCGTTAGACGTATGTGGAGTGAGTTTAGACGCGGTGTGTGTACAGACGTCTGGTCACTGCTTCTCATTTACTATGTTTAGCCGTCAGCCTCGGCAGGAATGTTTGTAAAATTCTCTGTGAGAGTTTCCAGCTGCGTTTACTGACTTAACTCATTAGCATCCCGGGAGACGCAGCCGGAGTGAGTTCTGACTCAAACTGAAGTCATTATCGGCTGATGGAGGCGAAGGCCCTTCTGTGTTCGGTGCCGTTACTGATCTGGTTCCAAACACACACACGAGCGCTGGATTGATGACGTGAGGTGCGATCGGTCCAGGGTGTGTGTGTTTACACCAGTGTAGTCAAATCGTGTGTGTGTCTGAAGCCTGAAACTCATGCAAGGACGTGAACGCAAACGCTGCAAGTGTCGCTGTATTGAACACTGAAAAAAAAAAAAAATATGTATATTTAATTTTTTGTCTAGTTTACCGTTAAAACGTCTAAACATCCTTAAGACAAGATACATTTGGGTTTGAACCAAATTATGAAAAAAATGAGACTTGTTTTCAGAAAATGAAATGTTTGAATTATTTTATTTGTTATAATTATCTCCCCCTTTTTGCAAATTGTTTAAGCACCAACTTTACAATTTTGTTAGATTTATGCATTAAAAATGATTTGCTAATGGAGTAAAAATAAATAAATGTAGATTTTTAGATGTCATTTATTTATTTATTTTATTTGTTATATTATTTAGCGAACACTTATCCTTGGTGACTTTAAATAGATGTAGAATGTTTTATTTTATTTTGTTATTTTATTAGATTTTTTGCAGACTCAATTTTCCTAAGTGATTTAAAATGGATGTAGTATTTATTTATTATTTAGCAGACTCTTTTATCCCTAGTGACTTTAAAAAAAAGATGTACAAATTTGTATTTAATTTATAAATTTTAGCAGATTTTTTATCCCTAGTGACTTAAAATAGATGTTTTTTTGTTTTGATTTATTATTATTAAAAATAAGAATAATGATAATATTTTTACTTAGCAGGTGCTTTTATTCAAAGTGACTTACAAATTAGGAATACAAGAAGCGATTTATCCTAGACATGCGTGTATATATCCCCTAAAATATCTGATCTTTTACTGTATTTTGGTCACTTTACCTGGATGATGTTCTTCTTCTTCGCTCAGTTGATGAATGAACGACCGTTTGAAGAGGGCGAGTTAGTTTATTATACACTAGTATTAGTATGAGTAAACTGTCAACATGAGACCTCAACATAAACAGCGTAACTTGCTCTTGTGTTTGTGTGTGTGTGTGTGTGTATGTGAGTTTCTGCCCGGCCTGCATGTGTGTGAGTTTCTGCATGAGGTTTGATGGTGGTTCAGTCCCTCTCAAACAGAAACACTTCAGATGTCTCTCTCTCTCTCTCTCTCTCTCTACACAGGAGGAGCTCATGACAAAGTTAGTGTATATGCAATCGTGTTCTGGTATCTGTGTGTGTGTTCTTTCACCATCTCTAACCCAGCGACACACTCGCGATCATCTCTTTCTCAATCTCTAGTGTTGCTTTAGCTCTCTCTCTCTCTCTCTCTCTCTCTCTCTCTCTCTCTCTCTCTCGATGTTGAGGTTGAGCTCAGGATAGCGTGCCGTCCTCATGTGCTGCTGTCAATCATCATGTGTCCGTGTGTTTATTCACGGCAGTGGCATTAATGCTGTATTAATAGCAGCAGTGACATTGACCTCCGCATGCATTGTTACGGATGAGAGATTTATCAGGAAGAGTCAGCCAGTTAAAGACTCGGGGCGGTGGAGCCATCTAGTGTTAGTAGTTAGGGTTGTTCAAGCTGAACATTTTAATGGTGCACACTTTAAAGGTCAAATTAAACTTTATTAAAAAAAAAAAAAAAAATCTGTTTGAAAGGCTTAAAGTATTTTAGGAGTTCATATAGCCGTTTAAAAGGTTTTAAAATATTTTTTAATTCCATTTTGTTGCCACTTTTTCACTTTTTTTTTCCTAACAACTAAAGCCATTAACATTATATACACACACACACACACACACACACACACACACACTTTTATTTTATTTCAAGTAACATAAATGTTTATGGCTTTAGTTGTAACTGTTAGTAACTTTTAATTCCTAAAATACTTTAAACTTGCCAACATTTCTCACTTTCATTTATTTTAATTGATGTTGCTAAAAATAAATAAACTATATAGACATTAAAAAATAATAAAATTGACAAATAACATAATTACTAAAACTTTAAAATTTAAATTTAAAATTTAAAAATATAAATATAATATAAAAATAAAATATTTAAATTAAATTCAATAAAAAGCAAATTCAAACTATTAATAAAAACCTATAATAATATCTCAATGATACTAAAACAACACTGGTTAGACTATAGATAATTATCTATAAACAATGTATTTTTATTTTCCCTTTTAATGCATTGAGCATGACATTTGGGATTAATTTAGTATTTCTCAGTTAAATTCAATACTTTTATTAAAATATATTCAGTAGTTATGACACATTTTGAATTACATTTGCATGCAGAATTTGAACTAACTTGCACTGTTAATTTGCACTAATAATAATACATATCATCAATAAATAAATATAAAATATAATAATAATATTTTCTCGAGTACATTTTTTAAAATAATAAAGTTCTATAACGTAAAATAATATATATATATATATATATAACAAGTGTATGAATATTATTATAAATTATTTAAAAAAAATCTATTAAATTCAATACTTTATTAAAAGATATTCTGTAGTTATAGGACACATTTTGATTTACATTTGCATGCAATTTAAATTAACTTGTTCATTTGCACTAATAATAATAAATGTCATCAATAAATAATAATTATTAATTTTATATTTATTTTTCTTGACTTTTTATTTCCATAGTGGACCTCAGAGTATTCTTAAGTAAGTAGAAACAGTCTTGATATGAATTATGGGGTGTTTTTGGTCTCTTTTCTCTGATTCTCTTGTTTTCCGTCTCTTCTTTAGAAAGACTCCTCCCAGGTAAACTGATCCCAGTGTTTTATGTACAGGAGTTGTTGTGGTGAATGTTTAGTGACGTGGTGTGTGTCTGTGTGTATCAGAACGGCCCGGAAGCCCGTCCCGGAGCTGGAGTTGAACCACGCCTCTCTGCTCAGCGACTCCAGTAAGAAGCGTCTGATCGAGGACACGGAGGACTGGCACCCGCGCACCGGCACGTCTCAGTCGCGCTCCTTCCGCATCCTGGCGCAGATCACCGGCACAGAGAACGGTAGGAACCGCGAACCGCTTTCCTGGACACTTTTAAAAGCGTAAAATCTGTAATTCAAAGTCTCTCCTGCTTCTGTCCTCTAGATCAAGCTCAGGAGAACCGGCCTGGGAAGAAGTAAGTGTTCAGATCTCCTGTTCCTCTGATGTTCCTCTGTCTGATTATTCACAATCTTCTGTCTGATCGGAGCTGTGCCTCCAACCGCCCTGCCGGTAGTCATGAAGTGGGATTGTGGGTAATCGGGGCTGTTTTGTTTCAAAATCTAGTGTCTACATGGACAGATACCTTTTGAGAACGCATAATGAAACTGAACAGTGCGGATACCGAGATATAGATGAACTAATATTTAAAAAAAATTATAAAGTTCTATAGTGTAAAATAATATAAATTATTACAATAATTATAATATTATAATATAATGTTTATATATTATAATATAGTATAATTTGTTACACATGTATTAAGTTAAATATAATACATGTATTACACGTATATTAATATTATTATTTTATATTATTATTATTATTATTACATATTATAAATACAGTATATGAATTATTAAATACAATTATGCATTGTGTATTATGACAATGTGTATATATTTTTATGTATTATATTTATAAATATACATTTATAGTATTATTACTAGTTGTATATTATTATTATTATTATTATTATTATTATTATTATTATTATTATTATAATATCATAAGTATATAGATATTATTTTTATATAGTAATATAATTTTTAAAAATATATTTATACATATTATATAGTATATTATAATTGTATTATATTTTGAAATGATATATACATTATTAAATACAATTATGCATTATATTATAAATAAAGTATATTATAAATGTGTATTATATTTATTAATTATATATAAATTATTAAACAAAGTTATGCATTATATTATTATGCGGTTGTGCGGAGGCTTTGTGTCGTTTCACTCTCACTGTCCTCCTGCTTTCTGAAACTATAACTGTTTAATCAGTTTATTTCCTGTCTGTCCCTCTCTCTCTCTCTGTGTGTGTGTGTGTGTGTGTGTGTGTCGTCGGTCTGTCAGGGTGACTAAAGTGGACCCAGAGCTGGTCCGGCCTCAGTACAACAAGCTGAGAGACTGGCATCATGGGGTCTCGGCCCGAACGCTCAATGTGTAGTAGATCCGTCTGATGTTCTGCTGAAACCTTCCAATCCTAAACTCAGCAGATAAATCTCCCTCCATCGTCTGTCAATCACAGTCATGTGACTCTGTGTCTCTTCACTGAATGTATGAGAGTGTTCTGGATAAAGGACGATCATTCGTTTGAGGTTCCTGTCGTCTGTTTCTCTGCATGCATGGCTTATATCTGCGTCTGTTTCTCCTCTGTTTGTTCCTCTGATGATCTGATGTCTGTACTTTTCTTTTATTGCTCTTATACTCTGAATAAAGCTTTTCTTTCATCTTTCTGCATCTGTTGTGTCTCTTCTTTTCTCTGTTTTCTTCTCTTTTCTTCTTGAACTCTGTTAAAAAGGGCATTTGGTTTAATGATTGAGTTTTGAGAGATGAAACCGATTCTGATTCCCCTGAAAACACTCCAGTTCCTCAAAGATTACATTAACAATTCTGTTTTCAGGAAGCGTGTATATACGCTACTGTTCAAACGTTTGGGATTAGTACGATTTTATTTGTAATTTTTTTTTAAAGAAATTAATACTTTTATTCAGTTAGGACGCGTTAAACTGATCAAAAGTGACAGTAAAGACATTTATAATGTTACAAAATATTTTATTTCAGATAAATGCTGTTCTTTTGAACTTTCTATTCAGATTCTATTTGTTGAGCATCAAATCCTCATATTGAATGATTTGTGAAGGATCATGTGACACTGAAGACTGGAGTAATGATGATAAATTCAGCTTTGATCACAGGAATAAATTACACTTTACTATATATTCACATAGAGAACAGATGATTTACACTGGAGTCATATTTAACTGTTTTTACTATAAAATAATCTTAATGATTCCAAAAGTTTTGGCATATATATACACTGCCACATGAATCTCTCACATCCAATCTGCATTTTGTTGTTTATGACGGGAGACTTGTTGAGTTTCAGTCAGAGAGCGTACGCACTGCACAAAACTCTTCATTTCAGCGATGACTAATCTGAACGCCTGTGATTGGCCATCACATTCATAAGCTCAACAGAAACATATGATTGGTTATAATGCTCAACGCTGCAAAATGAAATCTGATGGAATGCTGCAGTTGGATGAATCGAATGAACGTTAAGTATTGTAGTTTGTTTAACCAATATTATCACTTAAATATACACTGATCAGGCATAACATTATGACCGGTGAAGTGAATAACACTGATGATATCTTCATCACGGCTCCTGTTAGTCGGTGGGATATATTAGGCAGCAAGTGAACATTTTGTCCTCAAAGTTGATGTGTTAGAAGCAAGACAAATGGGCAAGCGTAAGGATTTGAGCGAGTTTGACAAGGGCCAAATTGTGATGGCTAGACGACTGGGTCAGAGCATCTTCAAAACTGCAGCTCTTGTGGGGTGTTCCCGGTCTGCAGTGGTCAGGATCTATCAAAAGTGCTCCACGGAAGGAACAGTGGAGAACCGGCGACAGGGTCATGGGCGGCCAAGGCTCATTGATGCACGTGGGGAGCGAAGGCTGGCCCGTGTGATCCGATCAAACAGACGAGCTACTGGAGCTCAAATTGCTCCAGAAGTTAATGCTGGTTCTGATAGAAAGGTGTCAAAATATACACAGTGCATCTCAGTTTGTTGTGTATGGGGCTGCATAGCCGCTGACCAGTCAGGGTGCCCGTGCTGACCCCTGTCCACCGCCGAAAGCACCAACAGTGGCACGTGAGCATCAGAACTGGACCACGGAGCAATGAAAGAAGTTGGCCTGGTCTGATGAATCACGTGTTCTTTTACATCACGTGGATGGCCGGGTGCGTCGCTTACCTGGGGAACACATGGCACCAGGATGCACTATGGGAAGAAGGCAAGCTGGCGGAGGCAGTGTGATGCTTTGGGCAATGTTCTGCTGGGAAACCTTGGGTCCTGCCATCCATGTGGATGTTACTTTGACACGTACCACCTACCTAAGCATTGTTGCAGACCATGTACAGCCTTTCATGGAAACGGTATTCCCTGGTGGCTGTGGCTCTTCCAGCAGGATAATGCTCCTGCCACAAAGCACAAATGGTTCAGGAATGGTTTGAGGAGCACAACAACGAGTTTGAGGTGTTGACTTGGCCTCCAAATTCCCCAGATCTCAATCCAATCGAGCATCTGTGGGATGTGCTGAACAAACAAGTCACCTCGCAACTTACAGGACTTAAAGGATCTGCTGCTAACATCTTGGTGCCAGATACCACAGCACACCTTCAGGGGTCTAGTGGAGTCCATACCTCGACGAGTCAGGGCTGTTTTGGCAGCAAACCAACACGATAATACAGGACCAACACAATAATATTCATATATCCCCTAATCGGTGGATATATGCCTTGTGTTGCTGCTATTATCTGGATCATCCTGAGAAATACTAGCTTTTACTGTTTGGATTTTATTGCAGTTATAAAAGATGTTATTAAAACATACTCTTGGCCATTTTCTGTCTCTCCCCATTCACGTATTCAGAGCTGTGTTTGTGTGTCTAATGAAGCTCAGCGGTTGATCAGTCATGTGACACGACAGACACCCGACCGCTTCATCCCACAAACCCTTTACAGAGCCCATCTATAACGGAAGACGTTACAAATATTTTTTATTAGTGATAAATAATAGATATGATTTCACCTTCTGGCCACGCATCCCTCAGTCTTTATTTCTCTCTCCTGCAGTTTTTTTCTGTCCATTTGTAATCGTCACATTTGTCCTCAAGAGCCAAAGCAAAACTAAATGACAGACACAGTGAACACTAAAGAAATGAAATGTGATTCAGTCGTAACGTACAGAGAAACCTGAGGGCTGATTATATATCAATGCGTCTATTCACTTTAACGCACCTTCACCGTTTGCCACAGGCTGTAAAAGCCGGACGCAGTTCTGAGAGTGGCCTTTAGGTGGCAGCACTGCACTGCGTTTCATCTTATTACTAAAGTCAAGTCCATCATCACTATTACTAGTGCTTTTAGTGATGTGATGAAACTTTCAACACTTTAGTTTTGGAATAATTGTAATATTTTTGAAAGAATAATTGTAATATTTTTGAAAAGTCTTTTTTTTTTTTTTTTTTTAATCAAAATACAGTAAAACAGTGAGATATGACTCCAGTGTAAATCAGCTGTTCTCTATGTGAATATATAGTAAAGTGTAATTTATTCCTGTGATCAAAGCTGAATTTATCATCATTACTCCAGTCTTCAGTGTCACATGATCCTTCACAAATCATTCAATATGAGGATCTGATGCTCAACAAACATTTATGATTATTATCAGTGTTGAAAACAGTTTATATTGTGTGGAAACCGTCATACACTACTGCTGGAAAGATTTAAAAAAAATCATGATAAACTAATACATAAATTAAATTTGATCAAAAGTGACAGTAAAGACATTTATAATGTTACAAAAGATTAATAAATGCTGTTACTTTTCTATTCATCAAAGAATGCTGAAAAATAAAATGTATGTTTCCATAAAAATATGAAGCATTATAAAACATTAATGTGTTGTTTTTAGTTAATACGCTCCGTGTGTGTGTGTGTTTATTAGACTAATATCTAGGAGGAACAGAATGTGTTTTGGTTTTAAACAGACTCCATGTGGTGATCAATAAAGATTAGAGGTTTAATTGGGCCGTATGTTGGCTCTCCGTGGATGAAATTAATTTTGCAGCGAGTGTGTGAGTCGCTGGTCACCTGCTGTCGGTGTGTTTGGCGCGTGTTTCCAGCTGGTCAATGCATATGTGCCCTGTGTGACCTCTGCCATGAGCGCCGCGTGTCCCGCGAGCTTTCCATCGCCGCGTCTCCTCCTCCCGCGAGCTCTTCCTGACTGAACCGAACTTGACGCTGAATTATCGGATGCACAGAAAAGTAACAGATGCTATTTAGAGATATACCATAATATACAGTATCATCTGAAAACATGGCAATACCACGTTCATCATTTGAGTGTTACAGACCTGTGTGATTTAAACACAACACAGAAATTACAATGATAAAATAAGGAACAATTGGACATAAACACATTTACCCCTCAAATTTCATAATTATTTTTTGTAATTATTATTATATTATTATTTTCAGTGGTGATTCTGATTAGACTCATTACTGTAATGCTATTAATACTGTAATATAAAATTATGTAATACAATAAATATAAAAAAATGATGTAAATGTTATTTAAATTAGCGCATACTATATTTAAGGTTGTACAATAAGTGTTTCAATGATGTATAAGTATTTTACAATTTACTTATTTTAGAGCAATGATGATGAGATTATTTTGCAAGATATTTAATGTCATGAATTGAATGTAACAGTACAGAACATTTTTAAAACATGTTATTGTATTTTTTTATGCTTTCTTACGAAGCATGAACTTTTTTTTGTTTAGGAATTCATCAAAGAAAAAAATAACATAGCACAACAATATTGGATTTATTCTTATTTATTTTCTTATTATTTATGTTCTTTTTTCTTTTTCTTATTTTCTTATGTATTTTCTTATTTTATGGTGAAGCGTGACCCGGTCATGTTGTCGACAGGTTTGAAGTCGCAGTGAAACGAGGGCATTTCTGCATTGTTTTGTTGGCGCTGGTTTTCTTCATTATCAAACCATCTGGGACCGCTGCGCCGACGGGCCGCTTGTATTTGATCAATCTGCTCATATTTGGAGCCAGAATATCGCTGTAAGGCTCTGGGCGGGTGTACAGGGCATGTGTGGAGGTTCACGCTCCAGCGGCTCTCACAGGGTCAGCTCGATGTCGTTTCCGTCACACGTGAGATTGTGTTTAGTGGTGAAGCACTGATCCAGTTCTCTGTTTGAACATCCTGCGGTTTGACCGCACGTTTGCATGGAAATCAGCTTGAGCGTGACCGTAAACAGGCGTTTTAATAAATCCTGAAGATTATGAGAATCTGGAGCTTTACAGAAACAGCTTCTTCTCTCACAGATTCACATTCTGATGTTTAAGTGCTTTTGTCGTTCTGTGTTTCTCTCCAGCGAGGCCGCACAGGAGGTTCAGCCCAGCTCTCATGCCACGTCTTCAGTCAAAACTATGACCAAAGCGCCCGCTGGAGCCCCTCGACAGGGCAACGGCGTCCCTCCGCCCGCAGCCAAGAGCTGGCAGTCTGGGAGCGCTGCAGGTGAGACCTCCTCACACAGCAAGAGAGTCCGTTTGTGTGTGTGTATTCCTTAAAGAGAGAGATCAGCCAAAACACACATACTGTCATTGATTACATGCACTCATGTCCTTTTAAAGGTCTTCTAAAGGAAAGCACACGCACACACGCACACACACACACACACATATATTTTGTGTTTTTATCATACATGGGCGCAATTTATATTTGTCTTCAAAAATTATCTTTAAGCATTTCAATCTCTATTGCTGTTAATTTTGTATTATTTATATAGTATTTAAGAGTATTTATTAATATTTTGAATTGTTTTAGTAATTTTGTTGCCAGAGCAACATATCTAATTTTCAATTGTTACATTTTTCATATAACACACACACACACACACACACACACACACACACACACACACACACACACACACACACACACACACACACTTTTACAATAAGTTTTAGTTTACAATAACACTTATTTATATTATTTTATATTTATTATTTTATAATATATTCAGTGTAATTTTACTATTATTTATATATTATTATAGTGTTATTAATATTTTGAATTATATTTTCAGTTTTAGTAATTTTGTTATGTGCTTTTGTCATTTTAATAGCTTTATTTGTTTTAGTTTTAGTAATTATTATAAATAAATGGTTAATAAATAATAAGCATATAAAATAATTTTAAAGGTTTTTTTAAGTCTAATATTTAAGTCTTAAATTTGTAGTATTATAATATTATATTTTTGAAAAATTATACATGTATAATATTAAATTACCAGTTATTATTAGAAACTATATATATATATATATATATATATATATATATATATATATATATAAATATATATAAATATATATATAAATATAAATAAATAAATATATATATATATATATATATATATATATATATATATATATATATATATATATATATATATATATATATATATATATATATATATATATATATATATATATATATATATATAAAATGTGTGTATATATGTATGTGTTTTATAAAATATTATGTTTTATATAATATTTATTTGTTAGTTTTTCTTTTCTTTTTTTATTAGTTTTTAGTATAATAAGTCTTATATTTATATATTATTTGATATCAGCTTTATTTGAATGCCTGAAAGTGCTTTGTGTTTGTAATGAACTGAACTGAGGATGTTCACAGCCGAGCGTCAGCTCCTCGTGTGTCCTGTAGATGGCAGACTGCACTGCTAGTTTTTAGAGCTTTGAGCTTAGGGATTATACAAAAGAGAGCTGTTTTATTCATAAATCTGAAATGATGTTACGCCCTCACGGTTATGACAGGTTCACAGTCACATGTCTCTATCCAGAGGTGTTGTTGGTTTTGCTCTCCTGTGGGAACGCCGCGGGTCGGAGGATAAATGTTTACTCTGGGAATCGGGTGATTTGTGTTGAGCGTCCTTTATTGTCGGAATGTGGAGAGGAAGGCCTCGTGTTTACCCATCATGCCCCTCTCTGGGCTCTTAAGAGCAGGTTGCTGACAGGCGTTTCTGGCACAGCTGACGGGGAACACAGGTATCTCTGTGTAATATATGTATGTCTCATAGTCGCACAGCCTTTCAGTAAACGCCCCGGGCCTGGACGGGACCTGCTGGAGCGCTGCCACATGCACCAGATGACCTGCGGAGACGGCCGAGCGCGGGAAGATTCCTCAGCGGGATCTTTGGGTCAGTGGTCAGGGTGGCAGAGGAATTCATCACCAGAAGATCTTCAATTAAAGCTCATCGCAGCGATTGATTCCAGACGGACACGCCGTTCAGCAGCTGCGCGATTAGAAGCGCAGAGAGCAAAAGGACAGGACGTCCGGCCGTCTCATGAAGCATATGGCCTTCATTTCTCTGAGAAACTGCGTCCTGATGTCTGTGCTCGAGCTGCAGCCTCTCCGTCAGACACTAGGAGAGCTCAACATAATCCCTGACGGAGGCGGCAGTAACCCTTCACAACACTATTTCTTTCTGGGGGTTTTTAGTTCATTTGTTTTGTATAAAACAATATAAATTTAATATTATAAACTTTTTTTTAATTTTATAAATATATACTTATATAATAGTATTTTTATTTTAAAATGTTTAAATGATCAATTATTAGGGTTTTAAACATTTTATATTTTATTTAAAAATCATAACTATACATTTAAAATATATTTGTTTTTATATTTGGTCATTATAGCTTTTTTTTCAATTATTAATTATAAACGTGTGTATATATACATTATACCGTATATGCACATTATATTTTTACAAATATATTTTATGGATTTTGTATATAAATAATACATTAAAAATACAGTGTTTTTTTAAACATTTATAATATTAATACCTTTTTATGTTTAAATGATATTTTTTTTATATTATAAACTTTATTTAAAATCATAACTGTCATCATTTTAAAATATACACTTATAATATATATAATGTTGTGTTAGTGTGTATATGCGTGTGTATATATATATATTTTGTTTGTGTTAGTGTTTCTGAATAATTATGTATTTATTATTTTATTTATATTAATAATTATATTTGTTTACATATTGGAGCCCATTTCAACTAGTTTAGATTAAGTGAGTTTTAAATGATCAATTATTCATGTTATAAACATTTTCTAATTTAAAATCATAACTGTTATAATTTTAAAATATACATTTACAAAAGAAAATTTTGCGGATTTTTTTAAAAATGAGAAATTAATAAATATAAATGTATACATTATTATTATTTCAAAAGTCAATAATTATAAAATTCTATAATATATTCTATAATATACGCAGTATAATTTTTATAAATAAATTTGAATACATTATGTATATATAAAAAAATACAGTATTTTTATAATATCACTACAAAATAAGTTTAAATGAAATCCAAAATAAATAAATATATATAGACTGATATGTATGTGTATGTATATGTAGATATAAGTGTGTGTGAATAATTATAATTATATGTATTTATTATTTATATTAATATTTATCTATATATTTGTTTACATAATGGTTTATGTTAAGTGCGGAGTCAGTCTTTTGAACACTCATTAGTTGCATCGGCTCAGTTCCCACAGACGCGTTTGATGAACGGATGTATTGACACGTCAGAAGCGTTTCCTCCTCCTCCGACAGACGCTCAGCTGAGAGGAAGTGCTCGTCTTATCTCACTCCAGTCTCAGGATGTGACGACTCTTTCTGTGATGACTCAGCTGCTGATCCCCTGACCTTTGACCTGCTGCTTCTCAATGGTCATCTGTAGAGATCCATTTCAGAAGTTCTGTTGGACAATCACATTTGAGCTCTGTGTGTATAAATGCCTGTGAGAGTGTCAGTGACGGCGTCGCGCTTCAGCAGACTGGCTCGCGGATTCATTCGCATGGGTCTGTCGGCTCGTTTTCCCTCCGTTACGCGAAAATTAAGGGGGCACATGCTCCATGACCTGTGCGGCTTTGATTCCAGCACCGTCTGAATGAGCAGCTCTGTGCCGCCCACTGCGCCTCGCCGACCTCTGACCTCTCAGAGAAGGGAAGGCTTGTCCTTCCACTCCCAGAGACGGCCGGTTATTTTGCCAGGTGTCTCCTCCAGTTCTGGGAATGTTGTTTTTTTTCCCGGCCGGAGTAAATCAATCCATTGTTTTGCAGCGGCGCGGTGTGGATGTCCCGGCTGCAGATGGTCCGACGAACCCTTTAGAAGAGATAGAGTTCATATATCTTAACCAGAACTTTCCCTCACCTTCGGTCACGCTACACGGCCGCACACAATATCGTCCGATCTCATTACCAGTTTTGTCTCCCGTAACACAGACGCTGTTGTAGGTGAAGTTCAGCGAGGGGTTGCACAGATTGAAATCTCTTTCTCTTTGATTAGGGCTTCCCAAAGCAGGTGCACCTGCGGCGCAGACGGGACGGGTCAGCAACAGCCTTCCGAAGGGACCCGCTCGGCCCGCGCCTCAAGCTCACCCCAGTGACCAGGACGAGTCGCTGGTGCAGAGAGCCGAGCACATCCCGGCGGGAACACGGACGCCCATGTGTGCTCACTGCAACATGGTCATCAGGTCAGACATCATGAGACTCCTCCAACAACACCGATATTGAATGTGTCATTTAACCCTTGCACTCACATATGCAACTGTAAATAATGTTGCAAATACCAGTTTTGACCAGCCGCATGATTTATTTATTGTGCAACTGAGTCTGAAAGGGAAACTCCTTCAAATGCATATGCGATCAGCCGCAAAAATAACCCGGTCCACGCCTTTCACGCTAGTTTCTCACAGTGTGTCTTTAGGAAATCCTGGCAGTGATTTTGTAATGCCAAATGAGGGTTTAGTTAGTAAATCTGGCCCTAAATATCTTTCTCTCTAAATGTGACCCTGGACCGCAAAACCAGTCATATGGGTAAATTTTTTGAAATTGAGATTTATACATCTGAATAAATAAGCTTTCCATGGATGTATGGTTTGTTAGGACAATATTTGGCAACTATTTAAAAAAATCTGGAATCTGAGGGTGCAAAAAAAACTAAAAAAAATCTAAATATTGAGAATCTCCTTTAAAGTTGTCCAAATGAAGTCCTTAGCAACGCATATTACTACTAATATTTTTTATATATATTTACGGTGGAAAATTTACAAAATATCTTAATGGAACATGATCTTAATATCCTAATGATTTTTGGCATAAAAGGAACATTTTTTATAATTTTGACCCATACAATGCATTGTTGGCTATTGCCACAGACACACCCGTGAGACGCACGACTGGTTTTGTGCTCCAGGGTCATAAATATGGCATTATAAATAAAAAGCATATAAAGTACAAATAAATACACTGCCGTTCAAAAGTTTTGATCGGTACAAGTTTTAATGTTTTTAGAAGAAGTCTCTTCTGCATTTATTTGCTCAAATACAGTAAAAATAGTGAAATATTATTCTAATGTAAAACGGCTGTTTTCAATGTGAATATATATATATATATATATATATAGTAAAGCAGGGCTCGACATTAACGCTTGTCCAGGACAAGTGGATTTTTTGAAGGGGGAAGTGAAAGAGAAGTATTCTGATTAAAACATCAATAACAAATAACTAGGGAGTCACCAAAATGCAAGAATGATTCTGCATTCATTAGTGTAAGTGGCGATCGATAGTGGATAATAATATAATATATAATGTACTGACGGTAACAAGGTTGTGCTGTTGACGCTCACTCAGCCTCTCGAGGAGAAATCACAACAAATGAGCGCCGCTCACACACAGAAACTCAATAACACACTGCGGTAAACATTCAAAATATGGAGTTTTTATATTTATAACATATGATACAGTTAAGCAACATCACACGACCAAGAGTGCTGAATACCATCACGATTAAAAATGTGACACTGATTTCATATGACAGTTCCATAAACAATGAATTAACATTAAGTCACTTACATTTTAGATGCAATATTGACTATTTTTGTTCTATTTCAGCAGCGAAAATATTTCCAAACAAAGATCACCGCAGAACCGTAACGCACCTCACAGCAACAGTGTGTTACTGAACGATTCAGCGGTTAGAATGAATCGGTTGAGTCAAAGATTCAGTGACCTGTTCATAAACGAATCAGCCGTTTGAACGAATCGACTCAATGACTCACTCAGCAAGACCTGCCGCCACCTACTGGAGGTTTAGTTTTATGTTTAAACATTCTTTCCAACATTTCTTATTTGTATATTCAAAAAATATTTAAAACAATCTCATAACATTATTTAATGCAGTTGTAATTTTTCAGTGTAAATGATTTAATTTGATTGGTAACAGCCCTATAGTGTCTTATTATTCTAGTTTAATGTATTGATCAAATTTAAGAATATAAAATGAAAGCTAAAGCATAGCCTATATTAAAAAAGATTAGGGGAAAATGCCCTTTATAAAAGGTAAATATCACAAATATGCAGATTTAAATATGGCAAAGCTGATTGAACACTGGAGAGAATATTGCTTCAGAATAAATTATTATACAGGTGCTGGTCAAATAATTAGAATATCATCAAAAAGTTGATTTATTTCACTAATTCCCTTCAAAAAGTGAAACTTGTCTATTATATTCATTCATTACACACAGACTGATATATTTCAAATGTTTATTTCTTTTAATTTTGATGATTATAACTGACAACTAATGAAAATCCCAAATTCAGTATCTCAGAAAATTAGAATATTGTGAAAAGGTTCAATATTGAAGACACCTGGTGCCACACTCTAATCAGCTAATTAACTCAAAACACCTGCAAAGGCCTTTAAATGGTCTCTCAGCCTAGTTCTGTAGGCTACACAATCATGAGGAAGACTGCTGACTTGACAGTTGTCCAAAAGACGACCATTGACACCTTGCACAAGGAGGGCAAGACACAAAAGGTCATTGCAAAAGAGGCTGGCTGTTCACAGAGCTCTGTGTCCAAGCACATTCATAGAGAGGCGAAGGGAAGGAAAAGATGTGATAGAAAAAAGTGTACAAGCAATAGGGATAACCGCACCCTGGAGAGGATTGTGAAACAAAACCCATTCAAAAATGTGGGGGAGATTCACAAAGAGTGGACTGCAGCTGGAGTCAGTGCTTCAAGAACCACTACGCACAGACGTATGCAAGACATGGGTTTCAGCTGTCGCATTCCTTGTGTCAAGCCACTCTTGAACAACAGACAGCGTCAGAAGCGTCTCGCCTGGGCTAAAGACAAAAAGGACTGGACTGCTGCTGAGTAGTCCAAAGTTATGTTCTCTGATGAAAGTAAATTTTGCATTTCCTTTGGAAATCAGGGTCCCAGAGTCTGGAGGAAGAGAGGAGAGGCACACAATCCACATTGCTTGAGGTCCAGTGTAAGGTTTCCACAGTCAGTGATGGTTTGAGGTGCCATGTCATCTGCTGGTGTTGGTCCACTGTGTTTTCTGAGGTCCAAGGTCAACGCAGCCATATACCAGGAAGTTTAGAGCACTTCATGCTTCCTGCTGCTGACCAACTTTATGGAGATGCAGATTTCATTTTCCAACAGGACTTGGCACCTGCACACAGTGCCAAAGCAACCAGTACCTGGTTTAAGGACCATGGTATCCCTGTTCTTAATTGGCCAGCAAACTCGCCTGACCTTAACCCCATAGAAAATCTATGGGGTATTGTGAAGAGGAAGATCCGATATGCCAGACCCAACAATGCAGAAGAGCTGAAGGCCACTATCAGAGCAACCTGGGCTCTCATAACACCTGAGCAGTGCCACAGACTGATCGACTCCATGCCACGCCGCATTGCTGCAGTAATTCAGGCAAAAGGAGCCCCAACTAAGTATTGAGTGCTGTACATGCTCATACTTTTCATGTTCATACTTTTCAGTTGGCCAAGATTTCTAAAAATCCTTTCTTTGTATTGGTCTTAAGTAATATTCTAATTTCTGAGATACTGAATTTGGGATTTTCCTTAGTTGTGAGTTATAATCATCAAAATTAAAAGAAATAAACATTTGAAATATATCAGTCTGTGTGTAATGAATGAATATAATATACAAGTTTCACTTTTTGAATGGAATTAGTGAAATAAATCAACTTTTTGATGATATTCTAATTATATGACCAGCACCTGTAAACACACACAAAATAAATTTGGACAAGTGAGATTTACAGATTTACTTGTCCAAAGGACAAGCACATGAACAGGCTTTATGTCGAGCCCTAAGTAAAGTGTAATTTATTCCTGTGATCAAAGCTGAATTTATCATCATTACTCCAGTCTTCAGTGTCACATGACCCTTCACAAATCATTTAATATGAGGATCTGATGCTCAAGAAACATTTATGATTATTATCAATGTTCAAACAGTTGTGTACAATTATTATTTTTTTTTTTTAGGATTCTTTGATGAATAGAAAGTTCAAAAGAACAGCATTTATCTGAAATAGAAAGCATTTGTGACATTGTTCTACCGTTCAAAGGTTTTGAGTCGGTACAAATTTTTAATCTATTTTTAATGCATCCTTTTATTAATAAATTGATCAAGAGACAGTAAAGACATTTATAATGTTACAGAAGATTGTATTTCAAATAAATGCTGTTACTTTCTATTCATCAAAGAATCTTAAATCCACGTAAATTTGAACACTGATAATAATCATAAATGTCTCTTGAGCATCAAATCCTCATATGAGAATGAAGGGTCATGTGACACTGAAGACTGGAGTAATGATGATAAATTCAGCTTTGATCACAGGAATAAATTACACTTTACTATATATTCACATAGAGAAACAGAATTTACACTGGAGTCATATCTCACTGTTTACTGTATTTATGATCAGATAAACGCAGCCTTGGTGAGCAGAAGA
>CM077215.1:32826289-32851289 GCA_039654625.1 Rhinogobio ventralis
CCGAGGATCCGCTCGGGCGGAAGGGCTGCACTCGCTTAATGAGCACGTCTCCATCGCTCAGAGAGAAAACCTGTTTCATCCTGGAGATCATTCAATGCTCTGATTTACAGAGACTCATTACATCAGATCTGAGCACACTTTATGGGTCTCATCAATATGATAATATCGGTCATTGATCCTCTTGAAATCAGTTTGTCCATGTTTTAACTGCAACTGGGTTAGGTGAGTGGATGAAAAGCTAAGTTGAATGTAAAATTAAAAGTAAATAAATTGTGATATAGCTTAGTGTGATTTATCAAATCAATGGCTGCGGTTTACTGAAATAACTGTGTATCCTGAGAGTGAAGCGCAGCACTGTGTTCATTTACACACGAGCAGCGTCTCTGTGAACTTCATCTCTGCGTCTTCTGCAAAATGTGTGCTAGGGTCACTTCATTTACACATTCAAATAATTACCAGCATTTTATCAGTATTTCAGCAGTAATCTGCCAAAATATAAGCTCAAGGATTTAAAATGCTAAAAGAGTGTTTGAAAGTGAAGTGTATATACACACACACACACACACACACTACCAGTCAAAAGTTTGGAAACTGTACTATTTTGATTGTTTTTGAAGTCTCTTCTGCTCACCAAGGCTGCATTTATTTGATCCAAAATACAGCAAAAACAGTAATATTGTGAAATATGACTCCAGTGTAAATCAGCTGTTCTCTATGTGAATATATAGTAAAGTGTAATTTATTCCTGTGATCAAAGCTGAATTTATCATCATTACTCCAGTCTTCAGTGTCACATGATCCTTCACAAATCATTCTGATATGAGGATCTGATGCTCAACAAACATTTATGATTATTATCAATGTAATTTTTTTTTTTTTAGAATTCTTTGAAAAGAACAGCATTTATCGGAAAAATAAAGCTTTTGCAACATTATAAATGTCTATACTGTCACTTGATCAATTTAATGCATTAATTATTAATTTCTTTAAGTTCCTTCCCAAAAAAATAATAATAATAATAATTCTTACCGACCCAAAACTTTTGGACGGTAGTATAATGTTACAAAAGCTTTCGATTTCAGATAAATGCTGTTCTTTTGAACTTTCTATTCATCAAAGAATCCTAAAAAAAAAATTGTACACAACTGTTTTCATCACTGATAATAATCATAAATGTTTGTTGAGCATCAAATCCTCATATTGAATGATTTGTGAAGGATCATGTGACACTGAAGACTGGAGTAATGATGATAAATTCAGCTTTGATCACAGGAATAAATTACACTTTACTATATATTCACATAGAGAACAGTTATTTCACATTTTAATAATATTTCACAATATTACAGCTTTTTTTTGTATTTTAATAACATAAATGCAGCCTTGATGAGCAGAAGAGACTTCTTTAAAAAACAATCAAAATAGTACAGTTTCCAAACTTTTGACTGGTAGTGTATGTATTTCTATATGCATATATAAAATTGGTTTAATATATGTAATTTTATAATTATCTTTTTATATTTGTTATTGTGTGTGTGTGTGTGTGTGTGTGTGTAAAAGTAATATATAATTAATAAATTAATTTATAATCAACTTTGAAATGTATTTATATTCTAATTACATTTTATAATGTGTGTACATATACACAGTTGCTATGGCTGTCACTTTAGTGAAAAAATCCTGTTCGATTTTTGAAACATAAGTGTTCATTGAATTGATTGTAAAATCGATTTTCCATGTCTAAAGACATTTTCATTTTCAACGGCAAATATAGGCCAATCCACGGACAACTAACAGGCATTAGGACGAACGTAAAGAGGGCGCTTGTGACGCACAAGTCAGCAATTTTCTGATGATTTATTGCCGTGAAGTTTCGTACACAATGACAAACAGCAGTGCAACATTCTCGAAAAACAATAAGCAGAGTGGACTGCCATAACATCAATGGAAAACATTACTGCAGGCTTCAACGTGGCTGTGTTTACCATTAGAAATCTCACCTACGTAGGCGATTGTAGCCCATGACAAGAGATTGAAAATAAAACTTAAAAATCACTGAAGGACTAGCCTACATTGAACGTGAAGTTCGTGTAGGATAAACACGCAGGGCCGCTACATTCTCCAAATCAGACAGTGGACTAGAAACATCTGCAACAGCGCTGCATTTATGATTTAGGCTATTCAAAAATATCCAAAATTATTTTACGTAATGATTCAATCCATTATAGACAACTGTTCAAAAATGAAACTTTAAATGGAATTACTTGAGAACAGTGGAACAATGGAACATAACCGACACTTAGGCTAGGCAAGCGTATAATGAACGTGCAAATTACAGGCCTATTACAAATTATTGGACAGGAAAACAAGTCGATGAACATTTTTGGGGTCCAGAGCAGAGTGTTTTTTATTCACTATATGTCCAGCTGTTGAGAAGACGCGCTCCGACCGCACTGATGTCCCAGGGACACTCGGGTACTTCATTGCCAGCTGCGTGAGGTGGGGGTATTTTAGCTTTCGCAACGCCTACTGCACTTTCAGAATTATTTTTCTGCTTGTTTGTGAGTTTTGTTACATCTATCTTTTTTATTTGTTTAATTAGTTTAAAATTAATAGTGTACATACTTGGTTAAAATCGATTCCCTATTTTCGTTTTCGAAACTTGTGTTGGTTGGTCCGATCGATTGTGCAATCGATTTTCGAACATAAAGTGACAGCCCTAACAGTTGCAAGAAAAAGTGTGTGAACCACTTGCAGAATCTGTGAAAATGTGAATAATTTTAACAAATAATAGAGATCTTACAAAATGCATGTTATTTTTGATTTAGTGCTGTCCTGAATAAAAGATTTTACATAAAAGATGTTTACATATAGTCCACAAGACAAAATAAATCAGCTGAATTTATTAAAATCACCATGTTTAAGTTCACGAACCCTTGATTCATAATCCTGTGTGTGTCGTTCCCTGATGATCCACGGCTGTGTGTGTGTGTGTGTTTCCCTGATGATCCGTGTGTGTGTGTGTGTGTGTGTGTGTGTCGTTCCCTGATGATCCATGGCTGTGTGTGTGTGTGTCGTTCCCTGATGATCCGTGTGTGTGTGTGTGTGTGTGTGTGTGTGTGGTTCCCTGATGATCCACGGCTGTGTGTGTGTGTGTGTCGTTCCCTGATGATCCACGGCTGTGTGTGTGTGTGTGTCGTTCCCTGATGATCCACGGCTGTGTGTGTGTGTGTGTGTGTCGTTCCCTGATGATCCACGGCTGTGTGTGTGTGTGTCTCGTTCCCTGATGATCCATGGCTGTGTGTGTGTGTCGTTCCCTGATGATCCACGGCTGTGTGTGTGTGTGTGTGTGTCGTTCCCTGATGATCCACGGCTGTGTGTGTGTGTGTCTCGTTCCCTGATGATCCATGGCTGTGTGTGTGTGTCGTTCCCTGATGATCCGTGTGTGTGTGTGTGTGTGTGTGTGTCGTTCCCTGATGATCCATGGCTGTGTGTGTGTGTGTCGTTCCCTGATGATCCACGGCTATGTGTGTGTGTGTCGTTCCCTGATGATCCATGGCTGTGTGTGTGTGTGTGTCGTTCCCTGATGATCCACGGCTGTGTGTGTGTGTGTGTCGTTCCCTGATGATCCGTGTGTGTGTGTGTGTGTGTCTGTGTGTATGTGTGTCGTTCCCTGATGATCCATGGCTGTGTGTGTCGTTCCCTGATGATCCACGGCTATGTGTGTGTGTGTGGTTCCCTGATGATCCACGGCTGTGTGTGTGTGTGTCTTGTTCCCTGATGATCCATGGCTGTGTGTGTGTGTCGTTCCCTGATGATCCACGGCTGTGTGTGTGTGTGTGTCGTTCCCTGATGATCCACGGCTGTGTGTGTGTGTGTGTGTGTGTGTGTGTCTCGTTCCCTGATGATCCATGGCTGTGTGTGTGTGTGTCGTTCCCTGATGATCCACGGCTATGTGTGTGTGTGTGTGGTTCCCTGATGATCCACGGCTGTGTGTGTGTGTGTCTCGTTCCCTGATGATCCATGGCTGTGTGTGTGTGTGTCGTTCCCTGATGATCCACGGCTGTGTGTGTGTGTGTGTGTCGTTCCCTGATGATCCACGGCTGTGTGTGTGTGTGTGTGTGTGTGTGGTTCCCTGATGATCCACGGCTGTGTGTGTGTGTGTGTGTGTGTCGTTCCCTGATGATCCACGGCTGTGTGTGTGTGTGTGTGTCGTTCCCTGATGATCCATGGCTGTGTGTGTGTGTGTCGTTCCCTGATGATCCACGGCTATGTGTGTGTGTGTGGTTCCCTGATGATCCACGGCTGTGTGTGTGTGTGTGTCGTTCCCTGATGATCCACGGCTGTGTGTGTGTCGTTCCCTGATGATCCACGGCTGTGTGTGTGTGTGTGTCGTTCCCTGATGATCCACGGCTGTGTGTGTGTCGTTCCCTGATGATCCACGGCTGTGTGTGTGTGTGTGTGTCGTTCCCTGATGATCCACGGCTGTGTGTGTGTGTGTGTCGTTCCCTGATGATCCACGGCTGTGTGTGTGTCGTTCCCTGATGATCCACGGCTGTGTGTGTGTGTGTGTCGTTCCCTGATGATCCACGGCTGTGTGTGTGTCGTTCCCTGATGATCCACGGCTGTGTGTGTGTGTGTGTGTCGTTCCCTGATGATCCACGGCTGTGTGTGTGTGTGTGTGTGTGTGTGTGTGTGTGGTTCCCTGATGATCCACGGCTGTGTGTGTGTGTGTGTGTGTGGTTCCCTGATGATCCACGGCTGTGTGTGTGTGTGTCGTTCCCTGATGATCCACGGCTGTGTGTGTGTGTGTGTGTGTGTGTGTGTGTGTCGTTCCCTGATGATCCACGGCTATGTGTGTGTGTGTGGTTCCCTGATGATCCACGGCTATGTGTGTGTGTGTGGTTCCCTGATGATCCACGGCTGTGTGTGTGTGTTTGTGTCGTTCCCTGATGATCCACGGCTGTGTGTGTGTGTGTTTGTGTCGTTCCCTGATGATCCACGGCTGTGTGTGTGTGTTTGTGTCGTTCCCTGATGATCCATGGCTGTGTGTGTGTGTGTGTTGTTCCCTGATGATCCACAGCTGTGTGTGTGTCGTTCCCTGATGATCCACGGCCATATGTGTGTGTGTGGTTCCCTGATGATCCAAGGCTATGTGTGTGTGTGTGTGTGTGTGTGTGTGTGTGTGTCGTTCCCAGATGATCCACGGCTGTGTGTGTGTGTGTCATTCCCTGATGATCCACGGCTGTGTGTGTGTGTGTGTCGTTCCCTGATGATCCACGGCTGTGTGTGTGTGTGTGTGTGTGTGTGTGTGTCGTTCCCTGATGATCCATGGCTATGTGTGTGTGTGTCGTTCCCTGATGATCCACTGCTGTGTGTGTGTGTCGTTCCCAGATGATCCACGGCTGTGTGTGTGTGTGTGTGTCATTCCCTGATGATCCACGGCTATGTGTGTGTGTGTGTGTTGTTCCCTGATGATCCACGGCTGTGTGTGTCGTTCCCTGATGATCCACGGCTGTGTGTGTGTGTGTGTCGTTCCCTGATGATGCACGGCTGTGTGTGTGTTGTTCCCTGATGATCCACGGCTGTGTGTGTGTGTGTGTGTCGTTCCCTGATGATCCACAGCTGTGTGTGTTTTCTGATGGTTGTTCTTGAGTCTCTGGTTGTCCTGACCAGTGTTAATTTTGACAGCAAATTTTGATTTAGATTTAGTCATATTTTACTGACATTTTGACATAGCCAGACAAGTCAAAAACACAGTTATCACCAGTCCAAGCTCAATCTTTTAAGACTGAACACTGGTCTGGAGTCTGCTCTGTATTTTCTCCTGCACAAGAGGCGTGATTAACGGGCATCGTTCAAATGACTCTGTTCGCAATTGGATAGTCCTTCAACCAATCAGACCAACGATCCATCGCTTCTCTGTCCGTCATTGTGTTGAACCCGCCAATAGCGCGCCAGGTGGATAAGCCGCTTTGTGATTGGTCCCCGCAAATTTGTAACAGAAGCAGGATAAAAATATGTACAGGTTTCCTGCCTGAGCTGCAGGGCGAAATCAGATCACTGGCAGATCGGGCTGGGTTTACTCAGTCTAGTTTTTGACATTAAAAATACACAAAGCTCATTTCACTTTTTTTAGTTTGTTTTTTAGTTTGTTTATTTATTTCAGTTATTGGATATGTTTTAATGGTTTTAGTGAACTATTATAACCCTGATGCTTTATTGAATGATATGTGTCAAATACTGTTCTTAGTCTTTCCTCCTGACTATGAATGAAATTAAATACAGTTTATTGTGTAACCAAAAGCGTATATATAATGCGTGACTTTTAATTATAAACAAGCTGGAAATACACCGGGACTCTTATTTTGAAATGTCTTACTATTGCAGTTCAGATGAGGAGATCAAATATGCATTGTTACAACCGTCTAAAACATATTACTATATAAACATAAAGTAAACAGTGTCATTATTCCTCAGCATTAGATCATAAACAATAACCTGCATAAATGTGTGTTATTGATTGATTGAGCCGCTCTGAAGCTCAACAGCTCTGTGTTTTCCCGCCGTTAGATCCGCACGTTACACAGGACATCAGCTCTGACGGGATCTCTTCCCTAATCAGCCCTCCCTAACATTTTCCTCTCGTTTTTAGTCATTGACGTCTCGTTTTCGTCAGTGAAAAAAGGTAGAAAATTATGACAAATTATTCGTCAACGAAATTAACACTGGTCCTGATCAGTTAAACTGACCAACGTTCTTCAGAATAATCCTCCAGCTCCTGCACATTCTTCAGTTTTCCAGCATCTTCTGCATATTTGAGCCCTTTCCAGCAGTGACTGTGTGATTCTGATCTGAGGACGATTGAGGGACTCAAACACAACTATTAAAAAAGGTTGAAACATTCACTGACGCTCCAGAAGGAGACACGACGCATTAAGAGCCGGGGGTGAAAACTTAAGACAGATTAAATATTTTATTTGAACTGTGAACATGCGAATGTGTTGTTAAAATAGTGAAATATTAAATTAAAATCTCAGTAATAATTTTGTCTTAACTGGTTTGGCTGACAAAAAAGTTTGATATTTGCTCAGACAATGAGCTGAAGCGTTTGTAGTCGTATCAGCGAGTAAGATGACTGTCAGTGGTTCACAGAGCCGCTTTAATCTGCTGTTTTCATCTGCCAACAGGAAGTCATCAATGCCCTGAAGCAGACCTGGCATGTGCACTGCTTCCTGTGTGCCTCCTGCCAGCAGCCGATCCGCAACAACACCTTCCACCTGGAGGACGGACAGCCGTACTGCGAGACTGGTGAGACGCCATTACCCATAAACCCCAGCGACCAGCCCATCAAACACTCCAGCATCATAACCCCATTAAACACTGACCTTTACAGCTTATAAGAGAACCGTAAAAACTTTACCGCCTTGTCATGATTTACTGCTAACTAGGGTGGGGTTTTTATTTTGGGGAACTATAAGCATAAATCATTCTTCATTATTTCAATCCGAAGAAAAAGAAGCGATGCATATCTTTCAAACCATATAAACAAATATCTACACTTTCTTAAATCTACATACTTGAGATGCACAATGAAAAATTGATCAAAATGAAGTGAGTTTTTGCTTAAAACAAGAATAAATATCTGGCAATGGCCTGATAAATGAACAAGTTTTCTGACCCCCATTGGCAGATATTTCTTGTTTTAAGCAAGAACTCATTTTATTTTTATTCATCGTTCCTCATGTAAAGCCCAAGAAATCATCACCCATTAAACTGTGATTCGTTAACAAGATGATTCTTTCCTGTTGAGTTGAACTAAATATGATTTAATTTACAATAATCAGTACTAAAACTCACATTAGTAACACTTTTCATGCCTCAAGCTCAAACGATATTCGTGGCTCATTTTGACCGGAACATTGAATTAGTGAGTCGTTGATTCAAGAACAGCAGCGATCGAGTCAGTCTGATTCGTGAATGAATCGTTCACCAATCAGAGCAGAGCAGACCAATCACAACAGACTGGGCCTTCTGACCAATCAGAGCAGAGCAGACCAATCGAAACAGACTGGGCCATCTGACCAATCAGAGCAGAGCAGACCAATCACAACAGACTGAGCCTTCTGACCAATCAGAGCAGAGTAGACCAATTACAACAGACTGGGCCTTCTGACCAATCAGAGCAGAGCAGAGCAGACCAGTCACAATAGACTGGGCCATCTGACCAATCAGAGCAGAGTAGACCAATCACAATAGACTGAGCCTTCTGACCAATCAGAGCAGAGTAGACCAATTACAACAGACTGGGCCTTCTGACCAATCAGAGCAGAGCAGACCAGTCACAATAGACTGGGCCATCTGACCAATCAGAGCAGAGCAGACCAATCACAATAGACTGGGCCATCTGACCAATCAGAGCAGAGCAGACCAATCACAACAGACTGAGCCTTCTGACCAATCAGAGCAGAGCAGACCAATCACAACAGACTGGGCCATCTGACCAATCAGAGCAGAGTAGACCAATTACAACAGACTGGGCCTTCTGACCAATCAGAGCAGAGCAGACCAATCACAACAGACTGAGCCTTCTGACCAATCAGAGCAGAGCAGACCAATCGAAACAGACTGGGCCTTCTGACCGAACAGAGCAGAGCCGACCAATCACAATAGACTGGGCCATCTGACCAATCAGAGCAGAGCAGACCAATCACAACAGACTGAGCCTTCTGACCAATCAGGACAGAGGCTTTCAGAGAGGCGGGGTTTAGAGAGACTGACTCTTCAAACAAAGCGTTTCAGACACTGAGAGGAAAGAGCTGATGCTGCAGGGGATATTGTGAGAAAGTGTTTTTGACATTGGATGAATGTGAACCTGTTGTAGAATAATTCAAAACAACATTAGCAGCCTTTAAAATAGCATAATAGGATTTTAGGTCAAATAATGCAAATGAATGCCCATGTATGTTCCACACTGTTGTTGCAGTTTCAAATGATATAAAACTATAATGTTTGCATCGTGTTCCTCTTAAAATGTGAACACGTTGCCCCATGTGATGTCGGTGCATTGAATTTTTATACTATTGTCACCACAAATACTTTATGGTATTTTGTTTCACTTGTTTGTACACTTGAATTATCAGTAACGTTTTGATAGTGTATATAAATCTTATTACTAGTCTGACTAGTGCTGGATAGAATAAATAATAACCCTTCTTTATCGATCAGTACTTCCAGACGATCAGTATGATTGATTGTGTCTGTTCTCTGATTCAGATTATTACACTCTCTTCGGCACCGGCTGTCACGGCTGTGACTTTCCCATCGAAGCGGGTGACAAGTTCCTGGAGGCGCTGGGCTTCACCTGGCACGACACCTGCTTCGTGTGTGCAGTACGTGCAGAAACACACAGCCCAGAGACCGCATGCACTAGATTTACAGATGCTTTCATTCAATACATTTGATCAGCTCAAGCTTTCTTACTGCAGAAGTGCAGTCCGTCCTCAGTATTTGAGTCTGTTCTCTCTCTCTCTCTGTAGGTGTGCAGCACGAGTCTAGAGGGTCAGACCTTCTTCTCCAAGAAAGACAAGCCCTTGTGCAAGAAACACGCTCACACGGTCCAGTTCTGAGTGCTCGCTGTACAGTGGACGGACGGCCTGCTGGTCATATTTTACATCTGCCTGATTGATTTTAGTATGTGAATGTTTTCGCTAAGAGAGATATATTTGCTTTGGTTTTCCTCAAAAACGGATCAGAAAGACACACATTTACATCAGAGTTTATAGAATAATGATTTAAAATAAATTCCGGCACAAACATATCTAAAGATTCTTAAATCAAGACACATTTACTGGAGGAGCAAAATTACTTGTTTTATGAAAAATGAGTGAGTTTGTGCTTAAAACATTAGGAACAAATATCTGCCTGTGGAGTCCGAAAAATAAACTCTTCTCGCAATTCAGAATTTTTCCCTTGTAATTCAGAATTTTTTTCCCACAATTCTGACTTTTTTCCTCGTAATTCAGAATTTTATTTTTCTGACCCCACTGGCAGATATATTATTCATATTTTAATTATAAACGTACTTAGAATTTTTTTTTCTGAAAACAAGACTTGATCGCGTCTTCAGTAAATGTGTCTGGATTTAAGAATCTTTAGATATTTGTGCTGGAAAATCATGTTTTTGCAGTGCAGATGTTTTTGGAGTCGTCATCATAAGGCTCGAGATCAGAAACGGTGTTAATTGCAGTATTTCAGCTTCGTTCTTCAATGTTCAGTGTTGCATTGTGGGTGTTTTTGAGCGAGTATCATGTGCTGCAGTGTTTTATTGAAAACACAAGTCATTATTTCCAGCGTTACAGAAGTTCCACACCATCCTCACGAGATGACTGTGAAGCGTGTGTGTGTTCTCGTCTCCTCGTGCCGCTGCAGTCACACACAGCTCTATTTATGCAGGTATATTTATTGAGGCAGGAGCGATGGGGCTTTCCAGGGGCTCTGCACATATTTCACGGCACAGACCGCGTCAGTGCATCAGAACGCTGATATTTAATGTTTAATGTGTTATTTCTGCTCCATCTCTCTGTGTACGGTTCGTGGGATATCTGATTGTCTAAGTGCCTTCATTAACTTTATTTGTGCTCAGATAATGACTAATATACAGAAACATGTTTCTTATTTCTGTTTTATAATCTTTAGCTCTGGTTTTAAGCTAATATGGGTTGGTGGTTGATGTGCATCTGTATTCTCATTCCTGTAATGCATTATTATGAGACGGGATGAATAATAAAACACTGTTCTGATCAAAGACTCGAGGCTTTCTTTATGATCAAATCTATTCAAAACATTACTTAAAATATGAATATTCGTTGAAAAACGTTAAATGAAAATTAGACATGTTGCCTTGGCGATAAAATGAAATGTTTCATTTGAAGCACTAAAATAATAAATTAAATGACAAGAGCACATAATGAAATGGTTAAAAATGAAAGCGGTTTCAAAATATTAAATAAGACCTAAAGTAACACACTGACCTCACTGATATAATGCCTTAATAATGAGTGTCGTTTGCGGGATCCTCTGGTTTCCCAGATCCCAAACCCTCACACCACTTCAACCACACGTCCTGTGCTCCCGTTTCATAGGATGGCAGATCATTTTCAGTCACTGGGAAATGGATATTAGCAAACGCTCGCCGCCTTCCGGTAATGACTGAGTTTGCCAGCAGGTTGCAATGCATGTTTAAAAACGGCATTAACAAAAAACCTGTGGACATGTCGGCTATTAACTTCTGGCAAAAAACAAAAGGAAAAACTCCTCTTCATTTCACTCTAATGTAATAGATGAGTGAAAAGTAGACTTTAAAATGTCATGTGTGAATTCAGAAATTGCAAGAAAAATTCTGAATTGTGGGGAAAAAGTCACAATTATCTTTTACATTCTTTTTATTTTGTGGCGTAAACAAGCTTCCATAGTGAACGGGATTAAGACGGGATTGTTTGGGATCTTCAGCGTCACACGAGACCTGCAGGATCTGCTGAGTGGAAATAAAGCGACTCCAGGGATTCACGCAGTGAAGTGTGAAATGGGTTTGGAAATCAATCCTGAATATATTAAATACATTTAAATAGTCAGATCTGCTTGATTTCATATAAAAGGTTTCATGTATAAATAAAGTCAGTGTTTGATATGATAGTCATAACGGTGTGTTTTTATATGTCAGGTAGCATTTCTTTTGATATTTTTCAACCATTAGTTTGATGTAAAGAGCAGGAATATTGTATATGATATTTATTTTTAGGGTAATATGAAAGTAGGTTATATATGCAGATGATGTTTTCAGGTGCGGTATGTAATTGATTCAGGTGTATTTAGGATATTTTCTGTCCTTTGAGATTTACAGAAGGAAAAGTTCGTATATTTGATTATATTATTTTGGGTCACATGAAAGTGCAGTTTTATATATTTGATAATTTAGTTTCCGATATAAAGGGTTGATTATTATTTTGAAAAATGTTAGATTATTAAATTTATTTCTGCCCATTTGTGTGAGGTGAAGAGCACGTTTTCTTTTATATCTTATTTATTTAGGAGTTTGTTTCGGAGCCAAGCACTGAAGGTGATGTAGTTGTAACCACCCTAGCAACCACCCTGAGTACCCTAGCAACCACCTGAGTACCCTGGCAACCACTTAGCAAGACATTAGCAACCACCCTGAACACCCTAGCAACTGCTTAGTAACCACCCTGAGTACCATAGCATCCACATTGCAACGCCCTAGCAACAACCCAGAATACCCTAGCAACCATCCAGATTACCTTAGCAATCTATCTATCATAACGACTAAATTAAAACGATTTCAACCTTTTAAAACTACTTCAAACTTTCTGGCTAGGCTTTTTCAAGCCAACTTAAAGTTTGTCTACAAATCTAGTTGTAATTGTTGTTTTACTTTATTATTAGTATTATTCCCAAACGGGAGTCAACGGCAGTCGTATCAACCGTATGTAGGAAAATGATGAAATTTGGTACAGGGATAGAGTTGGTCCTGAATTGCAATCTGACCAAATTTGAAGCATCTAAGACATACTCCATAGCGCCACCATCAGTTCAAAAATATAATTTTCTTTTTGTTAAAACTTTTTATCACTTTGGCGTCTGGCAGTGAACCTGATCTGATTGATAAAGGTGTGTTTCTGTTATTAATATGAGGTGGAAGGGTTGTGTGCTGGTGTATTTGTGCAGGATGAGGAGGCGCATTGAGGTGTATTTCTCTGAGGCGTCAGTGGTTGGAGCCTCTGCGCCTACACACACACACACACACACACACACAGAGAGAGAGAGAGAGAGAGACTGAAGGGAAGAAAACCAGCTTTCCTCCTTGAGTTGGGCAGAAGGAGTCCGTTCAATCTCACGGCACCGAGTAATTCTCCGCTGAATGTTTGTATGTTCCGCGGACACGCGCGCGAGGAGCTGGTGACGGACTTTAGAGGCTCGTGAGTGAAGGTGAGTGTTTAAACGCCAGTGGGACACATTCACTGAGACTCTGAGTGTTTAATCCGCCGTGTGTATCGATGAAGTCCCCGTTCATCTGCGATCCACGCGCGGATTTCCACTGAAGATTCGCCCTCGCGAAAGTTTCTGCGTGTTCTCGTGAATCTCCCACAGGCTCTCCGCACTTGAGTTTCACTGCTACTAGTTCAAGACAAATTAAATATATCTGTTGCGATGGACGAAACTCACTCGAGTAAGAGATTTAACATTTGAGGTGTGCAATGCATGCAAAAAATAATAATGAAATCAAACACATTTGTTGATTACCATGGCTCCGGATGGCGTTTTACCTGTTATTCCTATAGTTAATAAATATTGCATAACTCCTTTTATGGGATATGATTTATTGAGCTTCATCAAGGTCTTACCAAACATTGTTTGACTGTTTTTGTAGATGTTGAGAGATCTGAGCATCACAAATCCATAAGGAGCTGTATTCATCAGACTGAGGTAAGAAGGCGGTTTTTAATTTACCTTTGATTTCTCCAGTATTTAATGTTTGTTTTGCATTGGATAATTGTGATTGTCGTACATGCATCTAACGGGTTTTCAAAGCAGAAGTGTGTAATTTTGGCATCAAATTGAATTGGAAAAATGACTGTTTTCAAACAAGTTTCCCTAAACGCTCGCCTCGTCTGCCATTGGCCATCCGTGCAGATAGTCCCGCCCCCAAACTCACATCATTGGTCGAGTCTGAAGTTGGGCCATTCACGTGTAATTAAGAATGTGAGAAAGTATTTTAGCATTGAATAAATGACACACTTCAGCTTTCAAGGAAAGTTTATACTCGTTTCACACACGTCATCTGAACGTTAATGAGCGCTGTGTGATTTTTGGACGCTGATTTTCCCATGAGCGAGACCTCCGATACAGCTCGGGGTTCAGATCCAGATAAACTAGCACTAGTTTCCTTACTGAATATATGCCGTGTGTGCTTTTATACTGATAAACGGAGGTGTGTATTATCTGTTTGAGAGCTGTGATATGACTTTGAAGTAAAGCCAACAGATTTGTCCTGCGGATGGGATCTGACCTCACGGCTCTTCAGTCGTAGCGGGTCGGCCGTGTGTTGTGCCGTGAGTATCGTGTGTCTGATAAGCGGTGTTGGCGGGGGCCGTTATTGAGTGTCAGCGGCTACAGGAGTCATTTATACTGCGCCGTAATGAGAGAAAGCCATTACAGGGCCTGATGTGTGTTTTGGGTGGGATTTCTAAAAGCCTGCGTGTGGGAAAGTGCTGGTTTTGTCTGTGTGGTCTGGCTCTGGCGGCCGTAGGCTTGTTTGAATTAAACCCAGTGGGCCAGTGCTGTTTTACTGCTAATATAAAAATGTGCCCTTACGTGTGAAAACGTGCCGTGGTGCCGCGCTCTGTTGGCGGCGGGTCTTCATTGGGCCGCAGATGTGATGTCACGGGTCATGGGTCACGGCAGGTGGCGTTGCTAACCACAGCCGGCCGTTTTGCACAAATTCACTTTAGCACTTGTGGTTGATCAGTGGGTTCTGATGGATGACTCCAGTATCAAGAGAGCAGGGTGGGAAACAGAAAGCTGGTATGTATCGCAAAATAAACCCGGACAGTAGGGCTGCACAATTTTGGGGGGAAATGTAATTGCTAATTTTCAGATTAAAAAATTGCGATTTTAAAAAAAAACAAAAAAAAAACAAGTTCCAGGTTTGCTGTGCTTGTTTGTCGGGCTGCACAATTTGGCAAAACAATTGTAATTTATAGATCAAAATGACTATAAATAACAAATAATTATACATTATTATTATTATTATTATTAGTAGTAGTAGTAGTAATTATGTATAATTATAAATAATTGAATATATTATTATATTAAAATAATGAAGAATTTATACATGATTATGGTTATTGTTGTTATGAATTATACAGAGATACTGACCACAGAAGGCACAGTATATATTTTTTATATAACAAGGTTTTTATGGGAATTTTTGACCATTCTTCTAGAAGCGCATTTGTGAGGTCAGGCACTGATGTTGAACAGGAAGGGGTCATCCCCAAACTGTTTCCACAAAGTTGGGAGCATGAAATTGTCCAAAATGTCTTGGTATGCTGAAGCATTAAGAGTTCCTTTCACTGGAACTAAGGGGCCAAGCCCAACCCCTGAAAAACAATCCCACCCCATAATCCCCCCTCCACCAAACTTTACACTTGGCACAATGCAGTCAGGCAAGTCCCGTTCTCCTGGCAACCGCCAAACCCAGACTCGTCCATGGGATTGGCAGACAGAGAAGCGTGATTGGTCACTCCAGAGAACACGTCTCACTGCTCTAGAGTCCAGTGGCGGCGTGCTTTACCCCACTGCATCCCACGCTTTGCATTGCTCTTGGTGAAGTAAGGCTTGGATGAGCTGCTCGGCCATTGAAACCCATTCCATGAAGCTCTCTACACACTGTTCTTGAGCTCATCTGAAGGCCACAGAAGTTTGGAGGTCTGTAGCTGTTGACTCTGCAGAAAGTTGGCGTCTTCTGCGCACTGTGACCCTCAGCATGCGCTGACCCCGCTCTGTGATTTTACGTGGCCTATCACTTCGTGGCTGAGTTGCTGTTGTTCCCAATTGCTTCCTCTTTGTTATAATCCCACTAACAGTTGAGCGTGGAATATTTAGTAGTGAGGGAATGTCAGGAATGGACTTATTGCACAGGTGGCAACCTATCACGGTACCACGCTTGAGTTCACTGAGCTCCTGAGAGCGACCCATTCTTTCACAAATGTTTGTAGAAGCGTCTGCATGCCTAGTGCTTGATTTATACACCTGTGGCCATGAAGGGATTGAACACCTGAACTCAGGGATTTGGAGGGGCGTCCCAATACTTTTGGCAATTTAGTGTGTGTGTGTGTGTGTAAAATATATATATATATATATAAGTAAATATTAATACATTTAAAAAATATATACAGTAAAATATTATAATAAATATTTTAAATACTCAACAAATATATAAATCAAGTCAAAAATACTAAATACATATTTAGGCAAATAAAATGGGCAATTTTTTTGTGTGTATGCTGTTGGGAAATGTGTAGAACTGGTCAGTCAGTGTCAGTCAGACGGGCAGGTGCAGTTATTGACTGATTCTGATCATCCCTAAATGACCTGAATATTGTCTGATTATTTTGCATGACCATCCGGTCCATTACTAGTGGGTCCATCGGTCTCTCAGAATGAAATGTTTTGTATGGTCAGTGTATCCTGATTGACGGTGAGCGTGTGACATGTTTGTTGCTGTGGTTTTATGTGTTCTGGAGTTTCTCATCTCATTAGACTCTCTCTAAACACGGTCACCGTCAGCTTTGTTTCCCAACAACTCTTAACATTAATGTTGCACCTCCGAACACTGGGCCTTTGTGTGAGCGGCGCGTAAAAGGATCTGTTGTGCGTGTCCCTCCGCTCTGAATCTGCATACCCCAAGGGCTTCTGGGAGAATTTAACAAGCTTCTGATGTTCCTGGAGAACGGAGGCGTGTGAGATTCTTTCACCAAGGTAAATTTCAAGCCTGGAGCTGCAGAGGTCAGAGTTTAGAGTCCGAATAATGAGTTTATTTCAGATTCAGAGGCGCCGCCACATTCAACACGAATCTGAGTTTTGATGTGAACCTTGAGGCCTGATCGCTACGACATCAGTGAGCCGGACTCGTGTAATGTAATGTGAATATATGGAGCAGGATGTGTTCTATAGGCGTTACTCATGGTTATTTCATACATAAGACAATTTTTCCATGGCATTTTCAACTATTATAACACATAACCTTTTGTGGTTGCCAGGGTGTTGCTACATTGTTCTGAGTGGTTCCCAGGTTGTTGCTATGGTGTTGATAAGGTGTTTATATATATATATTATATTATATATTATAATATATGTTTGATAGGTTTTTGTGGGTTTAATCATATCTTATATATCATATATCATATCATATGATTTTCACAGCATTACAGTAAACCTTATGGGCCTATTTTTGTTATAATTTTTATATTATATTATATATTCATTTTCATAGCATTAAAGTAAATCTTATGGGCCTATTTTATTACCCTTTTTTTATTAAATAAAAGTAAAAAGTAAAAAAAAAAACACATTAGACTTACAATGTAAGTTAATTGCGATTATTTCTATGACAATATGTGTGTGTATGTATATATTGTAAAAATATAAAGCAAAACATTAAATGTGTGTATGTATATTATCAGTTACCACATAAAATAAGTATTTTGTGTATAAGTGTGTTTGCTCTCGCTCAGCAGCTGTGCTTCTGTCTGCAGTCTGAGCTGCATTAGTTGACCTTTGACCTCCGCCTTCCGCCTTCATAATTGCAGGAAGTGAGCGTGGCCAATGAGAGCAGAGGATTGTGGGTTAGCATTAATGATCACAGAGGTGGCAGTGTTTTTGAAGGGGCTGTTGCTCATGACGGCTGCATTCGCGACTACTCAGAAAAGAGCTGTGCAGAATGTGAAGTGTAACACAAGTACAAGAGCTGTCTATCTATACTACTAACTAACTAGATTTTTACATTATCTGAAGATATTTTGCAAAAACCACCACAGTGATGCTATAGGATATAGTTTTGTGGTTGCCAGGGTGTTGCTAGGCTGTTGTGACAGTGTTGTGTGTGGCTGCCAGGGTGTTGCTAGGCTGTTGTGACAGCGTTGTGTGTGGTTGCCAGGGTGTTGCTAGGCTGTTGTGACCATGTTGTGTGTGGTTGCCAGGGTGTTGCTAGGCTGTTGTGACCGTGTTGTGTGTGTGTGTGGTTGCCAGGGTGTTGCTAGGTGGTTTGTTACTGTCTACAGTGAAAAGTGTCCACCTTCAAATCTCTGATCTTCTGTTCTCTATATTTAGGTTCACACTGGAATGATCGATGTTATTTAGCCCTGCCCTCTTGGCCTTGATTTCATCAGCATAATAGAAGTTTTCAGAAGTGGAGAAATTTTAATGCATGATCATGTAAACATTTTGTAAACTCTTCTTTATAATAATTGCATTGCACTGATGATTTGTTTAGAGAGTCATTTATTATGAAAGTCAACAGAATCAGTCGTGATTTCTCGTAAACGCGTCGCGGTTCCCATCATCACACATGAAGTGTCGCATGTGAAAGGAATCAAACACGCATCTCTGATCTCTCTGAAGCTCTGGAGATGAAAGCAGCACAGATGATTTGAGTTATTATCTATTCATCGTGTCACACGCTGCAAACTAAATGCGTTTGGCTTTTGACACGGTGGGAGATTTACGGCCGCTGCGTCTTTGATATCCCACCGGGACGACCCGCACACGGGGAAACAATTCAAACCCCTCCATTAATGCACGCCATCCATCCATCCATCCATCAGCATGGGTCGTGTTTGTTGACCGTCAGCTCTTCATGAAGTGTTTCGGGAGACGTTCTCAGCAAGCATTTTAAAGGCTGCCGGTAAGAGTGCGTGTGAATCACTCAAAGTGTTGAATACGGGCTCAGCGCTCCATTAAATCAGAGCACAGATGCATTATGGGCGCTGTGTTCCACTCGGAGGATGGCAGGGCGCTGCTCTTTGGGGATTCAGATAGAAGACTGGAGCCGTGAGTCCTAGAACACTTCTGATTCTGATTCCTCAATGACTCTTTTAGTAGATTCCACACTGTTTCCGGACAGGTTTCTGAACTCTCAGTGTTTGCTGTGTTCAGTGAGGACATCGATAAATGTTTTCTGCTCATTAGGTTTGTGTAATTTAGCACTGTCCAGTCTTTCTCTTCTTATCACACTCACTTCAGTTTTTTGGTCAGAGAAACAATCATTGTGGCCAAGCAAATTCAAAATGTTTAATAATTTAAATCTTTTAAAAATATATATTTTTATAAATATTTAATATTTTTATATTTAATTAAATATATTCATATTATTATATATTATAATGTTTTATAATTATTTAATTTTCTTTTTAAATGGACCAATATAACAGTAGCCTACATAGAAATAAGCAATATATATTTAACAAGCAACAATATTTATTTACTTACATTTTTACAAAAACAATTTAAAGGTGCAGTGTGTAGTATTTATGAGGATTACTATTGACAGAAATGCAATATAATACACATAACTATGTTTTCAGTGGTGTATAAAGGCCTTACATAATGAACCGTTATGTTTTTATTACCTTAGAATGAGCCATTTCTATCTACACACACCGCGGGTCCCCTTACAGTGAAATCGCCATTTTGCGCCGCCATGTTTCTACAGTAGCCCTAAACAGACAAACTGCTGTACAGAGCGCTAGTCACTCTCTGCTGTCTCAGACGACATCTTTGTCCTGTGTCGGCCACCGTAGCTTCTCTGAAAGTGGGGGTGCAATTCACAACTTCACCGCTAGATGCCGCTAAAAATCACACACTGCACCTTTAATTGATTCATTGAAATGGACAGTTTGAACGGAATGAAATCTCAAGATGTTCTTTTAAAAGGTTTATGAGCCAGTTTAAACTACATAAAAATAAGAAAAAATATTTACATACATTTTTACAAAAACATTAATATATTTTAATAACATTCATTTCATATATATATATATATAATGAAAAAAGCTGAAAAGACTTTCATGAACATTTGAGTGATGATGCAGTTGATTCATTGAATCAGTCTTGAATTGATTCATTGAAACTGACAGTTTGAACTGAATCAGACTTCAAAATGTTTAAGTAGAATAAAGTAAAAATTGAGTTTTTTTTAATAAATATTTCATTTTTCTTTTTTATAAACCAATATAACAGTACATACATTTTTTTTTTTTTTATATTTTATATATATTTTTTTACAAAAACATTTATTTTTATTTATAAATGTTTATATATATATATATATATAAAACATCTGCAAAGACTTCAATGATCATTTGAGTGATGATGGATTTGAATCATTGAATCAGAGTCTTGAACTGAATCAAACTCAAGCTTTGTTTAAATCAGACGCTATATTAAAGCATCAGTGGAGAGATGCCAGTCGTTTCCTATATTCAATGAGCAAATAAAAGCAGATTACAGTAATTACGATGTTGCTTTTTTTTTTTATCACAAGCAAAATCATTATGCTTGTTTTGTAACTGTATTGTTCAGCCCTACTGTATTCCTCAATATGAAACGGTTCTTGTTTCACAACCCAAACGGAAAACTTTATAGATTTGACACACGCAGGAAGTGCAAAAACAACAGAAGCTCCCGATGGCTTTTCCATCTCTCTCTCTCTCTCTCTGGTTTCTGGTTTCACGGTTGAGTCCAGGTATGTGTTTGTGTGACGCGAGAGACTCACTCCTTCATCCGTCATCCGCTCCTCTGAACACACACACACACACACACATCCATAAACAAAAGCTTGTGAGCGGTTCCTCTGAAACGGCTGTTGTGACAGCGGTCTGTCCATCCGTCAGCGGATTAAAGAACAGACACATCTGCGCTTGTTCTGAGCTCCACACGTGAACCAGCGACTGAAGGAAGTTCAGATGAGCCGTGATCGAGATTCTAGCCACTGAAACACCATAGATGTGCAGAAGACCCTCACTTACTTCAAGTGTTTTTCTGCTGTTGCTTTTACTGTAATGCGAGTGCTTTTGTCAGAACATCTAGCTTTGATTTATGACTTATGAATGACATAGAAAATCCTTCAGATCATATTCATGCTCCAAACAGACTCTCAGCGTACATCAGCTGTTCTGGATGATATGGAGCTAAATCTGTCTCAAAAGTAATTTATTTACAAAATATGTAAGCTAAAAAGTGTGTGTATACATGACTTATATATATACACGAATGCTTATGTATTCACGAATCATGTAATTTAACTTGATGTGAAATAATGTAAAATTATTTCTCCAGTGTGAGATTTGAATTCTGACATAAAATAAAAAAAGTTGTACATTGTAAATACTTTAATCTGCTCTTATTAAAGCATGTATACTGTGCATTAGCTTATGTATTTATAAATCATATTTAATAAAAAATGCATAAGCTAAAATACATTCACAAAAATTGCTTATAGGGTAAACGTACCTATTAAGCTCAAGTACCCATTAAGCGCACTACTATCTTTGAGCTTAAATCTAATGTATCATCCTATTTGATGTCTTAACCAACTGATGTGTTTGTTACTATACACCTCCTGTAATTTCAGACCATTGCACACTGAGTTATGGGTATCCAGGTGTTCACACTGTCTGGCGGCCATTTTGAAAGTAGTCTTTTGCATATTATAATCTGGAACCTGGATGTGGGAAATAATTACAGTTAGATCCAAAAGATAGCTTTAGCAACACAGCGCAGATGCTACAGAACACTGTTAGCTTACTAGCTGTATAAGACTGTGTGCTACACTAATATATTACTTCACAGGCATTACTGGCTTGTACTTTTAAATCCATTATATATATATACACTCACCTAAAGGATTATTAGGAACACCATACTAATACTGTGTTTGACCCCCTTTCGCCTTCAGAACTGCCTTAATTCTATGTGGCATTGATTCAACAAGGTGCTGAAAGCATTCTTTAGAAATGTTGGCCCATATTGATAGGATAGCATCTTGCAGTTGATGGAGATTTGTGGGATGCACATCCAGGGCACGAAGCTCCCGTTCCACCACATCCCAAAGATGCTCTATTGGGTTGAGATCTGGTGACTGTGGGGGCCATTTTAGTACAGTGAACTCATTGTCATGTTCAAGAAACCAATTTGAAATGATTGGAGCTTTGTGACATGGTGCATTATCCTGCTGGAAGTAGCCATCAGAGGATGGGTACATGGTGGTCATAAAGGGATGGACATGGTCAGAAACAATGCTCAGGTAGGCCGTGGCATTTAAACGATGCCCAATTGGCACTAAGGGGCCTAAAGTGTGCCAAGAAAACATCCCCCACACCATTACACCACCACCACCAGCCTGCACAGTGGTAACAAGGCATGATGGATCCATGTTCTCATTCTGTTTACGCCACATTCTGACTCTACCATCTGAATGTCTCAACAGAAATCGAGACTCATCAGACCAGGCAAAATTTTTCCAGTCTTCAACTGGTAAGCTCGTGCAAATTGTAGCCTCTTTTTCCTATTTGTAGTGGAGATGAGTGGTACCCGGTGGGGTCTTCTGCTGTTGTAGCCCATCCGCCTCAAGGTTGTGCGTGTTGTGGCTTCACAAATGCTTTGCTGCATACCTCGGTTGTAACGAGTGGTTATTTCAGTCAAAGTTGCTCTTCTATCAGCTTGAATCAGTCGGCCCATTCTCCTCTGACCTCTAGCATCAACAAGGCATTTTCGCCCACAGGACTGCCGCATACTGGATGTTTTTCCCTTTTCACACCATTCTTTGTAAACTCTAGAAATGGTTGTGCGTGAAAATCCCAGTAACTGAGCAGATTGTGAAATACTCAGACCGGCCCGTCTGGCACCAACAACCATGCCACGCTCAAAATTGCTTAAATCACCTTTCTTTCCCATTCTGACATTCAGTTTGGAGTTCAGGAGATTGTCTTGACCAGGACCACACCCCTAAATGCATTGAAGCAACTGCCATGTGATTGGTTGATTAGATAATTGCATTAATGAGAAATTGAACAGGTGTTCCTAATAATCCTTTAGGTGAGTGTATATATGTATGTATATGAGCTTAAAGGGTGAAAATCACAGCTTCAGTGTGACATCAATAAGGAAAAAGTATAATTTCATAGATATTTTCAATAATAGCTGTTCATATTAAAATATGCATGAACTTAATACATGACCTAGATTATTTATTTAGCAAAATTGTCCTTTTAAATTTAATTTATAATATTTATTAATTAAAAAAAGGTTTGCTGTGCCAATAAAGCTCAGTGTGCTCGCGTTAAGCTCATCCACACTGAACGTCTGTGTAAATACTTCATAAACACACTTTAAATATTAACTGATGGTTGTCACTTCAAGTTCATCTTTAGAAAATTATTCTTTAAAAATGTTGTTTAAAATAAACATGTTGTGAGCTTAATGGGAACAGGGGTGTGAAGGGGACAAACATGCACCCATTAAGCACAGCCAGACTTTTTGCATTTAATGATGTACATCTTAATTTAAATGCTTGTCATTTAAAATAAAATAAAATATTATTGTGTGAAAGATTAATATTGTATTTTAACATGACTTCTTGTACTCAAACCAATACCCTGTGCACTAAAATGCCTCAATGTAGATTTTGGTGAGCTAGGTACGTTTACCCTATATATTTGCAAACAGCAATTCACTGATTACTCATAACCTAGAACACGGCTCATAAATGCACAGGTATGTTTGCACATTTCTCAACATTTCTACATGTATTAATTGAATCTGCGTTTGCAAATCGTCATGTTTTGCATCTGAGAGTCTCGTTTTGGCAATGTAAATTTGGTTGTGCATTTGAAAAACATATCTTGTGAATATGAATTTGGTTATGTGTTTGTGAATTACTGTTTGCTAATAGTTTATTTGAGCTGCATAGAAGCATATTTGTACCCCTCCAGCTGTGAGGACAATATGAAAGGCATTTGCAATGCAGTAAAACAAAGAAATGTAGGACAGGCTTAATTACATCCATCAGAATTGGTTTAGATCATGAAAACTGGACCGTGATGTTGGACTTGATACATTATGATGTGCAATTATGAAAACAAACACTTATGCATTTGAATAGCATGCGTTCCAGTCTGGTTCTGAGATGAAGGTCAGTGTAAGCATCTCGCACAGGTTTATTTCAGCGATGCGCTGATGTAGGCGAGCTCAACCCGCAGCTCTGGATCAGAGTCGTGGCCATCTTGATCCACTTTCAGTAAAGCTCAGGGCAATTAAACCCCTGTAGACGCGCGCGAGGACACTCAATCTGAGCGGCGCGGTCGGATGAAAAGAACAGAGGTGGCGAATTACTTCAAGCTGCGGCCGGTGCGTCCTCGGGTCCCGGAGAAATGATCCGATCCGGAGAGTGGGCCTCCCATTAGCCGGAGTGAAGGAAGTGCTGGAGGAAGCGCGTGGACGGTGGAGTGCGGCTCAAATCTAATTTTTCCAGCTCTGGGAAGCCTAATGTGATTGCTGGGAGATGATTGGATGAGTCAGGACATCTTGCATCATATACGGACTGGGGAAGCTCGAGATGCAGGGTGAGAAAATCTAATTGTTTGGGGTTTTAATGTGTTCATTGTGTTTTTGAGAAATGAATCATGTCTGGAGGGACAGAAACCCTTCAAGTTCTTTCTGTGAGGTCAGTCGGCATGAACATCGAAAACTTTCACATTTAATGTAGTGGTTTTTTAATGGTCACGTTGATTTGAGCTCAAAGAACATCTTGAGCTTCAACGGAAGCAAGAAAGTAGAAGCAGAATCTGACATATTTCATCATTAATGCTCCTTTAAAAATATTTTTTCAGGTTTTATGCCTTATATTATGTTCCGGGTCAGTTTGACCTGCAACACATTTCTGAGCTGTCAGAAATACTAGTTAACTCTGGATGTTTTTCTTGAAATTGTGTGACTTTTTATTTTTTTTATTTTTTTTTTATCATTTATGGTCATGAAAAGGCCTGCAAAGTTTCACACTCTGTGTTGTGGAATATGCATATGAAATCTTTATTATGACTGTGATGTTAGCGGTGTAGAATTAATGGTTAAAGCAGGTGCACAGACTCAAAATAAAAAAACAAACAACTATTTTAGTATTTAAATGTATGTTTCTCAACTTCCCTCTGAGGGTAATTACATTTACATATATGCATTTGGCAATGTTTTTATTTAAAGAAATGAATAAAACATTTTTATTAGTTCATGCATGTGATTTTTGCTGGGAATTGAATCCATTATTTTGTAGTTGCACTCAAAAAATAAAAAATAAAATGTAAAATAAAATAATAAAATAAATTAAATAAAATACTGTTTATAACTAACATTTTGTGAAAAATAAATA
>CM077215.1:32858789-32881289 GCA_039654625.1 Rhinogobio ventralis
AGCGAACGAGCGAGCGTGCGAGTGTGAGTGAGCGAACGAGCGAGCGTGCGAGTGTGAGTGAGCGAACGAGCGAGCGTGCGAGTGTGAGTGAGCGAACGAGCGAGCGTGCGAGTGTGAGTGAGCGAACGAGCGAGCGTGCGAGTGTGAGTGAGCGAACGAGCGAGCGTGCGAGTGTGAGTGAGCGAACGAGCGAGCGTGCGAGTGTGAGTGAGCGAACGAGCGAGCGTGCGAGTGTGAGTGAGCGAACGAGCGAGCGTGCGAGTGTGAGTGAGCGAACGAGCGAGCGTGCGAGTGTGAGTGAGCGAACGAGCGAGCGTGCGAGTGTGAGTGAGCGAACGAGCGAGCGTGCGAGTGTGAGTGAGCGAACGAGCGAGCGTGCGAGTGTGAGTGAGCGAACGAGCGAGCGTGCGAGTGTGAGTGAGCGAACGAGCGAGCGTGCGAGTGTGAGTGAGCGAACGAGCGAGCGTGCGTGAGTGAGCGAACGAGCGAGCGTGCGAGTGTGAGTGAGCGAACGAGCGAGCGTGCGAGTGTGAGTGAGCGAACGAGCGAGCGTGCGAGTGTGAGTGAGCGAACGAGCGAGCGTGCGAGTGTGCGAGCGAGTGTGCGTGCGGGTGTGTGAGTCACTAGTATCACGATTTCTGTTTTATTTCAATTTATCATATAGCCGTTGTCTATAATCATGTCCACTTGAGCGATGAAGCTTCAAGTGTCTACCAACAACTTTACCAAAGGGTTTTTTTGTGAGTAGTGTAAAATAACCGTGTGTTTTTGTCCTGATGTAAGGACAGGTGTCTCTCCAGATGTTTGCTCTTCTGTCCTGCTGTGTGAAGAGCTTTCAATGAAGCATTGTGAGCTCTTAAAGGGCCGGATCTGTTTACTGAAGCTGTCTGAGGAAATGCTCTGCCAAAGCTCTCCGTTCCTCTGGCACCCGTTTCCTTCTGGCTTCAGGCGGATCGCCTTTTTCCACTTTAAAAACAGCCTTGAGCCCGAGTGTATTTCACTGCGTTTGTGTATCAGCTGTGGCCATTAGATCGTGTCTCACGTTTGGGTGTTTTTGGCGTTTCAGAGCTCCTGCTCTGGATGAGTTTGTAATACAAGCCTGTTCACTTCCTTTAAGCGGTTTTGACAGGGAGTGACATTCCGACTGTGAGGGGGAAAAAAGGTAAAACAGATGATATTTGATTCTTTCATGCACAGTTCGTTCGTCTTTTCAACCTGTTTTAGATGAGAGATTCAAATGCGTTTCACATGTGCTGCACGTTTGAATGGACACGAGAAGCCTCTATAACCTTCAGCGTTCCCTCCAGATTATCAGATGACATCTGAAGTTTGCATGGGATCAGGCCCATGCGTGACGGACACCACCTTTGCATTTTTGCATAATGTAGATTAGATCACGGACACGCCGACAGGAGAGCAGGACTCGATGTACCCTGATCAGATGCCAGTGAGTGCGACTCTTCCTGGAACAGACGATTCTGTCTTAGAAATGGTTCAGTTTGACTGCAGAGACGCTGTTTTGACAGGATTTTTTTCTCTGTTTATATTTTTGAAGTTTGGAATGTTTTCAGTTCAGATGATATTTGTGTTTTATATATTTTGTAGACAGAAGTAGGTATGTGGTGTTAATAAAAATCCATATATACACTATATTGCCGGAAATATTGGGACACCCCTCCAAATCCCTGAGTTCAGGTGTTCAATCACTTCATGGCCACAGGTGTATAAATCAAGCACTAGGCATGCAGACGCTTCTACAAACATTTGTGAAAGAATGGGTCGCTCTCAGGAGCTCAGTGAACTCAAGCGTGGTACCGTGATAGGTTGCCACCTGTGCAATAAGTCCATTCCTGAAATTTCCTCACTACTAAATATTCCACGCTCAACTGTTAGTGGGATTATAACAAAGTAGAAGCAATTGGGAACAACAGCAACTCAGCCACGAAGTGATAGGCCACGTAAAATCACAGAGCGGGGTCAGCGCGTGCTGAGGGTCACAGTGCGCAGATGTCACCAACTTTCTGCAGAGTCAATAGCTACAGACCTCCAAACTTCTGTGGCCTTCAGATGAGCTCAAGAACAGTGCGTAGAGAGCTTCATGGAATGGGTTTCCATGGCCGAGCAGCTCATCCAAGCCTTACATCACCAAGAGCAATGCAAAGCGTGGGATGCAGTGGGGTAAAGCACACCGCCACTGGACTCTAGAGCAGTGAGACGTGTTCTCTGGAGTGACCAATCACGCTTCTCTGTCTGCCAATCCCATGGACAAGTCTGGGTTTGGCGGTTGCCAGGGGAACGGGCCTGACTGCATTGTGCCAAGTGTAAAGTTTGGTGGAGGGGGGATTATGGGGTGGGATTGTTTTTCAGGGGTTGGGCTTGGCCCCTTAGTTCCAGTGAAAGGAACTCTTAATGCTTCATCATACCAAGACATTTTGGACAATTTCATGCTCCCAACTTTGTGGGAACAGTTTGGGGACGGCCCCTTCCTGTTCCAACATGACTGCGCACCAGTGCACAAAGCGTTGGCCCATAAAGACATGGATGAGTGCGTTTGGTGTGGAGGAACTTGACTGGCCTGCACAGAGTCCTGACCTCATCCCGATAGAACACCTTTGGGATGAATTAGAGTGGAGACTGCGAGCCAGGCCTTCTTGTCCAACATCAGTGCCTGACCTCACAAATGCGCTTCTAGAAGAATGGTCAAAAATTCCCATAAACACACTCCTAAACCTTGTGGAAAGCCTTCCCAGAAGAGTTGAAGCTGTTATAGCTGCAAAGGGTGGGCCAACTGCAGATTAAACCCTACGGATTAAGAATGGGATGTCATTAAAGTTCATGTGCATGTAAAGGCAGGCGTCCCAAAACTTTTGGCAATATAGTGTATTTGTTTATTTAACTTAAATATTTTAAAATATTATATATTAAATAATATATAAATAATAAATATATTTTTTAATTCAAATAATATATTAATGATAAATATATTTGGATGGATGTAATTTTTATTTTTATTAATTTTGTTAATATTTATAATTAAACCTGTCAAAAAGTTATCCACACTTTTTTTTCACTAAATGTTGTATGAATAATATTCAATTATTTTGTCTTATGTGCATCAGTATAATGAGAACCAGCAATATTTACCTACATATGTTTTTACTAAAACATTATAATGCATGAAAAACATTATGGACATCTTTTAGTGATATGGTCATTGATAAGTTCATTTGAACTGATTCACAGAATATAGGCAAAACTAGTTCATATTTATTCTGATATTGTTTAGGTTAAATCTGGTTAGTGAATTCTGTGCAGTGGGGCAGGTGAATCTGTCGTCCTGCAGTTGGTCAAACGGGCCACTTGTTTGACTCGGCCCACAATGAGTCTCATTGAGCCGCGCTGGACTGCTTGTTTTGGAGTCGCGGATGGAAAATGTGCAGCTGGGAAGGTTCCCCTCAATCAAACGACATATTAATAGCCAAGTGACACATGGCGCATGTTGGCGTCCGCACAGGTTGAGCGGCGGAGGAATGCCTGGCAGGTTTCAGCACATATTGTTGGGATTAGGACGCTCGCCAAAACAAATCACCTCCAACTCAGTGGGCACGACGTCCAGAGCCGTCCTTCTCCTGATCGCGTGTTGGGTTTCCTCAAACACTGGAGCAGAAGTGGCTGGTGTTGCTGTCCGAGATGTTCGGTTGACGTTCGCTTTCGTATTCTGACTTTAATTTGTGCATCTTGGCTGCCGTTCATGAACAGCTGAATAAATATACAAATGAATCCATTTCAGTATCAAAACTGGCTTCAAGGCAACGGCCAAATCAAACACAGTGTCCCCTCGTCAGGACTGCATGATGTATTTGGCAAAGTCATAGCTTATCTTTTATCTTAAAGGAGTAGTCCACTCAAAAATGAAAAATCTCTCGTTATTTCTAACCTGTTTGAGCTTTTAAACGAATCACATGGACTTTATGTGAATGTTTTATTATTAGTATTATTCATTTTTTTGTGTGCAATTTAATTATTTTATTTTTTATTATTATTATTATTATTGTAATTCTAATAAACAGTGAGATCTAGAATTCAGTTTATTTAGATTTGAATTATATTTTATAAAAACAAATTCTTAATTAATAATAATGATAATATTTATTATTATTATTTATTTATTATTTAATTATATTATTATTATTATTATTAGTAGTAGTAGTAGTAGTAATAATAATAATAGTAGTAATAATAATAATAATAATAATAATAATAATAATAACAACAACAATAAAAACAATTTTAGTGGGGTTAATGTAGATTTGAGCTTTAGATTTTTTTTGTGCTATTTAATTATGTTGATGATGATTGTTGTTGTTGTTGTTGTTGTTATTATTACTATTATTATTTATTATTCATTTTAGTTGATTAATGCAGTTGACCTAGAGTTGATTTTTAGTTTTTTATTATTATTATTATTATTATTATTATTACTAGTATTATGATTAGTGCATTTGATCTAGAGTTATCTAGATTTTTTGTACTTTTTTGTAATTAAGTTAATGATAATAATAATAATAATAATAATAATTATTATTATTGTTATCATCATTATTATTATTTTAGTTGATTAGTGCAGTTGATTTATATTTTTAGTGCATTATTATTATTATTATTATTATTATTATTATTATTATGAATTCATTTTTTTTTTTTCTATAATAATAATAATAATAATAATAATAATAATAATAATTTATTGATCTAAATTTGAGTTTATTTAGATTATTTTTGTTCTATTTAATTACTATTTTTATCATTTCATTAATGTATTATTATTATTAATAATAATAATAATAATATTTATAATTTATGTATTGTTTATTTATTTAATGTTTTAAATGCAATGGATTTTTAGACATTTTTATAACATTTCAGTCTGTTCTTCACACAAAGCATAACAGAGTTGGTCTGTAACGCAGTCAAATGAACTGTTGTTATGGTGTTTTTTTGTCTGGAGTTTGATTACTCTGAACTGTTGGTGTTTTTCTCTCAGACTTCTCTAGTGTTCCAGTAGAAAGGGTTTATAAATGCAGATAAATGATGCTGAGTTTTAATTTCTTTCTGAACTGTCTCTTTAAGGCTCTGTATTGTTTGGTCTCTCTGGTGAGGAGAGTTTGAAGCCCCACAGATATTTATAACGGTTCTGTAATTGCTGATTATTTTCCTGGAAGACGGTGTCACAGCGGTATAAACCGAGAGATGACCTCACGCCGCCTCTGCAGATCCACAGCGCTCTCACAGTATCATGTTGTGTTGAGTTATTTATTTGAAAGAGTCCCTCAAAGTTTATTTAAAAGGTGAATTGAGCAAGAATGCAATATAACCGATCCCAAAGGGATTCGTATTGTTGTATCGCTCCGCGCCGGATGGAGAGGATAGTCAGAGAGACAATACTGAAGAGATTTGACTGAACTGTGTCCAAAGTGTCACTGAAGCTGAAAACTGAAATGATCTGTGTGAATAACTTCCGATGCAGACGTAACTTGTTTAGTAAATGGGGGAAATTACATTGCAATATCACTCCTGCTAAACGTTTACTCTTTGAATTTCCTGGGAACAATACAAATCAACACTATTATGACTATATGTTTAATAAGTATTTCCTGTTACAAAAATAATGTTTTGATGTTTTAAGAAATGAAACATTGAATATTGATATTTGAAATTATTCAAAAAAATGAAAAGACACTTTAAATGTGAAATTAAAACCGCCAGTAGGTGGCAGCGAGTCACTGTTAATGAGTGAGTCATTGAGTTTCAACTGATTCATTTAAACGGCTGATTCATTCTGGAACAAAGCATTTGACTGTCTTAATGAGTGAGTCATTGAATCATTCATTCAACCGATTCATTCAAACAGCATCGAATCATTCATTTAACTCATTTATTCAAACGTCTGATTCATTCTGGAACAAAGCATTTGACTGTCTTAATGAGTGAGTCATTGAATCATTCATTCAACCGATTCATTCAAACAGCATCGAATCATTCATTCAAACAGCTGATTCATTCTAAAACGAAACATTTGACTGTCTTAATGAGTGAGTCATTCAATCATTCATTCAACCGATTCATTCAAACAGCATCGAATCATTCATTCAACTGATTCATTCAAACGTCTGATTCATTCTGGAACAAAGCATTTGACTGTCTTAATGAGTGAGTCATTGAATCATTCATTCAACCGATTCATTCAAACAGCATCGAATCATTCATTCAACTGATTCATTCAAACGTCTGATTCATTCTGGAACAAAGCATTTGACTGTCTTAATGAGTGAGTCATTGAATCATTCATTCAACCGATTCATTCAAACAGCATCGAATCATTCATTCAAACAGCTGATTCATTCTAAAACGAAACATTTGACTGTCTTAATGAGTGAGTCATTCAATCATTCATTCAACCGATTCATTCAAACAGCATCGAATCATTCATTCAAACAGCTGATTCATTCTAAAACGAAACATTTGACTGTCTTAATGAGTGAGTCATTGAATCATTCATTTAACCGATTCATTCAAACAGCATCGAATCATTCATTCAAACAGCTGATTCATTCTAAAACGAAACATTTGACTGTCTTAATGAGTGAGTCATTCAATCATTCATTTAACTGATTCATTCAAACGTCTGATTCATTCTGGAACAAAGCATTTGACTGTCTTAATGACTGAGTCATTGAATCATTCATTCAACCGATTCATTCAAACAGCATCGAATCATTCATTTAACTGATTCATTCAAACGTCTGATTCATTCTGGAACAAAGCATTTGACTGTCTTAATGAGTGAGTCATTGAATCATTCATTCAACCGATTCATTCAAACAGCATCGAATCATTCATTTAACTGATTCATTCAAACGTCTGATTCATTCTGGAACAAAGCATTTGACTGTCTTAATGACTGAGTCATTGAATCATTCATTCAACCGATTCATTCAAACAGCATCGAATCATTCATTTAACTGATTCATTCAAACGTCTGATTCATTCTGGAACAAAGCATTTGACTGTCTTAATGAGTGAGTCATTGAATCATTCATTCAACCGATTCATTCAAACAGCATCGAATCATTCATTCAAACAGCTGATTCATTCTAAAACGAAACATTTGACTGTCTTAATGAGTGAGTCATTCAATCATTCATTCAACCGATTCATTCAAACAGCATCGAATCATTCATTCAAACAGCTGATTCATTCTAAAACGAAACATTTGACTGTCTTGAGTGAGTCATTGAATCATTCATTTAACCGATTCATTCAAACAGCATCGAATCATTCATTCAAACAGCTGATTCATTCTAAAACGAAACATTTGACTGTCTTAATGAGTGAGTCATTGAATCATTCATTTAACCGATTCATTCAAACAGCATCGAATCATTCATTCAAACAGCTGATTCATTCTAAAACGAAACATTTGACTGTCTTAATGAGTGAGTCATTGAATCATTCATTTAACCGATTCATTCAAACAGCATCGAATCATTCATTCAAACAGCTGATTCATTCTAAAACGAAACATTTGACTGTCTTAATGAGTGAGTCATTCAATCATTCATTTAACTGATTCATTCAAACGTCTGATTCATTCTGGAACAAAGCATTTGACTGTCTTAATGAGTGAGTCATTGAATCATTCATTCAACCGATTCATTCAAACGGCTCAGAGATGCAAAACAGTCCTGTGGCTTTGATTGGAACTATTTTAGTTGGCAAAATAGAGCAAAAACAGGCAATATTCTGTATAAAATGTAAGTCACTTAATATTTTTAATATTAACGTTGTATAAAATCAAAATCACATTTGTAATCGTGCTGATATTTGGAGAAAAACGGCACTCTTCGTGTAATATTGATTAACTATATTAAATGATATAAATATAACAGACATACAGAGGTGTTTTTGCCCTTTATCTTGAATATTGCGGGCTTTATAAATGCATTTTAATAGAGTAAATAACTCTAAATGCACAAGTGCACTAGTCTAACCTACTAGTCTACATCACGTGTGCGCTCTCTAGTGTGTTTTTGTAAAGTGAGAGACCTACTCTGATGTCAGATCACACATCATTAAAACAACACACAATATTATTGTAGACGATATATATCACACACCTGTATTTCAGAGGCACTGTATGTTCTTAACCACGCCGTTCTGAGACTCTGAAACGCTGTGTGTGTAAATGACGCGCTTCACTCTGAAACCTTTAGTGCATACATTTACTAAATTAAACTGCAGCATGCACAATCTAACAGTCTGCTACGCCATTTTGCTATAGTGATTTTTATTGATTTTATTTCTATATAAAGTGCAGCCTTACTACTTGCTGTCTGGAACAAATCTTCGGGATTTGATGCCGCGACCACTCATTTAAAGTCACAATGAAATGTTTTTATGGAATATTGCAGTGTTTATTCTAAATGATTTATCGGTGCACATCATTATTGTTTTAAATTCATGTGTCTCGTAATCTTGAATCAAGCATTGGCATCTCATCTCATCTCTTCTCTGATGACGAGGGCGGGGCAACCTGTCACTCACATGAGATCCACCAATAGCAAACCACAACCATCCAATCAATTCCCCACAGACAAAATCAAGCCCCGCCCTACATTTGTTCTTGTTTGAGAAGCGTTTCACTCGATATACTGCACTATAGAGAAGAAAAGACTAGCGCACCATTCGAATTTAACATAAGTCAGCCAATCTGATCCGATTGTAAGTTTTTAGGAAAGCTGTGTTTATCCTCTTTGAATTGATAGATATTGAGTAACATCTCTATTGGGTGGTCTGCAAGTGATTCTGACTGATTTTACCCACCAATGCAAACATTTTTCGAAAAGACTTGCACGTTTCAAAATAACAGCGAGCACCGAAGCAGGAAGTTATCTTTAATAATAGCACTTTTTGCGTTTTGTTTTCTCCACGTACGTGCCGTGATGGATGTGTGTTAGTGTGAAGCCTGGGTGAGGTTTGGCTTCTCGCTGTTGTAACCTGCTGCTCGCGTCCTCACGTTTCCTCGCAGACAGCGCTGCCGTCCAAGCAAAATCGTCTCCAACCGGTTCTGTCAGCTCTAAAACCTCCTGCGCTCGCAAAACAAATTGGAGCTGGTGGTTTGGGCGTCCAGAGCTCAGGGAGAAGAAAATCTGCTGCGGATGAGCGTATGAAGGACGGATATAGAGTAAGACTGTGTAATAATGTGGCAGAAATTCCCTCGCTCGTGCTTTTATTTCAAAGTGGCTTTGGATCAGCTTGGCTTGTATTAACAGCTGTTTTTCCCGACTTCCACCTGCGCCACTGATCCTAACGCAGCTCTACAGTGTTTCTTAAAGATCAGCTTCGATTAATGAGAGTTTTGTCGTCGAGAGCTGGAGTTTAGACAGCAGGAAATTGGAGGATAAACTCGCAGTGGGTCTCGCAGCCGGCTTTGGTTCCAGGGGTCCCACGTTTTTGTGGTTTTATTGGTTTCCTGAAGTGAACTGCGTCCCCCCACCCTTTCACCTCGATCCGAACCTCCCAAAATCCAGCAGCACTCTGTGTTTATATGCAGTAAACCTACAGCGCCGGTTCATCATGAACACTGTGTTTGGGTAGTGGACGTGAAGTACTTCTGTGTGACGCGTTATAATTCAGATGAAGCTGTTTTAAACTGCATTTCTGCATGCAGAGACGCTTCTTTCCAACTGACACAAAGCAGAGCCATTTAATGAACCAGAAGCCAAAAACAAGATTAAGATGGTGAAAATGTAAAATAAAAATATAAAATTTGCCATAAAAATACTTTAATAATTAAAGCATTGAATTAAAGCAGCAACGTTTATAAATTATTATTTTTTTATTATTATTATTATTATTATTATTATTATTATTTATATTTATATTATATATAAATCAATGACACTATGTAACTATTATATATATATATATATATATATATATATATATATATATATATATATAATTATAATATATTAAGTTTGTAATATTTAATAGAATTATTAGCATTACTTTACAATATATTTATATATAATTCATTAATATTAATTATGTGTTCTATTTCTTCTATATGTTCTATATGTTTTATATGTAAAAATACGTTATTAATTAAAGCATTGAATTAAAACAGCAACATGTTTATAAATGTAATTTTTAATTATTATAAAAAGATAATGTATTATTATTATAATATTTAGAATAATAAATATATATAAATCACACAATTTAAGTCAAATTATAATATATAAATTTTGTAATATTAATAGAATTATTAGCATTACTTTACAATATGTATATATATATATATATACACACATGTTGCGGTTTTAATTTAATGCTTTAATTAATAAAGTATTTTTATATAATTAGATTAAAAAAAATAAATAAATAAAAATAAAAAAAAATATATATATATATATAAATTTTTATTATTATAAGTATTGTGAATTTTCTCTGGTACTGGTATTGACTAATTGAATGTAATGTCAGCTCTGTTCATGAGCGTGTTTACAGAATCCCGTTCGGCTGGAGTTGCTCCGGTCCTGCAGACTTTCACAGAAGTTGGTTGAAAGCCTCAAATGTGAAAACGAGTGGAACTCCAAGAGCTTTTAAAAACAAGTAAAGGGATTTAATTACACATACCTGGACAACTTACAGCATGGAAAACCCCTCTGCGCTCGCTGCCCACGCCCGCGTCCGACACAGCTGCACCAGACAAATCATAATAACACTAATAGTGACGGCTGCTAAAGAAAAAATATGCTCCTCAATCATTTTTGGCCTGTCAGTCATTTACGTGCTGCCGCTGTTGTTCTAGGCACAGGTTTCTGCGACGCCGCAGCTGGAACAACAACATACAAACCATGAAAATGATAATCTCAGGTACTGATTATGTGCTTTAATAAAAGACAATGAATAATTCCCCTTATATCTTGAAAATAAATGAAATCATACAAGAACATTCAAACTGTGAACAAACAAGTGTGTAATATTCATGAATTTGATTATGTACTTATCCATTTGGTTGCAATTGCAGTACACTTGCTGAGAGACTCCGCCCACACGCTCTTCTGATTGGCTGTGATTTTGGATGGATTTGGTTGCGAGTGCACTTGCTGAGAGACTCCGCCCACACTCTCTTCTGATTGGCTGTGATTTTGGATGGATTTGGTTGCGAGTGCAGTGCGCTGGCAGAGAGACTCCGCCCACACGCTCTTCTGATTGGCTGTGATTTTGGATGGATTTGGTTGCGAGTGCACTTGCTGAGAGACTCCGCCCACACTCTCTTCTGATTGGCTGTAGTTTTGGATTGATTTGGTTGTGATTGCAGTGCGCTTGCCGAGAGACTCTGCCCACACTCTCTTCTGATTGGCTGTAGTTTTGGATTGATTTGGCTGCGATTGCAGTGCGCTTGCCGAGAGACTCCACCCACACGCTCTTCTGATTGGCTGTGATTTTGGATTGATTTGGTTGCGAGTGCAGTGCGCTTGCCGAGAGACTCCGCCCACACGCTCTTCTGATTGGCTGTGATTTTGGATTGATTTGGTTGCGAGTGCAGTGCGCTTGCCGAGAGACTCCGCCCACACGCTCTTCTGATTGGCTGTGATTTTGGATTGATTTGGTTGCGAATGCTGGGAGAAACTCCGCACACACTCTCTTCTGACTGGCTTTGATTTATGATTTTTTTTTTTTTTTGTCTTGTCATGTCGTGTCTGGTGTTCTCTGGGTATCTGATGCCCGTCACGGATGAATTTAACTCTATCATAGTCGTCTACACATCATACAGCTCTCTCTAAGTCATCTGAAGACTCTTCTTGTCACGTTTTGTTTTACTGACCGTGCCGTTGGCCTTTGGCCAGCCAGAGACGACACTCGACCCGTGAGGGATTGGGAGTCTTTGAACCGCCGTCATCGGAGAGCTTCGGTGTCGTGCGTGTAACCCTCATCAAGAGGGGCGAAGGTTACGCGGCTTACGCTGATTTGAGCGTCTGTGGAATCTGTGGAACAAGCCCAGAGGCCTGTGTAGAAAACCCTCGTTGGGCCTAATGAACATTGTGTCATGGTAAATCAATGAAAAACGGTCTGGGGAGAGAGTTACAGGAAAAACAAAGAGAGCTGGAAAGTCTGTGCGAGCAGCTACTGGAGGTGCCAGAGCAGAAAACTCATAAAGAGAGAGTGTTTTTCCCTCCTGCGCGCGTCTGAAATCTCACTGCACGGTTTATGTCTGCGCTGCTGCTAATTAACAGTGGAAAATGAATTTTTTAAGTTATTGAACTGAGGATGACAAGTTCAGGTCGGTGAAGTGGACCAGCTGTGTTTTTAAGTACCCATGACTGTGACATTATTGCCGAACTGAGTGTTTTTGGTGTTTGCAGGCCGTGCGTGTCCCATAATGCTCTGCGTGTAGATTTCTCGTCTTGTGTGGTGAATGTATGCGGTGCAATGCGAGCTATACGTCATCGCTCTGTTGAAGACGCGGTTCATCTGAGGTCAGGTTTGAGCTGCACGATTAATCAAAATATAACCGTGATCAAATCCCAAAGACTGATTTAATTAAATAAATGTATGTATTTGTTCAGATTTTATTTAATAATAATAATAATTATTATTATTATTATTATTGAATAAATTATTATTAAATTATTATTATTATTATTATTATTATTATTAAATACTTAGTAATAGTTTTAATAATAGTAATTTAGTTTTAATAATAGGATTATTACTTTTGTTATATTTTGTTTCATCTGTATTGAATAATAATAATTATAATTATATATATATATATATATATATTTATATATATATATTTATTTATTTATTTATTTATTTATATTTTTATATATTTTATTATTATTATAATTATATAGTATTACAGGCACATTTCTTATTTTGTTTAATATTTTAATAATAATAATTAATATTATTATTATTATTATTATTATTATTTTATTATTATTAAAATATATATAAAAAAGAATATTCCTATATTTTCTTAAATATACTATATTCCTAAAATCCTGATATATAATCACATAATTTTGGTCAGATTGTGCATCTTTACAAACAAGCAGAGAAAACCTGTAGATTTTTTTTAATGACATTTTTTAAATCTTAATCGCAATTTTTAATTTTCCCCCAAATCGTGCAGCCCTGGGTCTGGTCTGGTCTGGTTCGCAGATCTGTGATCCCAGAGACTGTCCATCAGAACGGGGAGCGTTGAGAATCCATCGGGATCCTCTGGCGGCTGTCGTCCAGCGGCCGGTCAAAGGTCAAGAGAGAAGCGCTCGGCAGCCGCTCGTTCACTCAGACATTGAGATTTACTGAAGAAGAGATCTGGGATAAATTACCTGCGTTTGTAGCAACTTCCCATGTGTGCTGGAGACTCTCAGGAGAATCAGCCGACACACTGACAGATTGCTGCACATTAATGTACATGAGATATTCATGTCTCTTCTGACCCTACACATGAGTGTTGTGTGTGATCAGTTCTCTGATGTGTTCTGGTGGTGTGTGTGTTCGCTGCTCATCTTGTGTTGTTATAGGAGCAGTGTGATGGTGATCTGAAGCAGCTGTTGCTTTGTAAACACATTTAACTGGTAATTGATGAATGTTGCAGCTCTCGGTGTGATGCCACGGGGCTTGTATTGAGGAGAAACTCTGAGACTCATCGTGTGTTTGATGTGACGGATGATGTTTGTGGATTACAGTGATTGCAGACAATAAGTGTTTAACGCAAACCTCTGCTGTGTGTGTGTGTGTGTGTGTTAGTCTCTGTTCTCTTTGCTCATCACCGTGGAAACTGCATGACTTCATCATCTTGATGATTGTTTCTTCTCTCTGATTAAACTGCTGTAGAAGGTGTTTGACTGCCAACAGCCTTCAGCTTCACCGCCGTCAATCATTCAGACTGAAATATGCCGAACTTCTGCTTGAGTTTCACTGGTTAATGTTATTGGTCATTTCAATAGCAGGGCGGTAGTTGAATTGAACAGTTTTTTTATTTTTTATTATTTATTTATTTTATTTTAATTTAATTTTATATTATTTTTAACTGTATTCAACATTTTATTTTATTTTTTATTTTATTCATTATTTTATTTTATTCGTTATTTTACTTTTTTCATCTAATTGTTTTTAATCTATTTTTAATTTATTCTTTTATATCATCAATATTTTATTTTATTTTACTTTAAGTATTGAAATTAATATTAATATTATGTATAAATTTTTAATCATTTAATTTTTATTTTTTATATTTAATTTAATTTTTAATTTTAATTTTTATTCATTATTTTATTTTATTTTATTTATTTTTTATTTATTTATTCTTGTTTATTCTTATTCTTTTTATTTTAATCTAATCTTTTTATTATATTTTTTTATATATTTATTTATTTAATTGTTTAATTTAATCTTTGCTTTATTTTACTCTTTAATCTTTATTTTTAATATATAATTTTTTATTATTGTATTTATCTACACTTTTTTTTTATTGTAACATTATTTTTGTATTGTTTTTTTTTACGTGTTTCATAACTAATATTAATAAGTGAATACACTAATCTTTGATTTACGCCTAAATATTGTTTAATGTAATTGAATTGTATATAAAATTTGTATTACAGTTTTAACGTAAACTAATAAACTTAATTTGATGCATATTTCAGTCATACATAAATAAAACTGGTCAGATTTCTGCGCACAAAAAAAATCATGGCATAGTTTATTATTAACTGTTTGCATCTATTTAATTTTATTTAAATAACCATATTTTTTTTATGCAAATAGCTTTAAATCAGTAAAAATCTGTTCATTGTGAAAACAATTAAATGTATTCAGTTAAAAATATGTGAACTATATTCAGTTAGTTAAACAAACTGGACTTATTTGATGATAAATATATAAACCTAGTTATTGTGTGTTTAAAACACATTTAGTTTATTATAACCTTATAAATTATCTGACCTGATTCATTCATTCATGTCAAATGCATCAGTTTATTAGTATGTGTTAAAACTGTACAATCCAAACTAATGGACATTTTATGTGCAATTCAAGTACATAAATCCTTAATTTAGGCCTAAATATTTTTTTGTGTATATTTTTTATGATGTTAATCTCAATGAAGCGATTCACTAAAACAGACTCTCTGAACAAACCGATTCAGTGACATGAATCAGATTTCCCAGCACAATGTCATACTACACCAGTCCTCGCTGAAGGAAATAAAACCGCTTTAGTGGCTGTCTTTAGCTCTTTACCACCCAAACTGGTTCTCAGCGGTCAGGTGTGTGTGTGTGTGTGTGTGTGTGAAGGAGGAGCCTGTCTCTGTCCCGCTGCTGTATGTGAGGATGAATCACAGGACGCTTCACTGAGACCCAGAGAGAGCAGGACGGGTGTCGGACTGTTTTGGGTTCGTGCAGGTGTCCTGATGTGTGTGTGTGTGTGTGTGAGAGGCCGGTCAGGGTTCAGTGCTCTCTGGGCGTCTCATTCGGGACCAAGCTCCTTTCCCTTCTTTGATCCTGATGTATTCCCTTTGGCACAAGAATAATATTTGTGCCCGCTCTGATCTCTGAGGGGTGACGGCTCTGTGGAAAAACCCTCCACAATGTCATTTTCAATTTAGGAAATTGTTCTGTCGTGATTGTTGTTTGAGCAACAAACACTTTATGGGCTTCATGTCATGAATTATTGCTCAAATAATCACAGTTGTGCTCTTATTATGTGCAGTTCTACTGTAGTTTGAATATCTTTATGACTTCTGTATGTTTGAAATCAGTAGTTCTTAAAATAGATTGTGGGTCTGAAATATAAGAAAACATAATAAAAAATATATGCTGTGTATGTACATATATTTAATTTTATATATAAAACTGTGTGTGTGTGTATATATAAATAAAACATAACATACACACACACAAACACGCGTGCACATACACACACACACACACACACACACACACACACACACACACACACACACACACACACACAGACACACTTACACGTGCACACACACACGCACACTAAACCTACCCATCACACACACAGACACACACTCACACGCGCACACACACTTACACGCACTCACACACTCTCACACTCAGACACTCACTCACACACACTCAGAAACACACAAACACGCGTGCACGCACACACACGCGCACACACACACACACACACACATATATATATATATATATTTTTTTATATTAGAAATATATTATTTATTAATAAATTGTATTTTTTTGTTAAATTATTATTTAATTAAATTAATTAAGGTTATTACGGCTATGTTTCCAATCAAACTTTTTACTGCATTACCATGAATGTCCATATTTTCATGTTGTTGTTTTTTGTTTTTAAGAAGATTTGAGTTCAACAGTATATGAATGCTTGAATGTTTGTCCGAATGAAGACATTATCTCAACTTCACAGTTCTGTGTGCTGACACTCAAGTCTCTCCGCTGTTAGCACTAGCATTAGCATTAGCAGATGTAACTGGAGCCTGGAAAATAACCCCTGCTCTCTGAGGTCCAATAAACCGCAGTGAAGCGCTCTCCTGGCCTGCTCTGATTTGATAGCGCGGGCTGGCGGCGGTCTGGAGAAGTGTTGATGTTAGATAAACCTCTGGAGAAGGTCAGGTCAGGATATCTCCAGTGCCTTATTTAAAATAACTGTTCAGACGCCTGTGACCTTGTGTGTGTGATGAGTGACGGCACTGGCCTTCATACTAATCTACAGTAATGTTATTGTATTTAAATCAGCACTGCATGGCAGAACAATAAACACTACCATCATGTATATTTTAAAAACAATAAGATATGCAAGTAATGTAATAAATACAGTAATAAAATACATATTTCACAACAAGATTTCTTCTTCATTATTGAGAATTAGGGTGGAAAATGTATATATTTGTCATGAAAATAACATCATGAAACCCTGATTTTCCTTTAAATAGGCTTTGTTTTCTTTTTATAAAAATATATTATTTATAATAAAGCAAAATGTAATATTAACATTTTTTATTAAATTATTTATTATGTAGCTACTTGTCAGTCCAAAAACATCTGGTCTTGTCAGTGTAATATTTGGAATACTGCAATATATAAAATATATAATTTATTTATTATATTATATTATAATTAATTGAATATTATAAATATACAATTTTATAAAATAATTTATACTGTATCTGCGACCCGTTATAACGCTAACAGTATTAATATAATATTTATTTATATAATAATAATTTTATATAATATTGGTTTATAAATAATATATAAGTATAGATAAAATAAACATATATATATATATTTTTTTATAAATGTTATATTTATAATATTCTATATATTTATTCTATTATATTATAATTAAATGAGTAATAGGTGATTATATGTAATATAAATACAAAAAGATTTGATTATTTATATTATATTTTTTTTATTTTACTCACTGTGTTTATATGTTTATTATATATATATATATGTTTATTATATATGTTTATATATATATATATATATATATATATAAACATATATAATAAACATATATAAACATATATAATAAACATATATATATATATATATATATAATAAACATATAAACAGATGCTCTATTGGGTTGAGATCTGGTGACTGTGGGGGCCATTTTAGTACAGTGAACTCATTGTCATGTTCAAGAAACCAATTTGAAATGATTGGAGCTTTGTGACATGGTGCATTATCCTGCTGGAAGTAGCCATCAGAGGATGGGTACATGGTGGTCATAAAGGGATGGACATGGTCAGAAACAATGCTCAGGTAGGCCGTGGCATTTAAACGATGCCCAATTGGCACTAAGGGGCCTAAAGTGTGCCAAGAAAACATCCCCCACACCATTACACCACCACCACCAGCCTGCACAGTGGTAACAAGGCATGATGGATCCATGTTCTCATTCTGTTTACGCCAAATTCTGACTCTACCATCTGAATGTCTCAACAGAAATCCAGACTCATCAGACCAGGCAACATTTTTCCAGTCTTCAACTGTCCAATTTTGGTGAGCTCGTGCAAATTGTAGCCTCTTTTTCCTATTTGTAGTGGAGATGAGTGGTACCCGGTGGGGTCTTCTGCTGTTGTAGCCCATCCGCCTCAAGGTTGTGCGTGTTGTGGCTTCACAAATGCTTTTCTGCATACCTCGGTTGTAACGAGTGGTTATTTCAGTCAAAGTTGCTCTTCTATCAGCTTGAATCAGTCGGCCCATTCTCCTCTGACCTCTAGCATCAACAAGGCATTTTCGCCCACAGGACTGCCGCATACTGGATGTTTTTCCCTTTTCACACCATTCTTTGTAAACTCTAGAAATGGTTGTGCGTGAAAATCCCAGTAACTGAGCAGATTGTGAAATACTCAGACCGGCCCGTCTGGCACCAACAACCATGCCACGCTCAAAATTGCTTAAATCACCTTTCTTTCCCATTCTGACATTCAGTTTGGAGTTCAGGAGATTGTCTTGACCAGGACCACACCCCTAAATGCATTGAAGCAACTGCCATGTGATTGGTTGATTAGATAATTGCATTAATGAGAAATTGAACAGGTGTTCCTAATAATCCTTTAGGTGAGTGTGTATATATATATATATATATATATATATATATATATATATATATATATATATAATGTGTATATATATAATGTATGTGTGTGTAAAAAATATACTAAAATATTTAATTAAAAAAACCATGGCAGAACAATATACACTAACATGTGAACTTTGTTTTCTTTTATAAAAATATTTTTTTATATATTAATATAAAATAATATAATACTAATTTGTAACAAATTAAATATCTAATATTTTAGATTATTATTATTTTTTTTTTTACTGTAGTCTGTCAGTCGTAACACCTCTGGCGCTGATAGCGCATGAATGAAGGGGATTTGGCCGTAATCCTGCACTGATCTCCGGAGAATCAGCCTGTCTGCAGTTTGAGCCCTGCTCTCTCTCTCTCTGTCTCTCTCTCTCTCTCTCTCTCTCTCTCTCTCTGTCTCTCTGTCTCTCTGTCTCTCTCTCTCTCTCTCTCTCTCTCTCTCTCTCTCTCTCTCTCTCTCTCTCTCTCTCTCTCTGTGGATCGTGTTTCCACACACACCTGAGCTGCAGCGCACCTGAGCGCACAAAAGCCTGTTATATCACAGTACCAAAACAATTACAATGACTTTACACGATCACACACGATAGCGTGCTAATCGCCCTACGCTGCTGAAGCGTGCCGTATCCGGTGACCGGTCGGGTACACGTCGCCCGGCCGGCGCAGGAAGCGCTCGCTGGGGCTGATGGGAGTGAGTGATGTGTTGTGTTTTAGATGCAGCTGAGGAATGCGGCGTCTGGTCTAAACGTGGCACCCGAAGGCGCCCGCAGCCGCAGGGCTCAAACGGGTGTCGTGGTGCGGGCGAGGGGTAACGTGAGCCGCAGAATAACACTCAGTAACTGTGTTTATGTGACGGGTTTCTTCAGACTCGCGCAGGTGAGCAGAACTCCGCAGCACAGGATTCATTTACTGCGTCTCTTATGAAAGCTACTCTATGGAACACTTCTGAAAAAACAACTTATTTTTTGGTTTTAGCTTTAGAATATAAAAGTGTGTAGTTCTGGAGCTGGCTGTACAGATTTCAAAACCAGATATAATATTTTTATCTTAAAGAAAATGAAAGCCTATTTTAGGAACATTTAAGATTTTTTCATGGATTGTTGTGTTGATGACAACATCATTTCATCAACATCATCTTTTTTAACTCTAATTTTTATAAACCACTTAACAATAATTTAATAATGTAATTTACAGTATTTTTAAATCGGCACTAAATGGCAGAACAATAAATACTACCGTGTTGTATATTTAATATTTGACATTAATACACACACACAATCACTCACAGACACACACAGACACTCACATACACACACACTCACATACACCTGCACTCTCTCACACACACACACACACACACACACACACATACTCTCACACAGACACATATACTCTCGCTCACACACACACACACACATACTCTCACACAGACACACACACTCACTCACTCACTTACACACACACACAATCACACACACACACACACTCACACATTCGCTCACTCACTCACACACACAGACACACACACACACACACTCACACACAGACACACACACACTCGCTCACTCACTCACACAGACACACACTCACACAGACACACTCACATGCACACACACTCACGCAGACACACTCACTCACACACACTCACTCAGTCACACTCACACACACACACACTCACACAGACACACACACTCACTCACTCACTCACACAGTCACACACACACACACTCTCACATGCTCACTCACACACACACACACACACTCACACAGACACACACACACTCACATGCACACACACTCACGCAGACACACTCACTCACTCACACACACTCACTCAGTCACACTCACTCACACACAGACACTCACTGTCACACACGCACACTCTCTCACACACACTGTCACACACACACAGATACACTCACTCACACACTCACTTACAAACACACACACACACTCACATGCACACATACACTAACACACATACACTAACACACAGACACACACTCACTCACGCAGACACACACACTCACTCACACAGACACACTCACACACACACTCACTCTCCTCAGCATCCCAGATAGCCCAGAGGAACTCGATGTTGCAACAGAAACTATTGACTCTCTCTTTTCCAGCACACAGTTGCTCCTCTGCGCTTAAAGAAGATTAAAGAAAATAGTCCAACGGCGTGGTACAACGAGCACACCCGGGCCCTTAAAACAGCAGCCAGAAAAATGGAGTGCAGCTGGAAGTTTTTCGCATTTCGTGGAAAGAGAGCATGATTTCATACAGAAAGGCCGTAAAAACTGCTAGATCTGCTTATTTCTCGACTCTCTTAGAAGAAAACAAACACAACCCTAGGTATTTATTCGATACAGTGGCTAAATTAACCAAAAATAAAGCTTCAACTTCTGATGTCTGCCAACAGCACAGCAGTAATGACTTTATGAACTTCTTTACTTGTAAGATTGATAATATTAGGGAAAAAATGATAACCATGCAGCCGTCTACTACTGTATCACATCAGACAGAGCATTGTAGTGTCACTGAGGAAAAATTACATTCATTCACTGCTATAGGAGAAGAAGAATTGGCTAAACTCGTTAAATCATCAAAATCAACAACTTGTATGCTCGACCCTATACCGACTAAACTACTAAAAGAGATGCTTCCAGAGGTCATAGATCCTCTTCTTAATATCATTAATTCATCCTTGACTTTAGGATATGTACCGAAAACTTTTAAGTTGGCTATTATTAAACCACTTATTAAAAAAACGCAACTTGATCCTACAGAATTAGTCAATTACAGGCCAATCTCAAATCTACCCTTTCTGTCAAAAATACTAGAAAAGGCAGTGTCCTCACAATTATGCTCCTTTTTAGAAAGAAATGGTATCTGTGAGGATTTCCAGTCAGGATTTAGACCGTATCATAGTACTGAGACTGCTCTCATTAGAGTTACAAATGATTTACTCTTATCATCCGATCGTGGTTGTATCTCTCTGTTAGTGTTACTCGATCTTAGCGCTGCATTCGATACTATCGACCACAACATTCTTTTGAATAGACTCGAAAATGATGTTGGCATTAGTGGAATTGCATTGGCATGGTTTAAATCATACTTATCTGACCGTTATCTGTAGCAGTAAATGAAGAGATGGCTGCTCTGTCAAGTCCTCGTCGTCAGTTAGGAACCTGGGTGTGCTCTTTGATACCAATCTCTCATTTGAAAGCCACGTTTCTAGCATCTGTAAAACTGCATTCTACCATCTTAAAAATATATCTAAATTACGGCACATGCTTTCAATGCAAAATGCTGAACAGTTAGTTCATGCATTCATGACCTCAAGGCTAGATTATTGTAATGCTCTACTGGGTGGTTGCCCTGCATGCTTAATAAATAAACTGCAGCTGGTCCAAAACGCAGCAGCTCGAGTTCTTACTAGAACCAGGAAGTATGACCATATTAGCCCGGTTCTGTCAACACTGCACTGGCTCCCTTTTAAACATTGCATACATTTTAAAATCTTGCTAATTACTTACAAATCATTAAATGGTTTAGCTCCCCAGTTCTTGAGCGAGCTCTTAACGCATTATACTCCATCACGTCTATTGCGGTCTCAAAACTCTGGCCAGTTGATAATACCTAGAATATCAAAATCAACTGCAGGCGGTCGATCCTTTTCCTATTTAGCACCTAAACTCTGGAACAGCCTTCCTAGCATTGTTCGGGAAGCAGACACACTCTGTCAGTTTAAATCTAGACTAAAAACGCATCTCTTTACTATGGCATACACATAAA
>CM077215.1:32888789-32928789 GCA_039654625.1 Rhinogobio ventralis
TTACCCATTGAGCATGTTTGGGATGCTCTGGATCAGCGTATACGACAGCGACTTCTGCGCACTGTGACCCTCAGCATGCGCTGACCCCACTCTGTGATTTTACGTGGCCTATCACTTCGTGGCTGAGTTGCTGTTGTTCCCAATTGCTTCCACTTTGTTATAATCCCACTAACAGTTGAGCGTGGAATATTTAGTAGTGAGGAAATGTCAGGAATGGACTTATTGCACAGGTGGCAACCTATCACGGTACCACGCTTGAGTTCACTGAGCTCCTGAGAGCGACCCATTCTTTCACAAATGTTTGTAGAAGCGTCTGCATGCCTAGTGCTTGATTTATACACCTGTGGCCATGGAGTGATTGAACACCTGAACTCAGGGATTTGGAGGGGCATCCCAATACTTTTGGCAATATAGTGTATAGAGTCAGACGGTTCAACATCAGATAAGTGATAAGTAAATGATGACAGAATTGTCATATTTTCCTGAATTATTCAATCATCCATCCTACATTAGCAGCAGGAGGCTGAAGTCATGGAGTCGGTCTGTTTCGTGTCCCGTCTGTGTTTTTGTGGAGCAGAGATGATATGTTTAGTGGTTAGTGATTGTCAGTAATCAGCGCTCGCAGGCTCTACTTTCCCTCATGTTGCTCTAATCCTTCTAGATTGCATAATTACATGCTTCTGGGCTACATGATGCTGCGGTTAAAACCCGGAGCGAGCAGCACACGTCAGAGCTGGAGCGCATCTGCAATGGCAAATTATCCATCAAAGGTGACCTCCTGCTCCGGCACCGCCAGCGCTTAAACAACCACATCACTTTAGCGGGACATCTGAGGCTTCTGGGATATTGTTCATTTGGCTTAAGTGGAGTGCTTCATCAGATAAGAGCGATCCCTCTACTTCACCTGTCAGCTGTAATCCTGCTATCAGTTTCACTGTTTCAGCGCTTGAGTTTAGTCCTGATAATGGGTGAAACAGACGCTCATCCTCGCAGATGATTCTTCACTTGATAATATAAAATCATAACATGCACCGTCTTGTCATCCAGGTGTGTGCTCTATTCTGACTGCTTTTTGAAAATTAGTATGTGAAATAGTTGCGCATTAATATTTAAAAAAAATCTCTAGCAAGATGTCACACAACTGTATCATGACTTTATCATGCAGAATATTAATTAATAGCGAGTGACATCCAGTTATCAACCCACAAATTGTAGTTATTTTGCATTTTTTTATAATATAGTTGTATATTTGATGTTGTAAAATCATTTTCTCATTATTGGTTGAGTGAAAAAGATTTTGATATTTGACAAATGAAAAAGTCATTTATTTTAAGGTTATATATAATAAAGTATATAATAGTTTATTAATATTTTTATAGTTTATATATTAATAATTAATAATAAAATAATTTAAGAATAGTTTATATAAAAAAATGTATAGTAAAATATATAATGTTTATATATTAAATATATTTTAAAAGTTTATATATTAAACAATATATAATTTTAGTATTATAGTTTAAATATTAAAAATAATTTCTAAAATATATATATAGTTTACTGTATAAATTAAATGTATTAAATAGTTTATTGACTCACGGTAAATGCCTATTTTCTGAATACCCAGTGATCTCATTTGATTATTTTTCTGTATGATATTTAGAGCATTTTGGATGCAAAGTAAAATATGATGATTTCTGTTAAATGTACATCAGCATAAAAACAGCTTTACATTTATAAAACAAGAGACTTGTAAGTAAAGGTGATAGTTTAAGGTGTTTTTGTGCTCTTAATTTAACTAAAAGTTCATCTGTCATGCTGGAAATGGAAGGTCAGGTTGAGCACATTGCATTGTGGGAATCATTCACAGTGGCTCTGTTGTGTCGTGCACATTTGAGCAGATGTAAGTCATTCAGGTGTTGCATATGCTGTACACACACACTGTACTACGGATATAGTGTGAGGAGAAGTGCTGGTGTGAAGAGTCTGTAGTTCAGGTGTGTCAATGTGTTGATCTGACGCTCTGTGTCTCAGGAATTGAGCGGCATTAGCACAAACACACACACCTTCACTGTGTGCAGGAGCACATGGAAAATCACACCCCGATGTTTCTGTGTATGCAAATCGGGGCGTGTGTGCGTGCGCATGTGTGTGTGCGAGAGTGGCGTTTGCGTGTGTGCGTGTGTGTGTGAGTGTGTGTGTGTGGTTCTTGTGTGCCACTGACCCTAATGATGACCATGTGATGAGGAACCTGCAGTGAATGAGAGCATTCTGTGACGGACACGGTTACGGATCAGGTGCTGCTAATTTAACCAGCCTGTGCTCAGGGAAACGGGTCACAGGGGTCACGTGTGTGTGTGTGTGTGTGTGAGAGAGAGGTTTTGTGAGTTTAAAGGGATAGTTCACCCCAAAATAATCCTTCTGTTATCATTTACTCACCCAAAAGCATTAGTCTTCATTCACTTTCATAATATCATAATAGACTTTTTTTTTTCCGGCATAAGAAAGAACTTCATACAGATTTGGAACAACATGATGGTGCATAAATGATTCATATTTGAGTAAACTATCCCTTTATGAAAAGTGTAATCAGTGGATTGAGTCATTTTTATGTCATGGTATTGGTCATATTTAACTTTGATGTATTTTTTATTTGATATGTAACATTTATATATTAAAGAATAATTTAATATTAAATATAGTAAAGAATTAGTAGTAGTAGTAGTACTACTAATAATAAGAACAATAATAATATATAGGAATAGTTCATATATTAAATATAATAATAAATGTAATAATGTATTATATAATATATATTGTAATAAATATTATATAAAAAAATATATATAATAATGATAATAATAATATATCAGTTTATATTTGTTTAAAAATTAAATTATAATTCAACATTAAATGCTTTATATATAAAGTATATATAAAATGTAATATTAAATATAAATATATGTGATTTTTTTTTTCTCTCTCTCTCTCTCTATATATATATATATATATATATATATATATATATATATATATATATATATATATATATATATATATATATATATATATATATATATATATAATGTACAAGAATAATTTATATAATAAAGAATAATTTAATTAGAATTAGTAGTAGTAGTAGTACTAATAATAATAACAATAATAATATATAGGAATAGTTAATATATTAAATATAATAAATGTAATATTATATTATAAAATATACAGTATAATATATATTGTAATAATATTATATATTAAATATATATAATAATAATAATATATCAGTTTATATTTGTTTAAAAATGAAATTATTTATAATAATGTACAAGAATAATTTATATATTAAATATAAACTATTCCTATATATTATTATTATAAATAATAACATTAGTAATATAAAGGAATATTTTATATATTAAATATATTAGTTTTTATTTTCAATAATTATGTATAATAATAATAATAATATATAGAATAGTTTATTAAATATATATTAAATAGTCTATATTCATTAATCGTGTGGTAAATGCCTATTTTTACCAATGGAAGGATTTTGATTATTTTGTGTTTAACATGACGGACACACAGAAACGCATCAGATGAGTGCTATAGCTCAAGACTCGTGTGGTTTTGTTGCGGTGTGTTTCTGCGTCTCAGAGCGTCTCCGGTGTTAAACACAGAGTAACAGGCCGACACGATCGCTTCACACAGAGATTCATCAAACTCACGCTTAACATCCGTCTTGTTTTCACTCGTCTGTGGGCACAAATATTCAGCTTTACAGTAAGTGAATGGAGTGAGATTTCATAGATGGATTGCGTTTCCAGCGGTTATTGACTGCAGAGAGCTTATGGAGATACATTAGCAGAAGAAACACGGCTCTGGACGAGGAGAGACAGCGAGAGATCGATCACAGTCCATCTGACCTGAAAAACAGCACATGACACAGAAAAACATGCAGAACCTCATTCTCATGTTTCTGCAGCAGATCATCATTAAACATTTTATTTGCAGTCCACCAAACAGGAACAAATCCTACTTCTGTAATATTTCTTGGTGAAACAGGATATTCATAAATGTAAATGAATTCATGAGGCATTGATTGGATACTTCATTTTGTAATGTGTTTGTTTGGGGTCGGGGAATGTTTCTGAAAGAGTCTCTTTTGCTCGCAATTATTAGATCAAAAATACAGTAAAAATAGTGATATATAATTAAAAGCAGCTGTTCTCTCTGTGAATATATAGTGAAGTGTAATTTATTCCTGTGATCAAAGCTGAATTTATCATCATTACTCCAGTCTTCAGTGTCACATGATCCTTCACAAATCATTCAATATGAGGATTTGATGCTCAACACACATTTATGATTATTATCAATGATGAAAACAGTTGTACACTTTATTTCTCAGGATTCTTTGACAAATTAAACGTTTAGGAGAACATTTATCTGATCTTTTGTGACATTATGAATGTCTTCACTGTCAATTTTAATCAATTTAATGCATCCTTGCTGAATAAAAGTATTAATTTCTTTCGATTTGATGGCAAACGTTTGAGCGGTGGTGTAAGTTTGTGTCTCGTCCTCCGTCACGCTGTAATCTGATATGGTTTAGAGACGGTAGGTTGGTAATTGAGTTGTTAGTTCATCTCACTGACCCTCTCAAACTCATCCAGTCTGTTTGTGAGGAAACATTCACTGAACGAGTCATGTGACGTCAGCTGCTCGTTTTGATTGGTTAGTTCTCTGACTCACAGCTTCAGGTTCAGTGTTGAGAAAGTAGCACTTTATTCATCAAAGACGCATTAAACTGATAAGACATTTGTAATGTTACAAAAGATTCTATTTCAAATAAATGCTGTTCTTTTTAAGAGTGATATGACATCATAAAGAGAATCATTTAGTCACGTGATCCTGCTGAAGTGGGTCTGTGTTTTTCTGTCAGGTGTGTGAAGGGTGGAAGGTCAGATGATCCGGCTGTGACGCTCTGAGCCGCTCGACGCGTCCACACACACACACACACACACAGACAGACAGACAGACAGACACAGGTGAGACTCAGAGAGACTCCCGTAACCGCCGTAAATCTGCTGTGAGGATTGTGATGAATAGGTCGCCGGGTCTTTGTCACAGAAATATCTGCCCGTCTGAGAAACCTGAGAGACGCTTTGTTCCCTGTAACCCCGCTATATGATAAAATATATACATAATGAAATATACACATAAATATGCATTTATACATAATAATAATATGATCATATAAAAAGAATACAAATATATAGATATAATGGAGAAAAAAAAGGTGTACATAATAAAATGACAAAATATAATGATATAAAGAGAAAAATATTTATTTATTCTATATATAATATAAAATATGTATTATATATTATATTATATGTAATGTTTATTATATATAACAACATAAAAGTACATAACTAAAATATAAATAATAAAATAATCTAAAATATTATATATATATATATAAACATATATAGAGTATACATAAAATCATATACAATTATTTATTCATTACATATATGTATGTGTATATTATATATAAAAATATAGATAATTAACTAATATAATAATATAATATAAATATAAAAAATTATATAAAATAATAATATAATGCAAAAATAATATATTTATATGTATATATGGCTGATGCGCAGCTGCTCATCTCAGTGTGTGTGTGTGTGTGTGTGTTTGTGTGTGTGTGTGGGGTAAAGCTCTTCTGCGCTCCTCTCGTGACACTGGCGCTCAGGAGGACAGACTCCGCTCTATATTTGGCTGTCGGAGCGTAGCTGATGCTCGTACACCTGCTGTCGGCTGATTGTGTGTGTGTGTGTGTGTGTGTGTGTGTGTGTGTGTGTGTGTGTGTGTGTGTGTGTGTGTGTGTGTGTGTGTGTGTGTGTGTGTGTGTGTGTGTGTGTGTGTGTGTGTGTGTGTGTGTGTGTGTGTGTGCGCGCGCGCGCTGACAGCAGGACGCACGCGCGACATGCCTGAACAGAACACACACACTCTTACAGCTGATCACGTGACACACAGTCAGACACTGAAAACACTAAAGGTGATGTTGGCTATTTTCAATGTTACACTTTAATATGTGGAACATATTCACTATTAACTACGACTACGTGCCTCAATAACTAATTTACTTCTTTATTAATAGGTAGTTTTATAGCATTTAAGTTTAGGTATTGGGTGATTAAGGGATGTAGAATATGATCATGCAGAATAAGGCATTAATATGTGCTTTATAAGTACTAATAAACAGCCAATATCCTAGTAATATGCATGCTAATAAGCTACTAGTTAATAGTGAGAATTGGACCCTAAAATAAAGTGTTACCAAAAACTTTTTATTGGTGATATATTTGAAAAGTTTTTTTTTATTTTTTATATATTTATATAATAATGTTAAAAGCACGATTATCTAAATCACTTTTGATTTTGCTATCAAAGAATGACATTAAAGTTCTATTCATTTCTGTCGGTCAGTTCTATCCATTAGAGCGAATCAATTGAATCAGACTTCAACGAGTCTTCAAAAGTCTTCAAAATATCATACATAAAATAAAATATAATTTTTATATATGTATGTTATTATGTTGTTTAATTATATTTTACTTTTCATTATATAATGTATATCGTTTTTATTATGAATAGATTTTTTTATTTATATCATACATTTAAATTAATTTGTATTATTTTATATTATATTCTTTTTTTAAACATAATTAAAAATACTTATTTTTATTTTATACATTTTTGTGTATTATTTTAATATTTAGAATTTATTTATATCATGTATATAATATTTATATTTTTTATATTTATTTTGTTATTATATTATTTAATTATATTTTACTTTTCATTATATAATGTATATAATTTTATTGTATCATTTTTATTTTATTATTTTGTTATGAATAGGTTTTTTTTATTTATATCATACATTTAAATGAATTTTTATTATTTTATATTATTATATATATTTTTAGTTTTTTAAAAACATAATTAAAAATATGTATTTTTTTATTTTATAAATTGTGTATTTTAATATGTATAATTTATTTATATCACATATATAATATTTATATATTTTATTTTTTATATTTATTTTGTTATTATATTATTTAATTATATTTTATTTTTCATTATATACTATATATAATTTGTATTGTATTATTTTTATTTTATTATAGATTTTTTTATTTATATCATACATTTCAATAAATTTTTATTATTTTATATTAATATATCATTTTTTTTTAAACATCATTAGAAATACAAAACTGTGTAACATTAGCCTGGATCTGTTTGTTTGAGTGTAACGTCTGACACTGTGTAGTGATTTTGTTTGCTAGCAGTGACACAGAACTGACACACTTGACCTTTCTCTGCTGATCAGTGTGTGTTACTGTGTGTTGTGTGAATGTCCTCACATACACACACACACACCCCGTCACAGCCTGTTATCAGACGTGTCGTATGGTAGACATCAAAACGCTTGTGAGAAGATCAGTTTTTGTTTTTCTGATTCTAAAGCCTGGCTTGTTTCGGTGCTCTTTGTTTGTTCTTCCTTTGTGCACTTTCTTCTGCGTTTCTTTTATATTTGCGTGTGTTCTGGCGTGGGCCGGCTCCGTTTGTGGGATTTTAATTGGCGAGCGGAGGCAGGTGGCGCCACCCGGTTGCTCAGAGCCTCGTTAGTGTAATGGCTTTGTCTCTACAGTGTGAATATGAACGCTGGTGCATGAACTCTCGACCCCGTCCTTTCATCCATAATCAGCCAATCCCTCCACAGAAACCTTGGGTCCAGACCTTCAGCGACAGGACACACATTATTATCATTCATTTTTCACCCAAATCAGTTATAGTGTTATTTTAGTAAATATTAAGTGGATAATTTTCCACCTGTTCTCTGAGTATTGAACAGCCTGTTTCTGCTACTGCTACTTCTTCATGTAAATGACCAGTTTGGACTTGAGTAGATGTTTTTGGGAAGTTAAGTTTAGTTTATTATCATTGAATATCAAACTCTTAGGGGTCATAGTGGCCCTTATGGCAGATTCACGTTATGAATTTTGTTTTGATTAATTTCAAATGACTCACTCTCATTCATGTACCTGCGTTAATTTTGGTAGTTGGAAAACAAACTTTATATGATTTTTTAAATATATATATATAATATATAGAATATAGAACATTCTATAATATAGAATAGAATAGTGTTGTGTGGAGTGGAATAGAATAGAATAGTGTGGGGTGGAATAGGATAGAATAGAATAGTGTTGTGTGGAATAGAATAGCATAGAATAGAATAGTGTTGTGTGGAATAGAATAGAATAGTGTAGCATGGAATGGCATAGAATAGAATAAAATAGTGTGGAGTGGAATAGAATATAAAAGAATAGAATAGTATAGAATAGCGTAGCATGGAATGGAATGGAATAGAATAGAATAAAATAGTGTGGAGTTGAATAGAATAGAACAGCATGAAATGGAATAGAATAGAATCAAATAGTGTTGTGTGGAATATAATAGAATAGAGTAGAATAGAATAGAAAAGAATAGAATAGCATTGCGTGGAATAGAATAGTGTTGCGTAGAGTGGAATAGAATAGAATAGTGTTGCGTGGAATAGAATAGAATAGCATAGTGTTGCGTGAAGTGGAATAGAATAGAATAGTGTTGCGTGGAGTGGAATAGAATAGAATAGTGTTGCGTGGAGTGGAATAGAATAGAATAGTGTTGCGTGGAGTGGAATAGAATAGAATAGTGTTGCGTGGAATAGAATAGTGTTGCGTGGAATAGAATAGTGTTGCGTGGAGTGGAATAGAATAGAATAGTGTGGGGTGGAATAGGATATCATGGAATAGAATTGCATAGCAAAGCATGGAATAAAATAGAACAGAATAGTGTGGGGGTGGAATAGGATAGAATACAATAGTGTGGAATAGAATAGAATAGTGTGGAATAGAATAGCATAGAATAGTGTTGTGTGGAATAGAATAGAATAGTGTAGCATGGAATGGCATAGAATAGAATAAAATAGTGTGGAGTGGAATAGAATATAAAAGAATAGAATATAATAGAATAGTATAGAATAGCGTAGCATGGAATGGAATGGAATAGAATAGAATAAAATAGTGTGGAGTTGAATAGAATAGAACAGCATGAAATGGAATAGAATAGAATCAAATAGTGTTGTGTGGAATATAATAGAATAGAGTAGAATAGAAAAGAATAGAATAGCATTGCGTGGAATAGAATAGTGTTGCGTGGAGTCGAATAGAATAGAATAGTGTTGCGTGGAATAGAATAGAATAGTGTTGCGTGGAATAGAATAGAATAGCATAGTGTTGCGTGAAGTGGAATAGAATAGAATAGTGTTGCGTGGAGTAGAATAGAATAGTGTTGCGTGGAATAGAATAGAATAGTGTTGCGTGGAATAGAATAGAATAGTGTTGCGTGGAGTGAAATAGAATAGAATAGAATAGTGATGCGTGGAATGGAATAGAATAGAATAGTGTTGCGTGGAATAGAATAGAATAGCATAGTGTTGCGTGAAGTGGAATAGAATAGAATAGTGTTGCGTGGAATAGAATAGAATAGTGTTGCGTAGAATAGAATAGAATAGTGTTGCGTGGAGTGAAATAGAATAGAATAGAATAGTGATGCGTGGAATAGAATAGAATAGAATAGTGTTGTGTGGAGTGGAATAGAATAGAATATTGTTGCGTGGAGTGAAATAGAATAGAATAGTGTTGCGTGGAGTGGAATAGAATAGAATAGAATAGTGTTGCGTGGAGAGGAATAGAATAGAATAGTGTTGCGTGGAATAGAATAGAATAGTGTTGCGTGGAATAGAATAGAATAGTGTTGCGTGGAGTGAAATAGAATAGAATAGTGATGCGTGGAATAGAATAGAATAGTGTTGTGTGGAGTGGAGTGGAATAGAATAGAATATTGTTGCGTGGAGTGAAATAGAATAGAATAGAATAGTGTTGCGTGGAGTGGAATAGAATAGAATAGAATAGTGTTGCGTGGAGTGGAATAGAATAGAATAGTGTTGCGTGGAATAGAATAGAATAGTGTTGCATAGAATAGAATAGTGTTGTGTGGAATAGAATAGAATAGTGTAGCATGGAATGGCATAGAATAGAATAAAATAGTGTGGAGTGGAATAGAATATAAAAGAATATAATATAATAGAATAGTATAGAATAGCGTAGCATGGAATAGAATGGAATAGAATAGAATAAAATAGTGTGGAGTTGAATAGAATAGAACAGCATGAAATGGAATAGAATAGAATCAAATAGTGTTGTGTGGAATATAATAGAATAGAGTAGAATAGAAAAGAATAGAATAGCATTGCGTGGAATAGAATAGTGTTGCGTGGAGTGGAATAGAATAGAATAGTGTTGCGTGGAATAGAATAGAATAGCATAGTGTTGCGTGAAGTGGAATAGAATAGAATAGTGTTGCGTGGAGTGGAATAGAATAGAATAGTGTTGCGTCGAATAGAATAGAATAGTGTTGCATGGAATAGAATAGAATAGTGTTGCGTGGAGTGAAATAGAATAGAATAGTGATGCGTGGAATGGAATAGAATAGAATAGTGTTGCGTGGAATAGAATAGAATAGCATAGTGTTGCGTGAAGTGGAATAGAATAGAATAGTGTTGCGTGGAATAGAATAGAATAGTGTTGCGTGGAATAGAATAGTGTTGCGTGGAGTAAAATAGAATAGAATAGAATAGTGATGCGTGGAATAGAATAGAATAGAATAGTGTTGTGTGGAGTGGAGTGGAATAGAATAGAATATTGTTGCGTGGAGTGAAATAGAATAGAATAGTGTTGCGTGGAGTGGAATAGAATAGAATAGAATAGTGTTGCGTGGAGTGGAATAGAATAGAATAGTGTTGCGTGGAATAGAATAGAATAGTGTTGCGTGGAATAGAATAGAATAGTGTTGCGTGGAATAGAATAGAATAGTGTTGCGTGGAGTGAAATAGAATAGAATAGAATAGTGATGCGTGGAATAGAATAGAATAGAATAGTGTTGTGTGGAGTGGAGTGGAATAGAATAGAATATTGTTGCGTGGAGTGAAATAGAATAGAATAGAATAGTGTTGCGTGGAGTGGAATAGAATAGAATAGAATAGTGTTGCGTGGAGTGGAATAGAATAGAATAGTGTTGCGTGGAATAGAATAGAATAGTGTTGCATAGAATAGAATAGTGTTGTGTGGAGTGGAGTGGAATAGAATAGAATAGTGTTGCGTGGAGTGGAATAGAATAGAATAGTGTTGCGTGGAATAGAATAGAATAGAATAGTGTTGCGTGGAGTGGAATAGAATAGAATAGTGTTGCGTGGAATAGAATAGCGTTGCGTGGAGTGGAATAGAATAGAATAGTGTTGCGTGGAATAGAATAGAATAGTGTTGCGTGGAATAGAATAGAATAGAATAGTGTTGCGTGGAATAGAATAGAATAGAATAGTGTTGCGTGGAATAGAATAGAATAGAATAGTGTTGCGTGGAGTGGAATAGAATAGAATAGAATAGTGTTGTGTGGAGTGGAATAGAATAGAATAGTGTTGCGTGGAACAGAATAGAATAGTGTTGCGTGGAATAGAATAGTGTTGCGTGGAGTGAAATAGAATAGAATAGAATAGTGATGCGTGGAATAGAATAGAATAGAATAGTATTGTGTGGAGTGGAGTGGAATAGAATAGAATATTGTTGCGTGGAGTGAAATAGAATAGAATAGAATAGTGTTGCGTGGAGTGGAATAGAATAGAATAGAATAGAATAGAATAGTGTTGCGTGGAGTGGAATAGAATAGAATAGTGTTGCGTGGAATAGAATGGAATAGTGTTGCATAGAATAGAATAGTGTTGTGTGGAGTGGAGTGGAATAGAATAGAATAGTGTTGCGTGGAGTGGAATAGAATAGAATAGTGTTGCGTGGAATAGAATAGAATAGAATAGTGTTGCGTGGAGTGGAATAGAATAGAATAGTGTTGCGTGGAATAGAATAGCGTTGCGTGGAGTGGAATAGAATAGAATAGTGTTGCGTGGAATAGAATAGAATAGAATAGTGTTGCGTGGAATAGAATAGAATAGAATAGTGTTGCGTGGAATAGAATAGAATAGAATAGTGTTGCGTGGAATAGAATAGAATAGAATAGTGTTGCGTGGAGTGGAATAGAATAGAATAGAATAGTGTTGTGTGGAGTGGAATAGAATAGAATAGTGTTGCGTGGAATAGAATAGAATAGAATAGTGTTGCGTGGAATAGAATAGAATAGTGTTGCGTGGAGTGGAATAGAATAGAATAGAATAGTGTTGTGTGGAGTGGAATAGAATAGTGTTGCGTGGAATAGAATAGAATGGAATAGTGTTGTGTGGAATAGAATAGAATAGAATAGTGTTGCGTGGAGTGGAATAGAATAAAATAGAACGGAATGCTGTAAGAGTGAGGCCGAGGCTCTGTGCGTCTGAAGCTCACACACACACACACACACACACAGAGTCTAATGTAATCAGGCAGGTGTGGGGGTCAGCGAGGGTTTATGGGTCGGGGTCGTGACCCCTGGTGTCGGTTCGGCTTTGTTGGACTGTCTTAATTAGAGCCTTTGGGTTCCATTGTGCACAGACACTTACCAACAATCCCTTCATTAAACGCTCCTGTGAGTTTTGCACATTAATAATGGGAAGAAAATGCTGGAGGAATGCTGTGGGTTCATGCTGTTTCTCAGACAACATCTGTGACGGGCTGTAGATGACCACAGAACACAGAAAAACAAACTAACATCACATTTACAGTAATGCACGTACAGTACAATACATGTCTGCACCAGGGTTATTATAGTTAACTAAAAATGCATTTGCTGTGTGTAGTTAAACAAAAAACTGAAGTCTTGAAATGCTGGTGGTAACTCTGATATAAGTGACTGTAACGCCCAGTTTTCAGTAATTCAGCACTCTGTCATCAGTAATCCACCGAATCTGCCTCTGTAAACATTGATTTGTTCTGTGGTGCGTCCAGAACAGTGTTTGTTGGAGATCGTGGTTCTGCGTGTGTGTTAAACAGCAGCTCATGCGCTCCAATGTTTCTGTGTGTAATATTGTTTTACTGGTGTCGTAAACACGCGTGTGTCTGTTTTACTGAGTCGTCAGTGTTCAGAAAACAGACTAAACCATCATACAGACCAGAGGCATTAAACACCCTCAGCTTTGACGTTTCAGCTTCAGTTTTAAAGGGATAGTTCACCCAAAAATAAAATTTAGCCCAGTATTTACTCACCCTCAACTCATCCCAGGTGTATGACATTCTTCTTTCAGACGAACACAATCAGAGTTATATTAAAGAATGTCCTGGCTCTTCCATGCTTTGTAATGGCAGTGAATGGCTGTTTCTGTCCATAAAAGTCCATAAAATATTTTTCTTACACAAACCCATCGATTCGCTTCAGAAGGCCTTTATTAACCCCCGGAGCCGTGTGGAGCACTTTTATGATGAATAGATGCACTTTTATGATGATAGATGCACTTTTTTAATGGATAAATGTACTTTTATGATGGATAGATGTACTTTTATGATGGATAGATGCACTTTTATGATGGATAAATGCACTTTTATGATGGATAGATGCACTTTTATGATGGACGGATGCACTTTTATGATGATAGATGCACTTTCATGATGATAGATGCACTTTTATGATGGATAGATGCACTTTTATGATGGATAGATGCACTTTTATGATGATAGATGCACTTTCATGATGATAGATGCACTTTTATGATGGATGGATGCACTTTTATGATGGATGGATGCACTTTTATGATGGATAGATGCACTTTTATGATGGATAGATGAACTTTTATGATGGATAGATGCACTTTTATGATGGATAAATGCACTTTTATGATGGATAGGTGCACTTTTATGATGGACGGATGCACTTTTATGATGATAGATGCACTTTCATGATGATAGATGCACTTTTATGATGGATAGATGCACTTTTATGATGGATAGATGCACTTTTATGATGATAGATGCACTTTCATGATGATAGATGCACTTTCATGATGATAGATGCACTTTTATGATGGATGGATGCACTTTTATGATGGATGGATGCACTTTTATGATGGATAGATGCACTTTTATAATGGATAGATGCACTTTTATGATGGATAGATGAACTTTTATGATGATAGATGCACTTTTATGATGGATAGATGCACTTTTATTATGGATAGATGCACTTTTATTATGGATAGATGCACTTTTATAATGGATAGATGCACTTTTATGATGGATAGATGCACTTTTATGATGGATGGATGCACTTTTATGATGGATGGATGCACTTTTATGATGGATAGATGAACTTTTATGATGATAGATGCACTTTTATGATGGATAGATGCACTTTTATGATGGATAGATGAACTTTTATGATGATAGATGCACTTTTATGATGGATAGATGCACTTTTATAATGGATAGATGCACTTTTATGATGGATAGATGCACTTTTATGATGATAGATGCACTTTTATGATGGATAGATGCACTTTTATGATGGATAGATGCACTTTTATGATGATAGATGCACTTTTTTAATGGATAGATGTACTTTTATGATGGATAGATGTACTTTTATAATGGATAGATGCACTTTTATGATGGATAGATGAACCTTTATGATGGATTGATGCACTTTTATGATGATAGATGCACTTTTATGATGGATAGATGCACTTTTATGATGGATGGATGCACTTTTATGATGGATAGATGCACTTTTATGATGGATAGATGCACTTTTATGATGGATAGATGCACTTTTATGATGATAGATGCACTTTTATGATGGATAGATGCACTTTTATGATGGATAGATGCACTTTTATGATGATAGATGCACTTTTATGATGGATGGATGCACTTTTATGATGATAGATGCACTTTTATGATGGATAGATGCACTTTTATGATGATAGATGCACTTTTATGATGGATGGATGCACTTTTATGATGGATGGATGCACTTTTATGATGATAGATGCACTTTTATGATGGATAGATGCACTTTTATGATGATAGATGCACTTTTATGATGGATAGATGCACTTTTATGATGGATAGATGCACTTTTATGATGATAGATGCACTTTTATGATGGATGGATGCACTTTTATGATGGATAGATGCACTTTTATGATGATAGATGCACTTTTATGATGGATAGATGCACTTTTATGATGATAGATGCACTTTTATGATGGATGGATGCACTTTTATGATGGATGGATGCACTTTTATGATGATAGATGCACTTTTATGATGGATAGATGCACTTTTATGATGGATAGATGCACTTTTATGATGATAGATGCACTTTTATGATGGATGGATGCACTTTTATGATGGATGGATGCACTTTTATGGACTTGAGGGAGAGTAAATCATGGGCTAATTTTCATTTTTGGGTGAACTATCCCTTTAATGTGTTTTATTAGTGTGAATTAAAGCAAAAACATTTTCCTTTACTTGCATGACTTTTCAAAATCTAACCAACAGCAGTGATGTCATTGTGATATACAAACGGTGTCATGTTTCTCATGCACGGTAAAGCAGCATTTCAAGAAACAAAGCCTAAAACCGTACTTCAAACTCCAGCTGTATTCCTCTGCTGCCGTACAGACTCTGGAGCGAGAGGAAGAGGTTTATGAATCTGTAACTGAAACTATTATTGATCAGTGAATATTAGAGGAGCCTGGTTGGTCAGTACTGCCGAATAAAGAGGAAAGTGTTGGGCTGTGGGTGGAGGTGTCGGACGCGCCTCTTTAGGGCCTGTGGTTTCCATCCACCCTCACATAAACATTGTTTTTGTCCTGTTGCTGAGTCAGGACGTCTGCTCACAGAAAGTGTCTTTCTTCTGCATAACGTTGTGTTTTTACCACGTTTGAGGGGTGTTTTTAGACATTACATGGAGAAAACTGTGGTAAAATCACTCAATGCACAGCCTGTCGTGGCTTTTTGCTTTTATAAAACAACAACAACAATATGGTCAATCTGTTCTATTAATAATCAGATTGTTTATTAATGTTTTAGCTCATCTAATCTGAATTAGAGTGTGTTGTATAATGTGCCGTTTCTTTGAATAAACCCATAATATGATGATTTGGCGCCGGCCGACACAAACAAGCGTCTCGTTAGAAACGTGTGCTGTTTTTGGCCCTGATGATGGAAAATCACCACAAATGTGCCGCGTGTGTGAAACCGGCCGCTCGTCCACAGGTGCACCAGATTTAACCGGTTTACTCGCAAACATTTGAGATGAACAGGAGCATGAATCGGTCTATTCTCCATCACACAGGCTTTATTTTGCTCGTGCTGATTATATTGTTCAAATGTTGCTTCCCCCTATGAAATCTGTTTCGTTTTACGTTTTCTGTTTTCGGGATATTCAATTTGAATAATCAAAAACAATATCTAATCAATTGAATTGATACAACTTTAACAATTTAATAATATATTAGAATTTTTAACAATACTATGGCCCTCCAAATTGTTTTATTTTTCCAGAAATTCTGTGTTTTGTGTTTAAATTTTTCTGGATTCTGTGTTTTATGATTTAATACAAATTTATCATCAAAAACGGTGGTAATGAAATGAATGCATAACAATTTTATGATTTTATTTAATCTTTTAAAATGTAATCAAATTTGAACAGAGTTTTAGAACTTGTGTAATATTCCTTAAATACTTTTTAATAAACTTTTATTACTACTATAAGTACATTCTATGTACAACAGTAATACAGAATTATTGGCCCCCATGATAAATATGATCAAAGAGCCTGTCAAAATAAATCTGCATTGTTTATCCTTTTGATCTCCCTTGTGAAAAATAAGTGCACTTTAGTATGCTTTTATAGTGTACTTATTGCACAATTAATATACTTAAAAATATCACACTTAAAGTGTGAATTAAATGTAATGTTTTTGCCGCTTAAGTGCATTTTATTTGTAATGAATTTATGTATCACAGATTAAGTTCACATTAAATGCAATTAGTTGAACTTTTGAGTATTTTTTTAACAACTTAAGTGGGACTTTTAATACAACTTTATATGTACTTTCATAATTGCTTCTAGTGTCTTTAAAATATAGTTCAAGTGCACTGCTCAATGTACTGACAAGCAATTAATGTGCACTAAAATATACTTTAATGTCAGTTAAAAATACACTTAAGTGTGTTATGAAATATTGTCCTTAAAGTGTACTCTCAAGTACACTTAAGTGGCCTTTAATTGTAATTATATTATATTATCCGCAAGTGCAAGTGTACTTTTCAGATGTGAAGTACACAAAAAGTATACTTTCAATACATTTAATTACACTTCTTTTTCACAAGGGCTTTTATTTAAAAACTCACAGCCATCTTTGATCATATTTACCAGGGGTGCCAATAATTCTGCCCACAACTGTATATTTATGTCATAAGTTCTTATAATGAACTTAGATTAGATGAAATGAGGTTTATGGTGTTCGCACAGAGGCACTGTTTCATGATCTGTTTCTCAGATATTGAGTTATGTGTTCTTATTAGAGAGCTGATGTCATTTACACAAGCGACGCACAGAAACTCATGCAGTGAAAACACCCGCAGTCATGATATACACGACTGAGACGCCACATCTGTGGGAGTTAGTTCTTAGGTTTGAACCGGCATCTTTTGGATTACAAACTCAGATATTTACCTGCTAATTCCTCAGTAGCCTGTGTGTGTAAGAACCCAAACACAGCTGAGCAAACATAGACACACACAGCCCAACACATCTGTGCCATTTCAAGCAAGTGTTCTTGTTGTGAGCCGTGTTTGCTTTAGTAAAATGACCGTGATGCTTCTCAGGTGAGATGTTTACAGGTGTCGCTCACGTCAGAATCCTCTCTTGCTGTTTCACACACAGGAAGGGCCTGAAGTTTGGGGTCGCAAATGCTGTAATGTTTCTGAAAGAGTCTCTTCTGCTCACAAAGGCTGCATTTATTTGATCAAAAATACAGTAAACAGTGAGATATGACTCCAGTGTAAATCAGCTGTTCTCTATGTGAATATATAGTAAAGTGTAATTTATTCCTGTGATCAAAGCTGAATTTATCATCATTACTCCAGTCTTCAGTGTCACATGATTCTTCACAAATCATTCAATATGAGGATCTGATGCTCAACAAACATTTATGATTATTATCAGTTTTAGATGCTATACGGAAAATCTTGCACTGTTATGATGCATAAAAATATGCATAGAAGTTGCTGTAATGAATCAATTCCCACGTTGTTTTTCTTTTCTGAACTTCCTCTGAACTGTTTAGCGCTCTTGCTCTAAAACCTCTTTCTAAAAGAGCGAGAGGACTGATTATGCCTCTTTACCCAGCGTCCCCCGCACGATTCTTGCTGTGACGCTTTCTTAGTCCTCTTGAGAAGTTACCCAGCATTCCCGGTGAGTGACTTCAAAGCCCGGCTGATTGTGCATTGTGTTGGATTTGCATATTCATGAGAATCGTCTTTCTCTCGCTCCCCAATGGCTCACGGTTGGGATGCTGGGAGCTTGAAAGCAGGACACCATGAGACCTGAAGAAACTCTCAGGAATTAGAACAATCAGACGTTCAGGCTTTACTGAGCGGAGCTGGAATGCTTTAGAGTTTGGTTTTAAGGCACGGGTCAATTTTGACTGTTTGGCATTTCATACTGTTGTTTCAGACTAGTGGAAGAAACCATCCAGACTACACTTTTAAGTTTTATTGCACTTTATCTATTTGCGTCTGTAGATTTCTATGACAATAAATATATTTAAAGAGTTTTTTATCCACTTCAGTGTCACTTCCATACACCAAAATGTACAGTTTTATTCCTATCTATATTCTGAAAGATTTTACTGAGGGGTTTGTCCATATCATATAATTCTCTTGATTTATATAACATTTTATTATTTAAAAACATGGTAAAAAGTCTTTTCTGCTTTATGGAGTGATAAAAAGAGATCCAAAACAGGGTTATTATAGTTAACTGAAACTAAAACTAAAGCCATAAAAAATATTGTTTGCTGCTTAAAATAAAATAAATTAAATTAAATGTATGTATTTAATAAAAAAGTGTGTGTATATATATATATATATAGTACATTATTTTTTTTTATATATTTAAAAATATATAATATATTGAGTGTATGTTTAATTGCATATCGTTAATTTGCATATCTTGCAACTTGTAATACAAAAAGTGCTTGCAATTCTTACTGTAATCAAACAACTGTGGAAGTGTGGTGAGATCTATTTTTACCTTATTTACCTTAAAACAGTGATTAGTGATGTTGTTGTGTCTCAGAGAGGCCGGTGTTGAGAGCTGAAGGATGGTCCGGAGATGCCAAGGGTCTGACGGCGCGATCCGATTGGGTTTCCCACCTGCGTGCAAAACTCTCAAAACGAGCGACAGAAAATCCCCTGTTGAAATTTCACAGTGGCAGGGGTCAGCGGCGCTGTCAGCCGCAACATCGCTCACGGCTCGCATTCCCTCAGCCGCTATTGTAATTCAAGAGTCCGTGCCATCGCCACTGCTGGTGCCCGCGTCCTTTGTTCCTCACTCGAGTTGTGAATTTTGCGGTTGTCTCACAGATTTTCCAGCAGTGTGTGAGCGACAGAGACGTCTGGCTGTAAATCCACACAGAATCTGAACTGCTTGCATTTTCTCATGCAAGTAAACGTTAGCTGGACCTTTTATGTGTTTGTTGTGTTTTCAACAGCAATTAAAACCACTTAAACAGATAGTTCACCCAAAAATAATGTAATTTACCTTATTATCCAGACATATAAAGCCATTTAGGACATTGCATCAAGACATTTGACTTCAGAATATCCTTGCATCTACTGTATGTACACTACCAACAAAAGTTTTGTTTTGAAAGAAATTAGTAATTGTATTTGGCACGGATGCATTAAATTGATGAAAAGTGACAGTAAAGACTTTTATAATTTCTTTTTCAAATAAATACCGGATTTTGTATTCATCAAAAAATTCTGAAAAATAAAATGTATCAGTTTCCACACAAATATGAACTGTTTCCAACATTGATAATAATCATAAATGTTTTTTGAGCATCAGATCCTCATATCAGAATGATTTGTGAAGGATCATGTGACACTGAAGACTGGAGTAATGATGATAAATTCAGCTTTGATCACAGGAATAAATTACACTTTACTATACACTCACCTAAAGGATTATTAGGAACACCATACTAATACTGTGTTTGACCCCCTTTCGCCTTCAGAACTGCCTTAATTCTACGTGGCATTGATTCAACAAGGTGCTGAAAGCATTCTTTAGAAATGTTGGCCCATATTGATAGGATAGCATCTTGCAGTTGATGGAGATTTGTGGGATGCACATCCAGGGCACGAAGCTCCCGTTCCACCACATCTCAAAGATGCTCTATTGGGTTGAGATCTGGTGACTGTGGGGGCCATTTTAGTACAGTGAACTCATTGTCATGTTCAAGAAACCAATTTGAAATGATTCGAGCTTTGTGACATGGTGCATTATCCTGCTGGAAGTAGCCATCAGAGGATGGGTACATGGTGGTCATAAAGGGATGGACATGGTCAGAAACAATGCTCAGGTAGGCCGTGGCATTTAAACGATGCCCAATTGGCACTAAGGGGCCTAAAGTGTGCCAAGAAAACATCCCCCACACCATTACACCACCACCACCAGCCTGCACAGTGGTAACAAGGCATGATGGATCCATGTTCTCATTCTGTTTACGCCAAATTCTGACTCTACCATCTGAATGTCTCAACAGAAATCCAGACTCATCAGACCAGGCAACATTTTTCCAGTCTTCAACTGTCCAATTTTGGTGAGCTCGTGCAAATTGTAGCCTCTTTTTCCTATTTGTAGTGGAGATGAGTGGTACCCGGTGGGGTCTTCTGCTGTTGTAGCCCATCCGCCTCAAGGTTGTGCGTGTTGTGGCTTCACAAATGCTTTGCTGCATACCTCGGTTGTAACGAGTGGTTATTTCAGTCAAAGTTGCTCTTCTATCAGCTTGAATCAGTCGGCCCATTCTCCTCTGACCTCTAGCATCAACAAGGCATTTTCGCCCACAGGACTGCCGCATACTGGATGTTTTTCCCTTTTCACACCATTCTTTGTAAACTCTAGAAATGGTTGTGCGTGAAAATCCCAGTAACTGAGCAGATTGTGAAATACTCAGACCGGCCCGTCTGGCACCAACAACCATGCCACGTTCAAAATTGCTTAAATCACCTTTCTTTCCCATTCTGACATTCAGTTTGGAGTTCAGGAGATTGTCTTGACCAGGACCACACCCCTAAATGCATTGAAGCAACTGCCATGTGATTGGTTGATTAGATAACTGCATTAATGAGAAATTGAACCGGTGTTCCTAATAATCCTTTAGGTGAGTGTATATTCACATAGAGAACAGCTGATTTACATTTTAAAAATATATTACTATTTTTACTGTATTTTTGATCAAATAAACAGCCTTTGTGAGCAGAAGAGACTCTTTTTAATAACATTGTAAAATATCTCACCTAAGCAACTTAGAACAACAAATCAGTGAAGAAGAACATGAGGAGTACAGGCTAGAGGTGAAATCTCTATACTGTAAACAAAAGAAAAGTTTTATAGTGCTTTTTGTCATTTTTGGTGCTGAACTGTGTTTTATTGAATGGAAAAGAGCATCCTGGACAGTCAGTCAAGCATGTTGGGAACAACATGGTTTGTGTGAACTTTTATACTATCTTTTATGATATTTATTTGTGTTTTTTGGAGCTTGAGTGTTTTTCCAGAGCTGTTCTTCAGCAGGTTTCGTCACTCTTTGCTGCAGGATCGAGCCGCTCATTATCCTCCGCAGTGATTCATATTTCAGCACTGGTTCTGGGTGGAGTTTGTGTTGTGGAATCGGAGCATGCGGCCCCTCGCTTCCCCCAGACGGCCCATTTTTCAGCAAGACTTGAGTGGGCCTCACACTGGGCGTTTGATAGAGCTCGCAGCGAGTGTGTGAGCGGGCCTGACCTACTCACAGCTCCGAACGCCCGAGCTTCCCGAGAGGTCGCCCCGATCGCATGTAATCACACCAAATGAGCGCTGACAGCACCAGTGCCGCATTAAGAGCGCACTCACATCACTGCCGCCCCACTGAACGCGCTATTGTTCCTGCTCGCACTTTCTTTTAGTTTTTAGCTCATCCACAAACATCCATTCACACACACACACACGCACGCATGCGCGCACACACACACACACTCACACACATTCACACACACACACACACTTGTGGAGCACTTTTGATAGATCCTGACCACTGCAGACCGGGAACACCCCACAAGAGCTGCAGTTTTGGAGATGCTCTGACCCAGTCGTCTAGCCATCACAATTTGGTCTTGTCAAACACGCTCAAATCCTTACGCTTGCCCATTTTTCCTGCTTCCAACTTTGAGGACAACATGTTCACTTGCTGCCTAATATATCCCACCCACTAACAGGAGCCGTGATGAAGAGATCATCGGTGTTATTCACTTCACCTGTCAGTGGTCATAATGTTATGCCTGATTGGTGTATATACAGTCAGGCAATAATTAGTCGATATTCTGATCATATTTCTTTCCAAGCACATTTGACCAATTCCAAACCACATCAATCTTAATAACTACTATTCATTTTGTATGTAATCATTTATAAGTGATATATAATTGTTAACGTGGGCTGGAAGTGACGTGAAGGCAGTCTTGATGTGTTTCATGACACTTCAGCTTGTGATTCTTATGAAGTGTGGCTCATGTTTCAGGATTCTCTACTTTAGCAAAGTCCCTGAGGTCCAGTTCTGGAAAATGGAGAATAAAGGGTTCCTGATGGTTTCACACCTAATTCTTCAGCTTAATTCTTAAAGTCTTATGTTGTTAATATCTTTTCTTCTCAACCTGTTTCTCTTTTTTTGTGACCCCGCTGCCCCAATTAGTATTTCTCGTCCAATGCTTACACCTTAATTTTGCAATTTCTATAGCATTGCATCCTTCTCAAAATGTCTTTATTTCTCAGTGTGAGTTAAACCTCGTTTTTGGCCCTGCTTTATAATTATGCACATCTAAACATAAGGCGTTTTTCAATTCCCAGCCCTCGTTAACAATTATATATCACATATGAATCGATATATACATAATTAATGCTAGTTATTAAGGTTTGGAATTGGTCAAATGTGACCCTGGAGCACAAAACCAGTCCTGCGTCTCATGGGTATATTTGTGGCAATAGCCAACAATGCATTGTATGGGTCAAAATTATCCATTTTTCTTTTATTAAATCATTAGGATATTAAGATCATGTTCCATGAAGATATTCCTACCGTAAATATATTGAAAAAAATATTATTATTAGTAATATGCATTGCTAAGGACTTCATCTGGACAACTTTAAAGGAGATTTTCTCAATATTTAGATTTTTTTTGCTCCCTCAGATTCCAGATTTTCAAATATTGTCCTAACAAACCATACATCAATGGAAAGATTATATAAAAAAGCTTAATGATTTTACCCTTATGACTGGTTTTGTGTTCCAGGGTCACAAATGTGCTTGGAAAAATCTAAATTTTGACTTGTGTATATACTGTGTGTGTGTGTGTGTGTGTGTGTGTATGTGTATATATATATATATATATATATATATACTCAGTGTCTAGTATGAAAGTGTCCTGCATCCTCTGGTGTGTAGATGTGGCTCGGGTTCCTCCATCTGTGGGGTTTGTCCACCTGTTCACCCAGCAGGTGAAAACAATGCATCTGATTGGCTGAACATGTAAACTTCCTTTATCATGCTCAGTTCTGGCTCTTGATGTAATCTAACTCCTAATCGGCTTAAGTTGTATGTGCTGTAGCGGTGAGTGTTGGTCTGGGTGAGATTAGGGCGAGAGGAGGCGTGTCGCGGCCCGAGGTGAGTCCCGCATCACCTGACGTGTCAATGGCTTTTGTCATGCACTGCTGTGTTTTCACTGGCTGCTTTGTGTTCTTTATCCCACCTATAATGAGCTGTCAATCAACCGCCGGCACCCTAAAGGGCAAAGGAGGAAATGCTTAACCAGCCCGGCAGGAGCTAGTTTTTACAGCCCTCTGAGGGAGAATACATGGTGTGTAATTTGCTTTCATGTTTCTGATGTCAAACTACCTGAAGGAGTTGGGTTACAGTGTTGATGACTGTAGGTATTTATGCACACTCGCATAGTTTTCATGAAATTAATTCTAGCTAATAAATCAATCCAAGTAAGTGTTGTTGGTTTGTAGGAGTTCAGGCGCTGCAGTCACGTGACTCTCAGCTCACGGCGGCCCGCCGAGCGCTGGGGGCTGTTTTTGGGGGTCACCCGCCGAGCCCCTCCCTCTCCTGGCCTCCTTTCAGCGGACGGCCCTGAGGAGGGCGAGAAGGGTCCCGGCTGAGCCGCGGAGATCAACTGCTGCTTTTATTGTCTCTCCACAAGGTGTCCAGAGCGGAGGGGCCGTCCCAAACGCAGCGAGAGAGTAACACCTCTTTCTCTCTGTCCACCACAGGCCGGCCGTCAGTGCGGAGTAACTGTGGAGGGAGCAGCGTGTGTGTGCGTGTGTTTCCATGCCCTGGTCACACGGGCAGGCGGCTCGAGTCTCAGGGATGGAGCGACAGGTTCGGACGGGGCGCCGCTGGACGCCTCTGCTGGTTCTGCTGGGAGTCGTGTGGCTGCGCTCGTCCACTCAGGGTGAGTTTCAGTCTGTTGTTCACCTTCAGTTCTGATGGCAGTGTGTGTCTGTGACTGACCCCCCCGTCGCTGCACGTCATGCTTCATGTTTAGAATATTTGTCGGACGGGCGCCAGAAATGCAGTGCCAAATATGCACCGGGGAGAACTATAAAACACAGATATGCATACCTCGTTACGCAGAACACGTCCATGGAGTTTTAGGTTGAAATGTGTGTATTTTAGGGCACTGGAATGTTTTTAATCGCCTGTTAAATGCTCCTGCGGTGACAGATGAACATGTAAAGATGCAAAGCAGTCTGTCCATTAATATGATGAGAAATCATGGCTAATAATTATGAAAGAATACTGTTTTAGAGAGTTTGTCATAAGTTTGTTAACTTATTGTGAACGATTCATATTAAGAAGACATTTATAAATTTTTATTAAAATGTAAACATGACTAGTAAAAATGAGTAGTTGATGCATTTCATTGGAGTTTTAGGTTAAAATGTTTGCATGCACTGGGAAATTAGCTGTCAAATCTCCTGTCTAAACTTTTAAAAGTACACATTCTGTTGATTAATATGATGAATAATCATGAATCATAATATTAAAAGAATCATAAAAATGCTGTTTGAAATACTTTCAGGGCGTTTGCCCTACAGCAGCACGTCAACTTCATGTTGAATATTTATAAAGATAAAGATTTAACTTTTATTAATATGTAAAATTGACTTTCAGAGTCCATTCCAGCTTATATTTAAAATATGCATGGCTAGTTATGCAAAACATATCCAAGATTTTGTTGAAATGTTTGTGTGTTTTTTGGGTACATTTCTGATCACAATAAGTACAAATAAGTAGTCTGTCCATTAATATGATGGATAATCATGAATCATAATTATAAAAGAATCAAGACATGTCAACATGCCGAATATTCAGCAGGTGAAGCTGTTGTTCTCGTGCGCGTGAAGTTGGTGATTGAGCGTTTGTTGTGTGTAAAGTGGTGAAAGCAGCAGAGCTGGACGTCTGTGTGTCGCTGCTTTGGGTTTTTGCTGGTCGGTGAGGCATTTGGCGAAGGCTTTGAGACGTGGAGAAGTGATCTACTGTCAGACACTTGTTAAACACACAGTTGGGCGTCAGGCTGTAAAATCAATTCCACTCACTCACGCACACACACAGACACACACACACAGACTCTCATACACACTCACAGACACACACACTCACACACATGCACACACTCACATAGACACAGACACACACTCAAAGACACACAGACTCACAGATACACACTCACTCACAGACACACACACACACAGACACACACTGACACATATATAGGCCTATACACACAGACACGCACACACTCTCACACAGACACACACACACACACACACTGAGACACACAGACTCACACACACAGACACACACGCTCTCTCTCATACACACTCACACACACACACTCATGCACACACTCACACAGACACACACTCACAGACACACGCACTCACTCACGCTCACTCACACTCACAGACACACACACACACTCACTCACACTCACAGACACACACTCACACACACACATGCTCACAGACACACACTCTCACACAAGCACTCACTCACACACACACACACACTCACAGACACACTCACGCTCACAGACACACACGCTCACACAAGCACTCACAGACACACACACGCACTCACACACTCACACTCACAGACACACTCACACTCACAGACACACACTCACACACACACATGCTCACAGACACACACTCTCACACAAGCACTCACACACACACACACACTCACAGACACACTCACGCTCACAGACACACACGCTCACACAAGCACTCACAGACACACACACATGCACTCACACACACCCACATTCACACAGACAAACAACAAACTCACACACACTCACACGACCACACACACACACAGACAAATACAGATGAACAAACACCCGCACATGCCCTCACCTAAAATAATTGAAACCCCTGTGTGTCAGAAATATCCCGCAGCTGGTGCACGTTCACATGGATTGACTGTTTCAGCTGCCGTCCGGCCCGACACACACTTAGTGTTGAACTTCAGGAAGCTTCATGTATGTCTGTTGTTGTTTTGATTATGGTTTTGTCACATTTACATTTATGCATTTAGCAGATGCTTTTATCCAAAGCAGAGGCAACAATATTCATAATAAACAATGCCGGTTCATCTGACAACTAGATTAGGAAACTAGATTGTTTACTGAAGTCAACATGAAATCATAATGTACCCTGTTTGTTTTCATACATATTGCTGGTTTTATTGAGGATGATTCATATTAACAAGATGACTTTTTTTATCTTTCAATCTTTATTTAAAATCAGTAAAGTCCAGCTGATGTCATCAGTCTTATTTTTAGAGCCGCTAATTTACCATCATAATTTAACATATTTTAGTCACTTTGTGCTTTTGTACATGCATTCAGTATAACATTATAAATGTCTTTTCTGTCACTTTCAATTCAATAATCATAAATGTGTGTTGAGCATCAGATCCTCATATTGAATGATTTGTGAAGGATCATGTGACACTGAAGACTGGAGTAATGATGATAAATTCAGCTTTGATCACAGGAATAAATTACACTTTACTATATATTCACATAGAGAACAGTTAGTTTACATTAGAATAATATTTCACTATTTTTGATCAAATAAATGCAGCCTAGACATAAAAAAATCTTAATTATTCCAAACTTTTGACTTTTGAAGTAAAATGGGTTGCGAACACTGTTTCATGTTGACTTGTGTTTTTGTACATTCATTTTCACCTGTGCAGCAGAACATCTTTAGACGTGTTTCTGTTTCTTCAGGGGATTTTTGAGATTTCTGCTCCGTTTAAGCAGCACATTGAGCCGTCGTTGTGGTTTGTGTCTCATCTGTGCGCATGCATTCCATAGTGTTTCTTATATCAGCGGCCGTGAAGAAATGTCCAACGCGTTCGTGTTACACAGTAATCATGTGTTTAAAGTATTTCACGCTCGTCAGACTGATAAGAGGGAGAACTGGTGCCTTCGGTGTTTTACGGCGAGGTCAGTGTGAAGATAAACAGACTCCAACACATCTGCACTTATGAAGGACCTTCATCTCATCTTCTCGTCTTTGAGAAGTGTTATTCATCTGATGTCTGATAACTCAAACTGTGCTTCATCTCATAAGACTATTAAAATATACAGGCAAACCGAAATGTATTCAGACACCTTCAACATTCTCACATTATCACAGTTTATTCGCTATGGTTTAGAAAACAGTAATAAAATGACAAGAACTCAGAGTTCATCTTGATTATGTCAGATAACTTTGATAGAAAGGTGTGTAATGGATTACAATCAACCACTCAGCTGTTAAATGTATTAGATAATACCAGTTTAGCTCAACCAATGACCGAGCAATGCTTCATTTTGTTCAGTCTGTGGGGTCAAAGGTCGCATTAGCAATTAAAGAACAAACACTGAAGCAAAACATGCTCAGGTCTGAATCATTTTTACTGCTAGTCACGGTATGAAGAATTTCTGGGTATAATATGTCTCAGTTTACATTAAACATTATATCTGTGTCTGAATCATTTTTGGTTTGACTGTACTTAAAGGGACAGTGCACCCATAAATGAAAATACTCAAGTTGTTCCAATCCTGTATGAGTTTGTTTCTTGTGTGGAACATAAAAGAATATATTTTGAGTAATGTTGGTATCCAAACAGTTGATTGACCCCATTGACTTAAAAAAATATATATATGGAAGTCAATGGGGACCAACAACTGTTTAATTACTTGCGTTCTTCAAAATATCTTCTTTTATGTTCCACACAAGAAAATAAACTAAACATAATTTTTTCAGAAAATTAAGTCATTTAGCTTCTCCAGTAACTGTATCTTGATGTAAGAATGTTTCGTCAGTCTGGTGGGTTTTGTCCACCTGGACGTGAGCAGGTGCTGCTGGTCTCTGTGAAGCGTTCTGGCTCTTGATAAGATGAAAACATGAGTCAAGGACAGACTGGAGTGGGAGAGAAGGGCTGCTTTATGGTTGTGTAGACTCAGCAGACCTTCACGGTTCCTCCCGCACATGAGTCATCCAGGAGTTTCTCCTTCCTGAACGCGGTTCCCCCGCAGGCCAGGCGCTCGTGTGGGCCGGAGGAGGATGGCACGCTCGCATTTCAATCGTTTCTTGGGGGTTTTTGGGTGAAATTCCCACAATGTCGTCTGGAGTGATGAGCAGAGACCCAGGCAATGTTCCCAGGAGTGAGTGTGTGAGAGTGTGTGAGTGTGTGAGAGTGTGTGTGAGTGTGTGTGAGTGTGTGTGAGTGTGTGTGTGAGTGTGTGTGTGAGTGTGTGTGTGAGTGTGTGTGTGAGTGTGTGTGTGTGTGTGTGTGTGTGTGTGTGTGTGTGTGTGTGTGTGTGTGAGTGTGTGTGTGAGTGTGTGTGTGAGTGTGTGTGTGAGTGTGTGTGTGAGTGTGTGTGTGAGTGTGTGTGTGAGTGTGTGTGTGAGTGTGTGTGAGTGTGTGTGAGTGTGTGTGAGTGTGTGTGAGTGTGTGTGAGTGTGTGTGAGTGTGTGTGAGTGTGTGTGAGTGTGTGTGAGTGTGTGTGAGTGTGTGTGAGTTTGAGTGAGCGTGTGACTGTGTGTGACTGTGTGTGACTGTGTGTGACTGTGTGTGCTTGTGCTTGTGTGTGAGAGAGAGAGAGTGTGTGTGTGTGTCTGAGTGTGTGTGTGTGTGTGTGAGAGAGAGAGAGAGAGAGAGAGAGAGAGAGAGAGAGAGTGTGTATCTGTGAGCGTGTGTCTGTGAGCGTGTGTCTGTGAGTGAGTGTGTGTGTGTGTATGTGATGGGTAGGTGTGTGTGTATGTGATGGGTAGGTGTAGGGGTTGTGTGTGTGTGTGTGTGTGTGTGTGTGTGTGTGTGTGTGTGATGGGTAGGTTTAGGGGTAGGGGTAGTGTAGGGGGATAGAATGTACAGTTTGTACAGTATAAAAACCGTTACGCCTATGGAATGTCCTCACTTAGATAGCAAAACAAACCTGTCTCTGTGTGTGTGTGTGTGTGTGTGTGTGTGTGTGTGTGTGTGAGAAAGAGATAGTGTTCTGGTATATGTAGGTTTAAGGGTAGGGGTAGTGTGTGTGTGTGTGAGAGAGAGATAGTGTTCTGGTATATGTAGGTTTAAGGGTAGGGGTAGTGTGTGTGTGTGTGTGTGTGTGAGAGAGAGAGAAAGTGTTCTGGTATATGTAGGTTTAAGGGTAGGGGTAGTGTAGGGGGATAGAATGTACAGTATAAAAACCATTACGCCTATGGAGAGTCCCCGTAAACCACATATACACGTGTGAGTGTGTGTGTGTGTGTGTGTGTGAGAGAGAGAGATATAGTGAGTGTGTGTGTTTGTGTGAGAGAGAGATAGTGTGTGTGTGTGTGTGATGGGTAGGTTTAGGGGTAAAGTTAGTGTAAGGGGAGAGAATATACAGTTTGTACAGTATAAAATTGTCTATTTAATTTCACTTTATTATTGGAATCTCTTCCAAAAATTGTCTCGTACCTCAGCGTTTACTGTCTCACATCAAATCACATCCACATCAAGTAATAAAACACAATACAATAAACACCACTTGATTAAAAAACAACACACAAGCATGTAAACACACAAACGGCTGCAGTGCATTGATTTACTCCCTATTAATCATACCGGCTGATGAACAAAATATTTCCGTAATCTGTTCATTGTAGCATATGCTACTATAAGACTTCTGTTTGATGGCAAACTTTCAAAATATGAGAAGGGTCAGACATAAAACATGAAGGGTCAGACATAATCTTGCCTGTCAGGGACAAAAAAAAATTGTATACAAATCATGAAAACTTGGCTCAAGCATTTGGCTCATAAACTTAGAACAAACAGAGATCAGTCTATCCAGTCGAGTTGAGCTGAACAGAGAGACAGCGATACGTGCTCATATTCCATACGGTACTACACTCGGTGTTACAGATTGAGTTTGTTTGCTCTAAAGTCTCCTAAGAGAATACTTAAGTTGTTGTATCTTACAGCAAATACAATATGTGCATAATATTATTCAGATGCATGTTTCAAATCCCTGTGCTGTTGATATTTATTCTCGTTTCACCAGTGCGACTCAAACTCTCAAATATCAAATAGGTGTGAGTCGAGTCTCTTATGAAGATCGTTCCTGATGTGTTCATTTTGTCTCAGTTTGAGTCCGATCGGCTGTGTCTCTTATTCCACTGCTGTGTTTTCAAGGTTACCGAGTTCTTGCCAAATATGACTGTATTATAGTTCTCAGGAGTTTCTCTTTCACAATTAAACGTGTTTAAAACAGCTGCTTCTGTACTTTTAAGACTCGCTCTCTTTCTCTATCGCTTTGTTTTATGAACAAAATTATTACTTTTATTCATCAAGGACGCATTAAATTGATCAAGAGACAGTATAGACATGTATAATTTTGCAAAAGATTCTATTTCAAATAAATGCTGTTACTTTCTATTCATCAAAGAATCCTGAAAAATAAAACGTATTACGGTTTCCACATAAATATGAACACTGATAATAATCATAAATGTTTGTTGAGCATCAGATCCTCATATTGAATGATTTGTGAAGGATCATGTGACACTGAAGACTGGAGTAATGATGATAAATTCAGCTTTGATCACAGGAATAAATTACACTTTACTATATATTCACATAGAGAACAGCTGATTTACATTTTAAAAATATATCACTATTTTTACTGTATTTTTAATCAAATAAATGCAGCCTTTAATGAGCAGAAGAGACTATCAAAACCATTTAAAAATCTTACCGACCCCAAACTTTTGTATATACTCTATATGTAAATATATTATATGTAAATTCCGATTTAAGCACCGAATAGCATTCCAAATTGATTCATCAGAATTAGCTGTATTGAACAATAATCACATTTAAAAGTCAAAAGGCTAAAATCACTGAAATTTAATTGAAACCGATAATAAAAAGAAAAATTAATACTTTGGATAAAAGTGTTTGCCAAATGCATAAATGTAAATGTACTATAGCAAAGTCCCTTTCGATTAAAGTCTGCTCACTAGGCTGCCATATTTGCAAAGCCTTCGGGCAGCTATTTAGTGACCAAGTCCTATCTATTTGAATGGGGGAATACTAAAATCTCAAAACTGCTTGCCGAACTCACTATTAAATGACATATTTCCAATCAGCAACACAATCTGTCTTTAACTGTCCCATAAAGGTTGTTTCTTATGCTCAAATAGTGTTAAAAAGTTTCTTTTTCAGGCTAGACCAGCTAATGTGCAGTTCTAAGCGCGAGTCTCAGGTTTCTATGGGAACCGGAGCTTCTAACGGTAAATCAGCGATTGGCTCTTTTACTTAGAAGGCGGGACATATTCATGTTACGCTTTGCAGTTTCTCCGATTCATAAGTAATAGGAGTGCACCCGACCGTCTTTCTATATAGTCTTTGACGATAGTCACTGTACCTTGAGTCGCCAGCTCCTGTGTGCTCATTTGTCTTGAAAAATATTTATCTAAATGATGGTGTTCATGCGCTTGAGTTTTATAAGAAAGAGAGAGAGAGAGAGAGCCCGTGCACGCTCTGACAACAGAAAGCGGCACTTTTTAATGCACGGTCTGATGATTATGCGCTGATTTAAATTCAAATCTATTGTAATTATCTGTGTTATATCAGTCACACAGTAACTTAACACATATAGACATACAGGAAAAATGAACAGAAAGCAGGTGAGTCTGCCGGCCCAATTTATGAGCGGGCAGAGCGGCCCACCGGGAATTCTCCCGATTCTCCCGATGGCCACTCTGGGCCTGTGGGCAGGTATATATTTCTTATGAGTCGTTTTTGCAGTTTAGTTTTAATAAATGGCCTGTTTGAGTTGTGAAAGTTACAGTCACAGAAACATTTCAAGCAGGGAAGAACGCCTGTAAATGAATAAATCACAAACACAAAAGCTCCAGACGGAGTAACCGTGACTTTAACACACTTGAGCCGTGTTTGCTTTTGTCACATTCCTCTAATTCAACACATGAGCAGCCGGCGTGTCCACGCTCCTCTCGTTAGACTGGAGGATCCATCACAGACAAGCTTCCGTAACCAATCTGAGCAGCGCGGGGAAACCAACGGCTTCCTGACCGGATACGGATCAGATTCCAGCAAACAGAACCCGATCCGCAGTCAGATGTTGGGCTGCAGCGGCGGCCCCCGCATGGCCTGCACCTGTGGCCCCGGACCCTGGGGACTGAAGCTCAGACTCCTCAAAGAGACTCTGTTCCTGACCGGATGAGCTCAGAGAGTTCTGTCCTAGAGAGTGGGAGGCACTGTATCCGTCTCCATTTTGGCCTTGAACAACATCTATAAAGTCAAGAATCGGCTCCTTTCAGTTAGTGTGAGTGTGAGTTGAATTGGCCACAACAGGAAGTTGAATTGTAATTTTGCTATAATGCAATGAAAAAAAATTATTAAAGGCAACCACAATATTTCATTAGTCAAACCCAAACTGCATTGATCGTAAAGATCATGTTGTTCGACTCCATGTTGAAGGCTTTCTGGGAAATCTCATAAAATGAAAGTTAATTTTTTTAATGGAATGAAATATATTGATTCAACTTATTAACTGTATGCATTTACATTTATGCACTGAGAAGATGCTTTTATCCAAAGTGACTTATATGTACATATATGGATGTACTATATACACCGATCAGGCATAACATTATCACCACCTTCCTAATATTGTGTTGGTCCCCCTTTTGCTGACCCGTCGAGGCATGGACTCCACTAGACCCCTGAAGGTGTGCTGTGGTATCTGGCACCAAGATGTTAGCAGCAGATCCTTTAACTCCTGTAAGTTGCGAGGTGGGGCCTCCATGGATCGGACTTGTTTGTTCAGCACATCCCACAGATGCTTGATTGGATTGAGATCTGGGGAATTTGGAGGCCAAGTCAACACCTCAAACTCGTTGTTGTGCTCCTCAAACCATTCCTGAACCATTTGTGCTTTGTGGCAGGAGCATTATCCTGCTGGAAGAGCCACAGCCACCAGGGAATACCGTTTCCATGAAAGTTTTCCATGGTCAGCAACAATGCTTAGGTAGGTGGTACGTGTCAAAGACACCGTTCTGACACTTTTTTTCTATCAGAACCAGCATTAACTTCTTGAGCAATTTGAGCTCCAGTAGCTCGTCTGTTTGATCGGACCACACGGGCCAGCCTTCGCTCCCCACGTGCATCAATGAGCCTTGGCCGTCCATGACCCTGTCTCCGGTTCTCCACTGTTCCTTCCTTGGAGCACTTTTGATAGATCCTGACCACTGCAGACCGGGAACACCCCACAAGAGCTGCAGTTTTGGAGATGCTCTGACCCAGTCGTCTAGCCATCACATTTTGGCCCTTGTCAAACTCGCTCAAATCCTTACGCTTGCCCATTTTTCCTGCTTCTAACACATCAACTTTGAGGACAAAATGTTCACTTGCTGCCTAATATATCCCACCCACTAACAGGAGCCGTGATGAAGAGATAATTAGTGTTATTAACTTTACCTGTCATGATGTTATGCCTGATCGGTGTATGTGTATGTGTGTGTGTGTGTGTGTGTGTGTGTATATATATATATATATATATATATATATATATACATACATACACACACACACACACACACACACACACACACACACACACACACATACACACACACACACACACACATATATTTACAAACAATATATAAATTATTATTTATATTAATTTACAAAAATATATATATATTATAATAATATATTATGCTATATAATTATATGATAGTTATTTGTTTTTGGAAATGTATTTTCAGTACTTCATACTGAAAAAAATTGACTTTGTTTATATGAATGCCTTTGAATTGCAAATATTTAAATTTTACTTCCTTCATTTCTTATGCGCAGTTTCAGTTGAAATGTTTTTTGATGAAATATTTCTTAATATGCGGTCAACTATAAATAAACCATCGGTTGGGTAACACTTTATTTTACAGTGTCCTTGTTACACGCGTTACATGTAGTTACTATAGTAATAACAATAAATTATGCATAATTACATGCAACTAACCCTAAACCCTAACCCTATAGTAAGTACACATAGTTTATTAATATTACTCAGTACTTAAATGTATAATTACACTGTAACAATGACACCTTAAAATAAAGTGTAACCGTTGGTTGATTTCTGAAGAGGGAAACACATTGACTCTATGAGTGATTGGATAGTTGGATCCAAACCAGCCCGACCTTGACCAATAGCATGAGTTTAAGGCGGGGCTTTCTGCTTGACTGACCAATGACAGAGGGCGAGGGTGTTTGGGACACTAGGTCAGAAAAGATCATGAAATGCTACTAAATTGATTTGAGTTTGGGTGTGAATGTGAGTTTAGATGGTTGTAGGGAGATATCAGAGGGTGGTGTGAGTGAGTAATAATAGTTACGCGAGCAGCATTGGACAGTGACACTGACGCACGCTCACATGACGGAGCGGAGCAGCTGCAGACACTGGCACCGCATGAAACACACGGCTTTATCCGGGCTCCCTGCGGCCCTGTGTGTGTGGGATCCACGGCCGATGCTCTCTGTGTGTCTAAACATGGTGTGGAACAGCACACGGGTCTGATGAGCTGCGTCACATGCTTTTGTTCAGCGGCGCAGTGACGATTCTCTCCGTCCTGCTCCGGTTTCACTCCAAACCATGTACTGTTTCTCTCAGGACCACACGAGTTCATAAACAGCAGGTTTACATCAGTTTACAGTCACACAATTAGTCAGTTAGCAGATGTTTTCATCCAATGTGATTTCATTTTCCTCTTGACCGCAGATGCCACTGAATCTCAACACATTTATTGAATGGTTATGCTCATATATTAATCATGACTTTTCATCTGGAAAATCAACATTTTTCTGATTTATTCCATCTGAATTCCATCTATCTATTTTTTGTCATTGGATAATAGGGATTACTGTACATATATTTTATGTTGAATAGTAAAAGATTTATTAAATTTATATTATTAAATTGTATTAAATATTACAGTGGTGGTCAGAATTATTGGCACCCCTGGTAAATATGATCAAATATGGCTGTAAAAAATAAATCTGCATTGTTTATCCTTTTGATCTTTTTATTAAAAAAATTCACAAAAGAATTGAAAGTGGGGGGGAAATCACATTATGAAATAAATGCTTTTCTCCAAAACACGTTGGCCATAATTATTGACACCCCTAGAATTTTTTATGAGTTAAATATCTCTGAAGTATATTTCCATTAATATTTCCATTTTTTAGCACATCAGGATGACTAGGAACATGATATTGTCCAGCTATGATGTCTTGTTCCACAGGAGTATAAATATGAGGAAACACAAAGGCCAAATTCCCTTAATCATCATCACAATGAGTAAAACCACAGAATATAGTTCTGATGTGCAGCAAAAGATTGCTTCACAAAATAGAAAGTGGCTGTAGGAAAACAGCTAAAGCTTTGAAAATCCCCATTTCCACCATCAGGGCAATAATTAAGAAGTTCCAATCAACTAAAGATGTTCTGAATCTGGAAGAGGACGTGTGTGTATATCGTCCTAATGCACGAGAGGAGGAGAGCTTGAGTGGACGAAGATTCTCCAAGATCACAGCTGGAGAATCGCAGAGATTAGTTGAGTCTTGGAATCAAAAAAATAAATAAATCAAACAACCCCTACATCACCACATGTTGTTTGGGAGGGATTCAAGAAAAATCCTTCTTGCTCATCCAGAAACAAACTCCAGCATATTCAGATCAGACACGACTGGAGCTTCAGACGGACCTGGTTCTGTGGTCAGATCAAACTATAAAAAGAGCTTTTGACAGCAAATCCACCAGATGGGTTTGGTGCAAACGGATAAAAAGTACCCCATGCCCACGGTTAAAAACACAGCTGGATCTTTAATGTCGTGGGCCTATTTTTTTGCTGGAGGTCCTGGGCATCTTGTTCAGAAACATGGTATCATGGATTCTAGAAAATACCAACAGATAAAAAATCTAAACCTGACGGCCTCTGCTAGAAATCTGATAATGGGCCGTGGCTGGATCTTCCATCAGGACAACGATCCAAAACAAACATCAAAATCAACACACAGATGTGTCACTGAACACAAATGAAGCTTCTGCCTGACCGTCCCAGTCCCTGACCTGAACCCTATAGAGAATGAGTGAGGAACTGAAGAGAAGAAGCACCACCAACATGGATCTGGGAATCTGACGGATCTGGAGGGATTCTGTATGGAGGAATGATCTCTGATGTTCCCCAAACCCATCAGGCATTAGAGGAGAAGACTCAGAGCTGTTCTCTTGGGGAAAGGAAGTTGCAAATGTATTTAATAAAAGGGTGCCAATAATTGTGGCCAACGTGTTTTGGAGAAAAGCATTTATTTCATAATGTGATTTACCCCCACTTTCAATTCTTTTACTTCAATGAAAGGTTCGATTTTTGTGAATTTTTTTAATAAAAGATCAAAAGGATAAACAATGCAGATTTATTTTTTACAGCCATATTTGATCATATTTACCAGGGGTGCCAATAATTCTGACCACCACTGTGTAGTGCCTATTAAAGTTAATGTTATTATTATTATGTGCTTGTTATTGGAGGTTTGTGAACACAGTAATTTATTTAGATTTGTAGGGTAAAAATGTTGTTTTTATTTTGAAGTGAAAAGTTAAAATTAGTTGCTTTAGTTAAGAGCTGTCTGCTATTTTATTTTATTATTTGTTATTTAATTTTTTTTATTTTATACTTTGTATATTTTATATTGATATATTTTTATATTTTATTTCTTTATATTTTTATTTTCTTTCTTTCTTTTTTAGTTTAATTTTTATTTTTTTTATATTTTGTTTTATTTTTTATTTTTATATTTTATTTCTTTATATTTTTATTTGGTTTAATTTTTTTAATCTAATTTATATTTTGTTTTATCATTTTTATTTTATTATTTTATTTTTCTGTATTTTAAAAAAAAAATGTGTTGCTCTATAGATGAGAAAATTGAAAAATACTATTTTATACTATTTTTTTCTTACTCTAAAAATGCTAAACGTTTTCTTTATAATTTAAAGTTATGAATTTCCTGTTTTTCCTATTTTATATTTTGTTTTATATATATATATACATTTTTATATTTTATTTCTTTATATTTTTATTTTATTTCTTTATTTCTTCATTATTTTAAATTTAGTTTTATTTTATATTTTTTTATTTTTTTATTTTGTTTTCTGTACTTTTTATTTTTTGTTCTTGCTCTATAGATGAGAACATTGAAAAATATTAATTGGATTTTTTTCTTACTCTAAAAATGCAAAAAGTTTTCTTCATAATTTAAAGTTATAATTTTCCAGTTTTTCCTCGTTTCACTGTAAGTGTCTCATCAGGGAACAATGAGCCGCTGGATGTTTAGTCTCAGTGTTTGATATGTGGTGTTCTCCTCTCTTTAACTCACTGCTGAGCTGTTACAGCACGTTTGTGTTCAGGTGGAGCATTTGTTCTTGTGGTGAATGGGCACCGTGACCCGGCCGGCTCCCCACGGGTTTGTTTTAATTGCATTGATGATTTTACTGCAGTGCAAAGCAGAACGTTGGCAGAACCAGCGAGAGACTGCCGTGCCACAGCAGCGTGTCAGGTCTGAACACGTCACGTTTGATTGCACACATGATTTATTATTGCTCATAAAGTTAGACAAAAATAAACAGGCTAAATTAATCGTCTTTCCACCTGGAACTTATGAAAGAGTTACTAGAAAAGCACATCAATAATGCTGATCTTCTCATGTCACTGTTTGCCATGTTTGTGCAGATGAGTTTGTCATGCAACCGTATGATTCGTTTGACTGTGAGGATTAATTAGACACCATAAGTCCTCTGGTCTCACAGGTCAAAGGTCACAGCAGAACCACAATCCAGATATGAGTCAGATGAAGGCTTGTGCGTTTGATTTAATAAATATTTTAATTGATTTGATGCTTTCATATTAAGGGTGTACAGTGCGGAAAATTATATATCAATATTTTCAATGATTTTGTTGATAATAATATTAGAACATATTAGTTTTTGTGCTGGTTTAGGACATCTGACTCCAGATGCTTTTCATATTCATATGCTTAGTTTATAATTTAACTTCAACTTTTTTTAAGGCATGATATTTGTCACCTTTAATTGAGTTCCAGGACAATTTTACCTTTATAAGGGCGATTATTTTATTTTATTTTTTTTCTATGTGAATCATCTTTTATGTCAAATTCTTACATTTAATCAGTAAATTCCGTTAGAATAATAAGACACTAAAGTAAGTTACCAATCAAATTAAATCAGTATTTGCACTGCAGAAGTGGCATTTAAATGCTTTTACATTGAAATCCCAATTGCATAAATAATGCTATGAGATTAATGTTTAAAAACAGTATTTTGAATATTGAGATATGAAATAATTTTTTATGAAATACTTTAAATATGAATCTTTATGAATGGATCATTAAAACATTAATTTGTTCAATAAAACTCATTCATTCAGTAATGAAACGCTGCTCTTTGTTGCAAATCGGTTCTGTTGCAGTTTTGGTTGGAACTATTTTCATTGATGAAATATTGACAATATTGGGCCCTATCACACACCCAGCACAATGTGACGGCAGGCTCGACGCGAGTGTGTTCTGCTAGTTTCAGCCCGATGCAGTTCTCATGTTCACGTCCAGTGGTTTAAATATCAAATGCACTGGCGCATCTGTTCACCCATGGGCGTCTGGTCTGAACACCAGGAGTTCAGGAGCATTGTTGGAGCGTTGCTATTGTGAGGAACTGAAAACCACTGCGCCATTGACCAACACACACCTGCTCTAAAGTCAATAGTGCAGCATTATTGTGTTATTTAAAGAGTTGTGTTAGTAATATGAGCCTATAGGCGGAGCACAACACGCACACTCTGATTATTACACACACAGGGACGCACAGCAGCACACACACACACACACTCTGATTATCACACACACAGGGACACGCAGCAGCACACACACACACACTCTGATTATTACACACACAGGGACACGCAGCAGCACACACAC
>CM077215.1:32933789-32936289 GCA_039654625.1 Rhinogobio ventralis
TGAAAAAGCAAAACGCCCACTCCAGTGAAGCTCTGCAAATGATGTAATGCATATTTTGCATTAAACTTAAAATATACACTCACCTAAAGGATTATTAGGAACACCTGTTCAATTTCTCATTAATGCAATTATCTAATCAACCAATCACATGGCAGTTGCTTCAATGCATTTAGGGGTGTGGTCCTGGTCAAGACAATCTCCTGAACTCCAAACTGAATGTCAGAATGGGAAAGAAAGGTGATTTAAGCAATTTTGAGCGTGGCATGGTTGTTGGTGCCAGACGGGCCGGTCTGAGTATTTCACAATCTGCTCAGTTACTGGGTTTTTCACGCACAACCATTTCTAGAGTTTACAAAGAATGGTGTGAAAAAGGAAAAACATCCAGTATGCGGCAGTCCTGTGGGCGAAAATGCCTTGTTGATGCTAGAGGTCAGAGGAGAATGGGCCGACTGATTCAAGCTGATAGAAGAGCAACTTTGACTGAAATAACCACTCGTTACAACCGAGGTATGCAGCAAAGCATTTGTGAAGCCACAACACGCACAACCTTGAGGCGGATGGGCTACAACAGCAGAAGACCCCACCGGGTACCACTCATCTCCACTACAAATAGGAAAAAGAGGCTACAATTTGCACGAGCTCACCAAAATTGGATAGTTGAAGACTGGAAAAATGTTGCCTGGTCTGATGAGTCTCGATTTCTGTTGAGACATTCAGATGGTAGAGTCAGAATTTGGCGTAAACAGAATGAGAACATGGATCCATCATGCCTTGTTACCACTGTGCAGGCTGGTGGTGGTGGTGTAATGGTGTGGGGGATGTTTTCTTGGCACACTTTAGGCCCCTTAGTGCCAATTGGGCATCGTTTAAATGCCACGGCCTACCTGAGCATTGTTTCTGACCATGTCCATCCCTTTATGACCACCATGTACCCATCCTCTGATGGCTACTTCCAGCAGGATAATGCACCATGTCACAAAGCTCCAATCATTTCAAATTGGTTTCTTGAACATGACAATGAGTTCACTGTACTAAAATGGCCCCACAGTCACCAGATCTCAACCCAATAGAGCATCTTTGGGATGTGGTGGAACGGGAGCTTCGTGCCCTGGATGTGCATCCCACAAATCTCCATCAACTGCAAGATGCTATTCTATCAATATGGGCCAACATTTCTAAAGAATGCTTTCAGCACCTTGTTGAATCAATGCCACGTAGAATTAAGGCAGTTCTGAAGGCGAAAGGGGGTCAAACACAGTATTAGTATGGTGTTCCTAATAATCCTTTAGGTGAGTGTATTGTTTCTATACATATACTCAACATTTGTAAATTAGAAGTTTTATATTTCTCCATCGTTTTTAATTTGATTATGCTGTTCGCAATGCTTCATGGGATTGTAGTTCATTCCCTCACTAAAGCCGTCTTTTAAAGTCTTGTACCTTTTGTGTTTTTGTCCAATTTTCAAAAACTTTTTTGCTTTAAATCAAAGTTTGTAGTGTTGTGATTCACCTCGTGGCTGATTGGGTTGGTTCACGACGCTTTAACAAAGATTTACTCTATTAAAACTATGCTATTCTATGACGTTAACGATGCAATTCACATATATCACTTTTATGAATTATATTGAGAAACCATGAGAAACAGGTGAATAATAAAGACTGAGAGTCAATGTTTAATGTTCAGAAATGATTATTTTAAGATATTTAAAGCTCGCCTCATTGTCTTCTGTCCTGTATGATCTGTGTGTTTTGTGTTTTTCTGAATGTCTAAATATGTTTCTTCATTTATATGTTTATTGTTAAACTCCAAAATGTTTTTTATTATTAAAGCCATTATTTTATATGAAAAAGTAAATGTATTTTATTGACAAAATATTTTAGTTTGTCTTGTGTATTTTTTGATTAGATCAGGTAATATGGTCATGTGACCTAAGGGGCATGTTGTCACATTTCACTTCCATTCTTTAGGGGTGAATAAAGAATAAAAGCATACACTGTTATAATGAGAACAAACATAAATTGTACTGGACGTGTGAAAATAATACTCTGAACCCCAAGTGGATTTACACAAACTGAGAAAGTCCAAAAGTGTTAAGTTGTGCTCTATCATTTTTAATGTGTCCTAATACTGATATAATATTAGTTTCTGCGGTTGTTTATGTATTTATGAAACTGCAGGTCGTCTGTGCAGATCATGATACAATATCTGATTCAGAGTTATTATTTAGGTTTTGTTGCTTGGGGGAAAATAAAGTTAATTAAATTAAATTAAATAAAAAACGTATACTTATTTTATTTCAGTTAGTTGCCAAACAACCTTTCTCATTTTCATTTAGTTTAACTTGATGGACTAAAACTGAAATAAAAAAGTAATAAAATCTATACAGGCATATTAAAAAAATTGACTTAAACACAAAAAAATTTAATTGAACTGAAATTAAAATGAACATGTAAAATATAAAATGCAATTCAAATAATAATGTAAACTATAATAGTATCTC
>CM077215.1:32941289-33161289 GCA_039654625.1 Rhinogobio ventralis
TGTACAGTATAAAAATCATTACGTCTGTGGAGAGGCCTGGTTTGAGTTTTTGAACAGCGGAGCGAGAACAAAGAGAGTAAAGTGAGGAGCTTTTGGCCGTTCATCACTTTCTGTAAAGGCCTGTTTGAGGGTCAAGACTTGGTTTTAGGGATCAGGTTATAATTAGGTACGGGCAGGTGGGCAACTTTTTGAGCAATGTTGCTGTCAACGGGCAACCAGGTAAGACACAGGACCCACGACCGATCTAAAGTATCTAGATAGAAATTTGTTGCCCATTCTCAATGGGAAAGTGCCCAAGCAACATCGCTCGGCAACATTGCTCAAAAAGTTGCCCCATGTATCATCACCTTTATTTGTGATGGGTAGGGTTAGAGTAAGAACTCAGAGCTAGAGATTTCACTGTGACAATGAATGTCCTCACAAAGATAGATGTATAAGAATGTGTGTGTGTGTGTAAGGTTAGAGTCCCAGCGAGCAGCGTCTCATCAGTGTCGTCCGTCAGAAACTGGAGCGCAGTGTTGCAGGAAGAGGGCGATCGATTACGACTCAGTTTCCCTTCTGAACACACACTGACCTGAGAACAGAACGACAGAAAGAGAAACATGATTTTTACATTTCCTCAAGATATTGTGAGTTGTGACTGTGAAAACACACTGCTTTATTGCTTGAGTGGTTGCCGGGGCGTTGTTGTGTGGTTCGTAGGGAATTCAGGGTGGTTGCTGTGAGGTCGTTAGGATTTTGTTGTGAAAATGGTGAAAAGGATTCTCTGATCACTTAGTAAAGACACACATTCACATTTAGTAGTCAAGGTTTCAGCATTAGATGAACTGCTCCATGTTTGTAAACTCACTCACATGTGACTGAAGTGTTTTGTGTATCATCAGATCTGGACAGCAGCATCCATTACATGGCTCTGCTCATCTCAGTGACCGTCTGCTGTATCATACTGGCCTTCATCATCATATTCTTCTACTACAGGTACATCATCATCATCATCATCATCATCATTACTCTCAGGAGGCTTCATTACACTGTATTTGATGTCCTCTGTGTGTGTGTGTGTGTGTGTGTGTCAGAAACAAGCGGCAGGAGACGCGTGCGCGCTACAGCATGGGTCTGGAGCAGGATGAGACCTTCATTCCCGCTGGAGAGTCTCTGAAGGATCTGATTGAGCAGTCTCAGAGCTCCGGCAGCGGATCAGGACTCCCTCTGCTGGTCAGACACTTGCATGACATACTACTCTACCACACAAACCTGCATTTTCTATTACATTTCTGTTTGTCAATGTATTATTATAATTATTGTGATTCAAACATGCCTATGTGTCTGTAACAGTGGATTTTTTTTGCTGTTATATTTATATATATATATATATATATATATATATATATATATATATATATATATATATATATATATATACACCAATCAGGCATAACATTATGACCACCTTCCTAATATTGTGTTGGTCCCCCTTTTGCTGCCAAAACAGCCCTGACCCATCGAGCCACTAGACCCCTGAAGGTGTGCTGTGGTATATGGCACCAAGATGTTAGCAGCAGCTCAAACTCGTTGTTGTGCTCCTCAAACCATTCCTTTTTTGCTTTGTGGCAGGAGCATTATCCTGCTGAAAGAGCCACAGCCACCAGGGAATACCGTTTCCATGAAAGGGTATACACTCACCTAAAGGATTATTAGGAACACCATACTAATACTGTGTTTGACCCCCTTTCGCCTTCAGAACTGCCTTAATTCTACGTGGCATTGATTCAACAAGGTGCTGAAAGCATTCTTTAGAAATGTTGGCCCATATTGATAGGATAGCATCTTGCAGTTGATGGAGATTTGTGGGATGCACATCCAGGGCACGAAGCTCCCGTTCCACCACATCCCAAAGATGCTCTATTGGGTTGAGATCTGGTGACTGTGGGGGCCATTTTAGTACAGTGAACTCATTGTCATGTTCAAGAAACCAATTTGAAATGATTCAAGCTTTGTGACATGGTGCATTATCCTGCTGGAAGTAGCCATCAGAGGATGGGTACATGGTGGTCATAAAGGGATGGACATGGTCAGAAACAATGCTCAGGTAGGCCGTGGCATTTAAACGATGCCCAATTGGCACTAAGGGGCCTAAAGTGTGCCAAGAAAACATCCCCCACACCATTACACCACCACCACCAGCCTGCACAGTGGTAACAAGGCATGATGGATCCATGTTCTCATTCTGTTTACGCCAAATTCTGACTCTACCATCTGAATGCCTCAACAGAAATCGAGAGTCATCAGACCAGGCAACATTTTTCCAGTCTTCAACTGTCCAATTTTGGTGAGCTCGTGCAAATTGTAGCCTCTTTTTCCTATTTGTAGTGGAGATGAGTGGTACCCGGTGGGGTCTTCTGCTGTTGTAGCCCATCCGCCTCAAGGTTGTGCGTGTTGTGGCTTCACAAATGCTTTGCTGCATACCTCGGTTGTAACGAGTGGTTATTTCAGTCAAAGTTGCTCTTCTATCAGCTTGAATCAGTCGGCCCATTCTCCTCTGACCTCTAGCATCAACAAGGCATTTTCGCCCACAGGACTGCCGCATACTGGATGTTTTTCCCTTTTCACACCATTCTTTGTAAACTCTAGAAATGGTTGTGCGTGAAAATCCCAGTAACTGAGCAGATTGTGAAATACTCAGACCGGCCCGTCTGGCACCAACAACCATGCCACGCTCAAAATTGCTTAAATCACCTTTCTTTCCCATTCTGACATTCAGTTTGGAGTTCAGGAGATTGTCTTGACCAGGACCACACCCCTAAATGCATTGAAGCAACTGCCATGTGATTGGTTGATTAGATAATTGCATTAATGAGAAATTGAACAGGTGTTCCTAATAATCCTTTAGGTGAGTGTACATGGTCTGCAACAATGCTTAGGTAGGTGGTACGTGTCAAAGTAACATCCACATGGATGGCAGGACCCAAGGTTTCCCAGCAGAACATTGCCCAAAGCATCACACTGCCTCCGTTGGCTTGCCATCTTCCCATAGTGCATCCTGGTGCCATGTGTTTCCCAGGTAGGCCACGCACACGCACCCGGCCATCCGCGTGATGTAAAAGAAAACGTGATTCATCAGACCAGACCACCTTCTTCCATTGCTCCGTGGTCCAGTTCTGATGCTCACGTGCCACTGTTGGTGCTTTCGGCGGTGGACAGGGGTCAGCATGGGCACCCTGACTGGTCTGCGGCTATGCAGTCCCATACACAACAAACTGAGATGCACTGTGTATTCTGACACCTTTCTATCAGAACCAGCATTAACTTCTTGAGCAATTTGAGCTCCAGTAGCTCGTCTGTTTGATCGGACCACACGGGCCAGCCTTCGCTCCCCACGTGCATCAATGAGCCTTGGCCGCCCATGACCCTGTCTCCGGTTCTCCACTGTTCCTTCCTTGGAGCACTTTTGATAGATCCTGACCACTGCAGACCGGGAACACCCCACAAGAGCTGCAGTTTTGGAGATGCTCTGACCCAGTCGTCTAGCCATCACAATTTGGCCCTTGTCAAACTCGCTCAAATCCTTACGCTTGCCCATTTTTCCTGCTTCTAACACATCAACTTTGAGGACAAAATGTTCACTTGCTGCCTAATATATCCCACCCACTAACAGGAGCCGTGATGAAGAGATCATCAGTGTTATTCACTTCATAATGTTATGCCTGATCAGTGTGTATATAATGTTATTAGATAATTTGTTAATTGCATTCAATAGAGTAATGAAAACATTTGCATTTGTTTTGTAAAAGGCTTTTTCTTGCATGTTTGATGTGAGTTTTTGTACCGTTCTGATCAGCCTGGTGTTTTGGCCGCTTTGAACCAGGGAATCATTTTGTGAATCAGTTGATTCACCGTTTGGAAAAGCCTTGTTTCACCAATCACTAATGTCATGTCTTTTGTGGAGTCTTTTTCTGTTAACGTGTTTCACCCCATGATCTGATCGCAGGTGCAGCGAACCATTGCCAAGCAGATCCAAATGGTGAAGCAGATTGGGAAGGGCCGTTACGGTGAGGTGTGGATGGGCCGCTGGAGGGGTGAACGCGTCGCCGTCAAGGTCTTCTTCACCACAGAAGAGGCCAGCTGGTTCAGAGAGACCGAGATCTACCAGACCGTCCTAATGAGACACGAGAACATTCTGGGTACGACCCATCAGATCAGATTAGAGCTCGGCGACACTGAGCCTTTATGGCCAATGCTGATCTCTTACAGAGAAAGGTGGCTGATGACTGATATAAAGCTGATAAAGGGGTCCTAAAATGCCCTTTTCACAAGATGTAATATAAGTCTCAGGTGTCCCCAGAGTGTGTCTGTGAAGTTTCAGGAAAAAATACACCACAGATTATTTATTATAGGATGTTTTGAAAGCCCTTATTTGGGTGGCAGCAAAAACGTTTTCGTGTGTTTCTTTAAATGCAAATGAGCTGTTGCTCCCCGCCCCTTTTTCAGAATAGGGCGGTGCTTTTACCGTTTACGCTAGTTTGGATAAAGGACAACAAGTGTGGAGAACCTTCACACAGTGAGTAGAATTTGCAAAGATGGATCAATACCAACCGTTTGACCGACTTCATTTTCAGAACATGTAAGCACCGCACATTATATATTTTGTGAATGTGCTGGTTAGGATGCTACACATGGCTAAATTTACCATTGTCTCTGTATCCACAGAGATCAGAGCTGTCATTAGTTTAATTTTTAAGAAGAAATAAAAGTGCACTTCTGAATTGTACAGGCAGTGAGCATTTTTGGGTTAAAAATAACAAGCTCTGGTCTGTGAATACAGTAAGAGACAATGTTAGCTTTAGCTTCATTAGCACATTCAGAAAGGCCATTTACAAACACACATTATAAAGTGCGGTACTTGCGTGTTCTGGATATGAAGTTGGGTCACGAAGAGTTGTTATTGATCCATCTTTGAGAAGCAACTTTTGTGCAAATTCTGTGTTTACTGACCCTCGTGTGCTAAGCAGTCCAGTGTACAGTGATTCACACAAACATATACAAGTTTAGCTCATTTCTTGGGCACATTCCCTTCACAAATGAAATGAATCCACTGCATCCTCAGTGGCTCAGACAGAACAGTTATAATTTTTAAATAGATGAGACATTTTATGACTAGCTGCTCTAGTCTACGTTTGCCATGGTGTTAGAACTGGTACACCGTTGTCGCTTGTGAAAAAAAAATGGTGGTGCCGTGGATTGAAATAATAAGTAATATTATAATAAGATCCCCTTCTAATGTCACTAGGGGAGCGAAATCTGAGTGGCTCGTTTTTTCTCAGGTTTGCAGAGAAAGGTTTACCAAAACAGTTACTGGATTGTCCCTTTTCACGTTTTCTGGGTTGGTAGATGCACCAGAGACTCGATTATAGCACTTAAACATGAAAATAGTCCGATTTTCATGATCTGTCCCATTTATTCTTGATGTACTGAAATAACTAATACTGAAATAAAATGGGGGAAAAAATCATATAGACAAAAAAACTGTTAAAATAAAAACTGAAAATATAAAAATAAAAACTATAATAGCATTGATCCTAAAATACCACTGCTTCATGACCACTGTCTATATATAAGCAGATGTAAATATAACAATTAATAAAACAAAGGAAAGAAAAGCACACTATTTAAATGTTTATTAGATTCAAAGACTCGTTTAAAGGGGTCATGAATTGTGAAAGCAAACTTTGCTCATTGTACCATAAAAACATCCTGTACGTTTCAGAACTCCAAACTTCCTCTTTGAAACCAAGCTCTGAAAACGTCTCGTTTTGGATTTTGTCACATTATGACGTAATACTGCGGCGAGAGAGCGCCTCTGCCCAAGATCATCAGCGGCAGCTGTAGAAGATCTCCACAGCTGTAATTATAAAAACATAGTAAAAGTTTTCGAGAGATTTCCACATGTAATACTCATCTCGTAAGCAAAGATGTTAGCCAATCACAGCAGTGGGCGTTTACACTAAAGACACGCCCCTTTCAAAAGAGCATTCAAATCAAAGGCTAAGATCAGAGTGGGAAAAATGCCTTTTATTCATAAATATGACCATTTTATGTAAAAATCATGTTAGCATTATAAGTGTACTTCAAAAAACATAAAACAATGCAGTTCATGACCCCTTTAAATGATATAATACTTTACTGACAGTAGATGAGAAGTTATTATAGTGTTTGCCTTTCTATTACTAATAATAGAAAAGCGAATGCTATGTTTTTTTTTTGTATGCTGTTTACTTTTTTTTTTAACATCTCTGTGTAATCATTTATTAGAACTGTTAAACTAATGAAGACTACTGCTCAGGCGCTTGCGTTCTCAGCGCTGTCAAAATAAAAGTCCTGCTTTCGTCACAGCTGCTTTATCACGGCTGATGCTGATAATTAAAAAATGGCAAATATAGGCCTCTATATCAGTTGACCACTTGATTGGATCGATATGAACCTGTCTTCTGTGTTCCCGTCAGGTTTCATCGCAGCAGATATAAAGGGAACAGGCTCGTGGACGCAGCTGTATCTGATCACAGACTATCACGAGAACGGCTCGCTGTACGACTACCTCAAATCCACCACGCTGGACACCAAAGCACTGCTGCGTCTGGCGTACTCGGCCGTCTCCGGCCTCTGCCACCTGCACACGGAGATCTTCGGCACGCAGGGCAAACCGGCCATCGCTCACCGGGACCTGAAGAGCAAAAACATCCTGGTGAAGAAGAACGGCACTTGCTGCATCGCTGACCTGGGGCTCGCCGTCAAATTCATCAGGTGCCACACACAATACATCTGGAGTATTTTACTAGATTTATATCACACATCATATCAGTTATCAGCCAAAACATACAAATTATTTATTTGATTTGATTTTATTACTAATTTTAGACAAACAATTTATATCAACCACTGTAAAGGGTTATAATGTTCATATCATGATTTTATTTGTATAAAATTAAAAGTAAATTAGTATAAAGTAGGGATGGAACGGTATGAAAATTTCATATCACGATTATCAATCACGGTTTTGTTCAAATGAAATGAAAGTGTTCAAAAAGAACTGATGCACACACTGAAAACATTTCAACAAGTTTTATATTAGAAAATCAACAAACAACAAATAAAACGAGCAGCTCTGTGCACTTTTTTAAGCAAGATTCTATTCTGTGGCTTTCCTTCCTTATAATGTCCGTCGTCAATAGCAACGCATTATAACACAGCACACATCCACATATCACGACGGACGTGCTCTCTCGTTTCATTCAAATGTAACTTGCGTCTCTGTTTTTGATTGTATTGAAAATGAAATCAGAGGACTTTACTATTAATACTACTATAATTATTACTATAACTTCTTGTGATCATCTTGTCTGGACGATTGTTTTGTAACGTTACACTGTACAAAATGGATTTACAGTCTCGCTGCGAACTTTTCTTCGTGGAACTTTTCTCGTGTCTATTTCCCAGACGTAGTTATGATGTTTTATTAACAAGGTTCGGGAGGAGCACGTTCAGATAATTGACACAGGTGGAGAGCACTCAGCTAATCAACAATAAGAGGTGTATATATACGCAGCAGTCTTACCCCCGTTTGTTGACAGTTTATCAGCATCCCTCCACCACCCCTTCTCCACACTTTTACACAAGTGTGAACTCGTGAATTGGTATTGAGGTGTAAGTCCACTTGCCTTGCGTTCGCAGATTTGAAGTGTTTGCCCCTATAGCAGTGACTTTATTTTTGCATGTTCTGCAGAAAGGGTGAGCATACTCGATTAAGTTTCCCTCAGGACTTTTGTAAAAGCCAAAATATGACCACACCTCAGATTTGGTCCTTTTAAGAGGCTGAAAAATCTCCTGGCGCTGTCACTGCCTTCCGCCATTTCTTCTCAGTCAAAAATCAACATTGCGCGCTGCACCAGACTGACGCTGGCTGGACAGGATTTACCGCAAGTTTTCAAAATCGTGATAATCAAACACGGTTTTAATGATAATTAAATTTGAAACGATATTATTAACCGTCAGTACATTTCATCGTGGTTTATCGTGAAACCGGTTATCGTTCCATCCCTAGTATAAAGTAAATTATGAAAAATGTGTAGGTTTCTCAAATATATGCATATAATTATGTCCAATTTGTTTAATAAAACATTTATTTCATAATGAGATTTCCCCCCACTTTCTTTTACTTCAATGAAAGGTTAGATTGAAGTACATTTTAATGAAAGATCAAAAGGATAAACAATGCAGATTTATTTTTACAGCCATCTTTAATCATATTTACCAAGGGAGCTAATAATTCTGACCTCAACTGTATATATAGAATATAGGGTGCTTTTGAGTCTTAATTTGGCCACAACTTTCTCTGTGTTTCAGCAAATGGAATGATTTTTGGTGACAAATCTTATTTTGACATATATTTTGGGAAAATGCTTTGAAAAAACTCACTACCCTTTCGTTATGTTCGTGGATGAAAACATCTGTCCTTCGGATGAGACGTTAAACTGAGGTCCTGACTCTCTGTGGTCATAAAAAAAAATCCCATGGCACTTCTTGTAAAGAGTAGGGTTGTAACCCTGATGTCCTGGCCAAATGCCCTCCATTGGCCCTTACCAATCATGGCCTCCTAATAATCCCCATCCATTGAATTGGCTCTATCACCCTCTCTCCTCTCCACCTATCGCTGGTGTGTGGTGAGCGCACTGGCGCCGTTGTACTGCGGCTGCCGTCGCATCATCCAAGTGGACGCTGCACACTGGTGGTGGTTGAGGACAGACCCCTGACATGAGTGTAAAGCGCTTTGGGTGTGCAGTACACCCAACATATGAAAGCGCTATATAAATGCCTCATTCATTCATTCATTCATCCACTAAATTAAACTGCTGTAAAAATGTATCAGATAAATATTTTTTTTTCTATTTTTTTTTGCATAAATCTATTAATCAACCTCAGTCCTGATCAAAAACTGCTAAATGTTTTTAAAAATCCAGGATCCAGTTCATAAATGATGTCAATACATTTTGGGGGGGGGGTTAACACATTGACACATGACTATTTTCAATATAAAAAGTGATTGTGGACTGGACATGTGAAAGATTAGTAACAACATTGGCTTTGATGCATTTAGTTTTTGTGCAGCATCAGATGTTAATTTTTCCTCCCTCATTTACTGTTCGTGGCGGTTTTTGCCCCATTGACTTCTATTATAACCACATTTTTTGATTGCAAAGCCATGACACCATATAATCATGCATTCTTGATTGTTGGTGGTTTTCCCTTTTGGGAAGAGGTAAAATTTTTAATTTTTACAGTTGATCACCAGGTGGCACCATTAACCCTTTGGATAGGCCTGTGCAAAAAAAGCTTAGTTTCTGGCTTTTATATGGAATTATATGGAGTATAACAGCATATTATAGTATAGTAATGCAGCATATTGTGTGTGTGTGTGTGTCAGAACTACATGGAGTAAACAAAAACAAAGTAAGTGTATTTATGCACCTGCTGCCTTTTGATGGTGAGAAATATAGACTAAACAAAAACAAGGTAAGTGGATTTAAACACTTGCATGCCATCCTGCTGGTCATTTGATGGTGAGAAGAGCAGCATGAGAAAGGGCTTGACTTGTACTGAAGTTTTAGAAATGATTATGCAGCCTGACCCCTCCAGCGAGCTGCAGGATATATTGTCTTCTCCCTCTGACACCACAGACTCAGGAGACTCAGATCCTGACGTTATAATGGAAGTCAATGGGGCAAAACCAGCCACGAACAGTAAATGAGGGAGAAAAAATTAACATCTGATGCTGCACAAAAACTAAATGCATCAAAGCCAATGTTGTTACTAATCTTTGACATGCCCAAGACTGTGATAAAAGGTAAAACAAAATCCAGTCCACAATCACTTTTTATGTTGAAAATAGTCATTTTTTGTGTTTTTTCCCCCTCCAAATCAGTGACATCATTTATGAACTTGGCACTTGTTTTTTTTTTTTTACATTTAGTAGTTTTGATCAGGACTGAGGTTGATTAATAGATCTATGCAAAAAAAAAAGTAAAAATTTTTTTTTATCTTTTACAGCAGTTTAATTTAGTGGATGTTTTCATGTTTCATGTCTTCAACGAAAGGGTAGTGAATTTGAACAATGCACTAGGGATATAAATAGTACTCTCTCTCTCTCTCTCTTTCTCTCTCTCTCCCTCTCTCTCTTTCTCTCTCTCTCTCTCTATATATATATATATATGCACTGCGTGCCACCATTTCCCAGAACTGCAACCAACCTGGAGTCTCCAGAAGTGCAAGGTGTCAGGATCTCAGAGACTTCAGTTAGGGAAAGAATCCTAAAAAATGACCCCACAATCCCAAGCTGAAGTGTTGTAAATTCATGAAGACTGTTTTTTTAAGTTCTTATTAAAATTCTTATTAAAAATAAGTTTTTAAGATTCTTTCCCTAACTGAAGTCTCTGAGATCCTGACACCTTAACTTCTGGAGACTCCAGGTTGGTTGCAGTTCTGGCAAATGGTGGCACGCAGTGCATATATATATAAAAAAAATTATATTATTAATTACATATGCCAAAAACAAAACAAAGTGTAACCTCATGATTGTCACCAATGGTATAGCAGTAGTTAAATATGTTATCAAACAGTTTTATCTGATGCCACTGGTAATGATGGGAAGGTTCACACACGTTTAACTGGCTGGTGTTGATTTGTGCTCAGTGACACTAATGAAGTGGACATCCCGCCCAACACTCGGGTCGGCACCAAACGCTACATGCCTCCAGAGGTCCTGGACGAGAGCTTGAACCGCTGCCATTTCCAGTCCTACATCATGGCCGACATGTACAGCTTTGGCCTGATCCTGTGGGAGATGGCCAGGAGATGCGTGTCCGGTGGTGAGTTCAGCACACACTCAACACATTGAGAAAACAAATATTCAGCTGCTCGATTTGATCTGTCAGGATCTGATTGGATGGAATCGAATTAAGCTGTGCTGTGATTGGTCAGCAGAAATGGAAGGTCATTTTAGAGAAGGAGGGCTACTGTATCAATAAGAATCATTCACAATGACACAGATGTTCAGTAGGAAAGTTTATGATGATTTCATCTGAAAGGTTGCTATTCCAACACGTGTTTTTAGTCCTCCTCATCATTGATGTTTGGTTGATGTTGCCCTGCAGGGATTGTGGAGGAATATCAGCTGCCGTATCACGATCTGGTGCCGACGGACCCGTCCTATGAGGACATGAGGGAGGTGGTGTGTATCAAGAGACAGAGACCCTCATTTGCAAACCGCTGGAGCAGCGATGAGGTACAAAGATGCTTTCATACAATGTTTCCCTTCTTAACCCTCTGATCAAAACTTTGCAGATAAACCTGTCGCACTCAGTGTCCTATATGCCTTCTGTTGTCTGAGTGATAGTTTAGACTTTTTTTTAGCAAGTAAAAGTTGCTAAAAAAATCTAACCCATACTATTATGAGTCCTGGTAAATAACTAAAACAAATGTGGACAAAATGTGGACATTTCAGTCAAAACCAGAACCATGAAGTTTTGGGGGACTGGCAAAGGCAGAGATGAAGTCAGTTTGTTGGTGGTTTACTGGCACTTCCATAGTCTGATAGAGAAGCTGATAGGATGAGCAATAGAGATGAAGTAAAGGCACATGAATAGGGTGTTACAGGATAAACAAGAAAGAATAGAGAAAAGTGAGGGCTCCTTGCTCGCGGCTTGGACTACTCCTGACTTGGACTGGCTTGGACTTCACCCAACTTGGACTTTATCCAACTTGGACTTCACTCGACTAGACCTTCTCCCGACTTGGACTTCACCTGACTTGGACTTCTCCTGACTTGGACTTCTCCTGACTTGAACTACACCCAACTTAGACATTAACCGACTTGTACTTCACCCAACTTGGACTTTACCTGACTTGGACTACTCCCAACCTGACCTTCTCCCGACTTGGACTTCACCCGACTTGGAATTCTCCTGACTTGGATTTCATCCGAGGGCTGCCGCTTCTACTCCAGTAATGACTGCTGCTTTAGTACTTCCCCCAGACTGATTAACAGCTGATTAACAGATATCAACACATACTAATGTCAACTGGACTGCTCTTTAATGACTTCTCTTACCTTATAAGGCTTACAAATACACTTTAAACTCCTTATTAAACCTATTCCAAAATAGTTTTTATTTTTTAGTTATGTGTCAGATGTGCTTTTTAATTTGTATCATGTTTACTCAATCTGTCCTGTTTTTGGTTTGGTTTTGGTTTTAACAAAATTATGTGCACAGATAAATTTGATAGCATGATAGCAAACACTGCAATATTCTAAAAATGTAACTGTCAATTTTCATTTCATGGTGACTTTCATGCAATATTGCTGGAAACAATCAGGAACAATTTCCAACTATGAAACTCTAAAATAAAAACACAGCCCTTACTATTAGTAATATTGTCTACCTCAATAATTTCAAAATAATTGTGTTGTATAAAGCACTGTATCACTCTTGCCTTCTCTCTTTCTCTCTCTCTCTCTCTCTCTCTCTCTCTCTCTTTGTGTGTGTGTGTTGTGTGTGTGTCCAGTGTCTGAGGCAGATGGGTAAACTGATGACCGAGTGTTGGGCTCACAATCCGGCCTCTCGTCTGACCGCCCTGCGGGTGAAGAAGACGCTCGCCAAGATGTCCGAGTCTCAAGACATTAAACTGTGACACTCACATCCATCCTGAGAGTCTGAGGAGACGCTGGATGAGCGGATTTATCCTGCTTTCTGTGAAAGCTCCCACAGCCGCCCGCCGGACAGAGACGTGTGGACAATCCTTCAGATAAACTCTCTGACAATCCAACACAATGATACCATAAACACACTTCATGGGACTCAATCTGTAACTCAATCTTTAAACATTCATGAAGGCTTTTTATGACAACAAAATGAAACATTTTCATCATATTCTCCAGAAGACAAATGCAGCACCAGGTTTGCCGTCCAGTCTTTTAATCGCTCTGAGAACCCCTGAATTATGTCCTTGTAAAATATGAATGTAAATATTGAATGTCATGAGTTACAGAAAAAAAAATTCTTGCGTCACATGAACGTTTGTACAGGATGTTTTGTTTCATGTTGACTTGTGCCTTATTTAACACACATGTAAAAGTTTAATATTTGATAGTTCTGTGTAAATGGAGTGAAAAATAAATGTAAGTGTTTAACATTCCCCTCCTTTAATAAAGTAAATTCAAATCTGATTTCTGATTTTTTTTTTCTTACATGCAGCAACATTTTAACTTGAATTACAACCATTTCTTAACTGCTGTAACAATTACTGCGGTCACACCTTGTCGTAATTTTGAGATGACAACCAGTGACATTCTACTCGGGCTGTTCATGTACTAAGAATCAGAATTACATGTTTCTATGGCAACAGTCAATGCCAAAATGAATCTGCAGTGATCAAGTGCAGGGGCCATCTAGACTAGACAATGTTCTAGTTTGTTTTACCTCTGGATATATAGTCCAATCAGTGTCAAGTCACGTTCTGTGGAGCACCGCCCCTTTTTGGGCGATTTCAGATACCGGATTGCTGTACGGCGTCACAACGATGAGATTAGTAAGAACTGCCACATTCTTGGCTGCCTTATTGACTGTGTGACGTTTCGTGGCGAGTTCGAATTAACCTTGAGAGGCAAACATGAGCATGAAGGCTCAAGCTACACTGGCATTTTTCATGGACTGGTCAACTTAGTAGCGTCACTAGAAGAGTTGTTTGAGGAGCACTTGAAAACTGCCAGTCTTTAAGGGTACATCAAAGACTTTTAGTAAGTTAATTAGTCAAAAAAAGTAAGTTGTAATGTAATTGCCCTGTCTCCAACCCTGTTTCACAACAATAACTCAAATAACGACATTATATTTCACAATAGAAAAAAAAAATAATTTTTTATACAAAATCAAGCAATAGAAAAAGAGGCTATCAGTGTAATATATGTGAGTAATGTGATGTAAGTGAGCAGTGTAATATGTGAGTAATGTGATGTGAGTGAGCAGTGTAATATATGTGAGTAATGTGATGTAAGTGAGCAGTGTAATATATGTGAGTAATGTGATGTGAGTGAGCAGTGTAATATATGTGAGTAATGTGATGTAAGTGAGCAGTGTAATGTATGTGAGTAATGTGAGCAGTGTAATATATGTGAGTAATGTGATGTAAGTGAGCAGTGTAATATGTGAGTAATGTGATGTGAGTGAGCAGTGTAATATATGTGAGTAAAGTGATGTAAGTGAGCAGTGTAATGTAAGGTAGTAATGTGATTGATGTAAGTGAGCAGTGTAATGTAAGGGAGTAATGTGAGTGATGTAAGTGAGCAGTGTAATGTAAGGGAGTAATGTGATTGATGTAAGTGAGCAGTGTAATGTAAGGGAGTAATGTAAGGGAGTAATGTGATTGATGTAAGTGAGCAGTGTAATGTAAGGGAGTAATGTGAGTGATGTAAGTGAGCAGTGTAATGTAAGGGAGTAATGTGATTGATGTAAGTGAGCAGTTTAATGTAAGGGAGTAATGTGAGGGAGTAATGTGATTGATGTAAGTGAGCAGTGTAATGTAAGGGAGTAATGTGATGCAAATTAGCAGTGTAAGGGAGTAATGTGATGTAAGTGAGCAGTGTAATATAAGGGAATAATGTGATGTAAGTGAGCAGTGTAATATATGTGAGTAATGTGATGTAAGTGAGCAGTGTAATGTAAGGGAGTAAAGTCATTGATGTAAGTGAGCAGTGTAATGTAAGGGAGTAATGTAAGGGAGTAATGTGATTGATGTAAGTGAGCAGTGTAATGTAAGGGAGTAATGTGATGAAAGTGAGCAGTGTAATATATGTGAGTAATGTGATGTAACTGAGCAGTGTAATGTAATGGAGTAACGTGATGCAAGTGAGCAGTGTAATATATGTGAGTAATGTGAGTGATGTAAGTGAGCAGTGTAATGTAAGGGAGTAATGTGATGAAAGTGAGCAGTGTAATATATGTGAGTAATGTGATGTAAGTGAGCAGTGTAATGTAAGGGAGTAACGTGATGCAAGTGAGCAGTGTAATATATGTGAGTAATGTGAGTGATGTAAGTGAGCAGTGTAATGTAAGGGAGTAATGTGATTGATGTAAGTGAGCAGTGTAATGTAAGGGAGTAATGTGAGTGATGAAAGTGAGCAGTGTAATATATGTGAGTAATGTGATGTAAGTGAGCAGTGTAATGTAAGGGAGTAACGTGATGCAAGTGAGCAGTGTAATATATGTGAGTAATGTGAGTGATGAAAGTGAGCAGTGTAATATATGTGAGTAATGTGATGTGAGCAGTGTAATATATGTGAGTATTGTGATGCAAGTGAGCAGTGTAATATGTGAGTAATGTGATGTGAGTGAGCAGTGTAATATACACTCACCTAAAGGAGTATTAGGAACACCATACTAATACTGTGTTTGACCCCCTTTCGCCTTCAGAACAGCCGTAATTCTACGTGGCATTGATTCAACAAGGTGCTGAAAGCATTCTTTAGAAATGTTGGCCCATATTGATAGGATAGCATCTTGCAGTTGATGGAGATTTGTGGGATGCACATCCAGGGCACGAAGCTCCCGTTCCACCACATCCCAAAGATGCTCTATTGGGTTGAGATCTGGTGACTGTGGGGGCCATTTTAGTACAGTGAACTCATTGTCATGTTCAAGAAACCAATTTGAAATGATTCGAGCTTTGTGACATGGTGCATTATCCTGCTGGAAGTAGCCATCAGAGGATGGGTACATGGTGGTCATAAAGGGATGGACATGGTCAGAAACAATGCTCAGGTAGGCTGTTGCATTTAAACGATGCCCAATTGGCACTAAGGGGCCTAAAGTGTGCCAAGAAAACATCCCCCACACCATTACACCACCACCACCAGCCTGCACAGTGGTAACAAGGCATGATGGATCCATGTTCTCATTCTGTTTACGCCAAATTCTGACTCTACCATCTGAATGTCTCAACAGAAATTGAGACTCATCAGACCAGGCAACATTTTTCCAGTCTTCAACTGTCCAATTTTGGTGAGCTCGTGCAAATTGTAGCCTCTTTTTCCTATTTGTAGTGGAGATGAGTGGTACCCGGTGGGGTCTTCTGCTGTTGTAGCCCATCTGCCTCAAGGTTGTGCGTGTTGTGGCTTCACAAATGCTTTGCTGCATACCTCGGTTGTAACGAGTGGTTATTTCAGTCAAAGTTGCTCTTCTATCAGCTTGAATCAGTCGGCCCATTCTCCTCTGACCTCTAGCATCAACAAGGCATTTTCGCCCACAGGACTGCCGCATACTGGATGTTTTTCCCTTTTCACACCATTCTTTGTAAACTCTAGAAATGGTTGTGCGTGAAAATCCCAGTAACTGAGCAGATTGTGAAATACACACACCGGCCCGTCTGGCACCAACAACTATGCCACGCTCCAAATTGCTTAAATCACCTTTCTTTCCCATTCTGACATTCAGTTTGGAGTTCAGGAGATTGTCTTGACCAGGACCACACCCCTAAATGCATTGAAGCAACTGCCATGTGATTGGTTGATTAGATAATTGCATTAATAAGAAATTGAACAGGTGTTCCTAATAATCCTCTAGGTGAGTGTATGTGAGTAATGTGATGTAAGTGAGCAGTGTAATATATGTGAGTAATGTGATGTGAGTGAGCAGTGTAATATATGTGAGTAATGTGATGTAAGTGAGCAGTGTAATATGTGAGTAATGTGATGTGAGTGAGCAGTGTAATATATGTGAGTAATGTGATGTAAGTGAGCAGTGTAATATATGTGAGTAATGTGATGTGAGCAGTGTAATATGTGAGTAATGTGATGTGAGCAGTGTAATATATGTGAGTAATGTGATGTAAGTGAGCAGTGTAATTTAAGGGAGTAATGTGATTGATGTAAGTGAGCAGTGTAATGTAAGGGAGTAATGTGAGTGATGTAAGTGAGCAGTGTAATGTAAGGGAGTAATATGATTGATGTAAGTGTGCAGTGTAATGTAAGGGAGTAATGTGATTGATGTAAGTGAGCAGTGTAATGTAAGGGAGTAATGTGATTGATGTAAGTGAGCAGTGTAATGTAAGGGAGTAATGTGAGTGATGTAAGTGAGCAGTGTAATGTAAGGGAGTAATATGATTGATGTAAGTGTGCAGTGTAATGTAAGGGAGTAATGTGATGTAAGTGAGCAGTGTAATGTAAGGGAGTAATGTGATTGATGTAAGTGAGCAGTGTAATGTAAGGGAGTAATGTGATTGATGTAAGTGAGCAGTGTAATGTAAGGGAGTAATGTGATTGATGTAAGTGAGCAGTGTAATGTAAGGGAGTAATGTGATTGATGTAAGTGAGCAGTGTAATGTAAGGGAGTAATGTGAGTGATGTAAGTGAGCAGTGTAATGTAAGGGAGTAATGTGATGTAAGGGAGTAATGTGATTGATGTAAGTGAGCAGTGTAATGTAAGGGAGTAATGTAAGGGAATAATGTGATGCAAATGAGCAGTGTAAGGGAGTAATGTAAAGGAGTAATGTGATTGATGTGATGTGAGCAGTGTAATGTAAGGGAGTAATGTGATTGATGTAAGTGAGCAGTGTAATATATGTGAGTAATGTGATGTAAGTGAGTAGTGTAATGTAAGGGAGTAATGTAAGGGAATAATGTGATTGATGTAAGTGAGCAGTGTAATGTAAGGGAGTAATGTGATTGATGTAAGTGAGCAGTGTAATGTAAGGGAGTAATGTGATGTGAGCAGTGTAATATATGTGAGTAATGTGATGTGAGCAGTGTAATATAGGTGAGTAATGTGATGTAAGTGAGCAGTGTAATATATGTGAGTAATGTGATGTAAGTGAGCAGTGTAATGTAAGGGAGTAATGTGATGTAAGTGAGCAGTGTAATATATGTGAGTAATGTGATGTGAGCAGTGTAATATAGGTGAGTAATGTGATTTAAGTTATCAGTGTAATATAGGTGAGTAATGTGATGTAAGTGAGCAGTGTAATATATGTGAGTAATGTGATGTAAGTGAGCAGTGTAATGTAAGGGAATACTGTGATTGATGTAAGTGTGCAGTGTAATGTAAGGGAGTAATGTGAGTGATGTAAGTGAGCAGTGTAATGTAAGGGAGTAATGTGATTGATGTAAGTGTGCAGTGTAATGTAAGGGAGTAATGTGATGTAAGTGAGCAGTGTAATGTAAGGGAGTAATGTGATTGATGTAAGTGAGCAGTGTAATGTAAGGGAGTAACGTCATGCAAGTGAGTAGTGTAATATATGTGAGTAATGTAATGTAAGTGAGCAGTGTAATGTAAGGGAGTAATGTGATTGATGTAAGTGAGCAGTGTAATGTAAGGGAGTAATGTGAGTGATGTAAGTTAGCAGTGTAATGTAAGGGAGTAATGTGATGTAAGGGAGTAATGTGATTGATGTAAGTGAGCAGTGTAATGTAAGGGAGTAATGTAAGGGAATAATGTGATGCAAATGAGCAGTGTAAGGGAGTAATGTAAAGGAGTAATGTGATTGATGTGATGTGAGCAGTGTAATGTAAGGGAGTAATGTGATTGATGAAAGTGAGCAGTGTAATATATGTGAGTAATGTGATGTAAGTGAGCAGTGTAATGTAAGGGAGTAATGTGATTGATGTAATGTAAGGGAGTAATGTGAGTGATGTAAGTGAGCAGTGTAATGTAAGGGAGTAATGTGATGTAAGTGAGCAGTGTAATGTAAGGGAGTAATGTGATTGATGTAAGTGAGCAGTGTAATGTAAGGGAGTAATGTGATGGATGTAAGTGAGCAGTGTAATGTAAGGGAGTAATGTGATTGATGTAAGTGAGCAGTGTAATGTAAGGGAGTAATGTGATTGATGAAAGTGAGCAGTGTAATATATGTGAGTAATGTGATGTAAGTGAGCAGTGTAATGTAAGGGAGTAATGTGATTGATGTAATGTAAGGGAGTAATGTGAGTGATGTAAGTTAGCAGTGTAATATATGTGAGTAATGTGATGTGAGCAGTGTAATATAGGTGAGTAATGTGATTTAAGTTATCAGTGTAATATAGGTGAGTAATGTGATGTAAGTGAGCAGTGTAATATATGTGAGTAATGTGATGTAAGTGAGCAGTGTAATGTAAGGGAATAATGTGATTGATGTAAGTGTGCAGTGTAATGTAAGGGAGTAATGTGAGTGATGTAAGTGAGCAGTGTAATGTAAGGGAGTAATGTGATTGACGTAAGTCTGCAGTGTAATGTAAGGGAGTAATGTGAGTGATGTAAGTGAGCAGTGTAATGTAAGGGAGTAATGTGATTGATGTAATGTAAGGGAGTAATGTGAGTGATGTAATGTAAGGGAGTAATGTGAGTGATGTAAGTGAGCAGTGTAATGTAAGGGAGTAATATGATTGATGTAAGTGTGCAGTGTAATGTAAGGGAGTAATGTGAGTGATGTAAGTGAGCAGTGTAATGTAAGGGAGTAATGTGATGTAAGGGAGTAATGTGATTGATGTAAGTGAGCAGTGTAATGTAAGGGAGTAATGTGAGTGATGTAAGTGAGCAGTGTAATGTAAGGGAGTAATATGATTGATGTAAGTGTGCAGTGTAATGTAAGGGAGTAATGTGATGTAAGTGTGCAGTGTAATGTAAGGGAGTAATGTGATGTAAGTGAGCAGTGTAATGTAAGGGAGTAATGTGATTGATGTAAGTGAGCAGTGTAATGTAAGGGAGTAATGTGATTGATGTAAGTGAGCAGTGTAATGTAAGGGAGTAATGTGATTGATGTAAGTGAGCAGTGTAATGTAAGGGAGTAATGTGATTGATGTAAGTGAGCAGTGTAATGTAAGGGAGTAACGTCATGCAAGTGAGTAGTGTAATATATGTGAGTAATGTGATGTAAGTGAGCAGTGTAATATATGTGAGTAATGTGATGTGAGCAGTGTAATATAGGTGAGTAATGTGATTTAAGTTATCAGTGTAATATAGGTGAGTAATGTGATGTAAGTGAGCAGTGTAATATATGTGAGTAATGTGATGTAAGTGAGCAGTGTAATGTAAGGGAGTAATGTGATTGATGTAAGTGAGCAGTGTAATGTAAGGGAGTAATGTAAGGGAATAATGTGATTGATGTAAGTGTGCAGTGTAATGTAAGGGAGTAATATGATTGATGTAAGTGTGCAGTGTAATGTAAGGGAGTAATATGATTGATGTAAGTGAGCAGTGTAATGTAAGGGCGTAATGTGAGTGATGTAAGTGAGCAGTATAATGTAAGGGAGTAATGTGATTGATGTAAGTGAGCAGTGTAATGTAAGGGAGTAATGTGATGTGAGCAGTGTAATATATGTGAGTAATGTGCTGTGAGCAGTGTAATATATGTGAGTAATGTGATGTAAGTGAGCAGTGTAATGTAAGGGAGTAGTGTGATTGATGTAAGTGAGCAGTGTAATGTAAGGGAATAATGTGATGTAAGTGAGCAGTGTAATGTAAGAGAGTAATGTGATTGATGTAAGTGAGCAGTGTAATGTGAGGGAGTAATGTGATTGATTTAAGTGAGCAGTGTAATGTGAGGGAGTAATGTGATTGATGTAAGTGAGCGGTGTAATGTGAGGGAGTAATGTGATTGATGTAAGTGAGCAGTGTAATGTAAGGGAGTAATGTGAGTGATGTAAGTTAGCAGTGTAATGTAAGGGAGTAATGTGAGTGATGTAAGTGAGCAGTGTAATGTAAGGGAGTAATATGATTGATGTAAGTGTGCAGTGTAATGTAAGGGAGTAATGTGATTGATGTAAGTGAGCAGTGTAATGTAAGGGAGTAATGTGATTGATGTAAGTGAGCAGTGTAATGTAAGGGAGTAATGTGATGTGAGCAGTGTAATATATGTGAGTAATGTGATGTAAGTGAGCAGTGTAATATATGTGAGTAATGTGATGTGAGCAGTGTAATATAGGTGAGTAATGTGATTTAAGTTATCAGTGTAATATAGGTGAGTAATGTGATGTAAGTGAGCAGTGTAATATATGTGAGTAATGTGATGTAAGTGAGCAGTGTAAGGGAGTAATGTAAGGGAATAATGTGATGCAAATGAGCAGTGTAAGGGAGTAATGTAAAGGAGTAATGTGATTGATGTGATGTGAGCAGTGTAATGTAAGGGAGTAATGTGATTGATGTAAGTGAGCAGTGTAATGTAAGGGAGTAATGTGAGTGATGTAAGTTAGCAGTGTAATGTAAGGGAGTAATGTGAGTGATGTAAGTGAGCAGTGTAATGTAAGGGAGTAATATGATTGATGTAAGTGTGCAGTGTAATGTAAGGGAGTAATGTGATTGATGTAAGTGAGCAGTGTAATGTAAGGGAGTAATGTGATTGATGTAAGTGAGCAGTGTAATGTAAGGGAGTAATGTGATGTGAGCAGTGTAATATATGTGAGTAATGTGATGTAAGTGAGCAGTGTAATATATGTGAGTAATGTGATGTGAGCAGTGTAATATAGGTGAGTAATGTGATTTAAGTTATCAGTGTAATATAGGTGAGTAATGTGATGTAAGTGAGCAGTGTAATATATGTGAGTAATGTGATGTAAGTGAGCAGTGTAAGGGAGTAATGTAAGGGAATAATGTGATGCAAATGAGCAGTGTAAGGGAGTAATGTAAAGGAGTAATGTGATTGATATGATGTGAGCAGTGTAATGTAAGGGAGTAATGTGATTGATGAAAGTGAGCAGTGTAATATATGTGAGTAATGTGATGTAAGTGAGCAGTGTAATGTAAGGGAGTAATGTGATTGATATAATGTAAGGGAGTAATGTGAGTGATGTAAGTGAGCAGTGTAATGTAAGGGAGTAATGTGATTGATGTAAGTGAGCAGTGTAATGTAAGGGAGTAATGTGATTGATGTAAGTGAGCAGTGTAATGTAAGGGAGTAATGTGATTGATGTAAGTGAGCAGTGTAATGTAAGGGAGTAATGTGATTGATGTAAGTGAGCAGTGTAATGTAAGGGAGTAACGTCATGCAAGTGAGTAGTGTAATATATGTGAGTAATGTGATGTAAGTGAGCAGTGTAATATATGTGAGTAATGTGATGTGAGCAGTGTAATATAGGTGAGTAATGTGATTTAAGTTATCAGTGTAATATAGGTGAGTAATGTGATGTAAGTGAGCAGTGTAATATATGTGAGTAATGTGATGTAAGTGAGCAGTGTAATGTAAGGGAGTAATGTGATTGATGTAAGTGAGCAGTGTAATGTAAGGGAGTAATGTAAGGGAATAATGTGATTGATGTAAGTGTGCAGTGTAATGTAAGGGAGTAATATGATTGATGTAAGTGAGCAGTGTAATGTAAGGGCGTAATGTGAGTGATGTAAGTGAGCAGTATAATGTAAGGGAGTAATGTGATTGATGTAAGTGAGCAGTGTAATGTAAGGGAGTAATGTGATGTGAGCAGTGTAATATATGTGAGTAATGTGCTGTGAGCAGTGTAATATATGTGAGTAATGTGATGTAAGTGAGCAGTGTAATGTAAGGGAGTAGTGTGATTGATGTAAGTGAGCAGTGTAATGTAAGGGAATAATGTGATGTAAGTGAGCAGTGTAATGTAAGAGAGTAATGTGATTGATGTAAGTGAGCAGTGTAATGTGAGGGAGTAATGTGATTGATTTAAGTGAGCAGTGTAATGTGAGGGAGTAATGTGATTGATGTAAGTGAGCAGTGTAATGTAAGGGAGTAATGTGATGTGAGCAGTGTAATATATGTGAGTAATGTGCTGTGAGCAGTGTAATATATGTGAGTAATGTGATGTAAGTGAGCAGTGTAATGTAAGGGAGTAGTGTGATTGATGTAAGTGAGCAGTGTAATGTAAGGGAATAATGTGATGTAAGTGAGCAGTGTAATGTAAGAGAGTAATGTGATTGATGTAAGTGAGCAGTGTAATGTGAGGGAGTAATGTGATTGATTTAAGTGAGCAGTGTAATGTGAGGGAGTAATGTGATTGATGTAAGTGAGCGGTGTAATGTGAGGGAGTAATGTGATTGATGTAAGTGAGCAGTGTAATGTAAGGGAGTAATGTGATTGATATAATGTAAGGGAGTAATGTGAGTGATGTAAGTGAGCAGTGTAATATATGTGAGTAATGTGATGTAAGTGAGCAGTGTAATGTAAGGGAGTAATGTAAGGGAATAATGTGATGCAAATGAGCAGTGTATGGGAGTAATGTAAAGGAGTAATGTGATTGATGTGATGTGAGCAGTGTAATGTAAGGGAGTAATGTGATTGATGTAAGTGAGCAGTGTAATGTAAGGGAGTAATGTGAGTGATGTAAGTGAGCAGTGTAATGTAAGGGAGTAATATGATTGATGTAAGTGTGCAGTGTAATGTAAGGGAGTAATGTGATTGATGTAAGTGAGCAGTGCAATGTAAGGGAGTAATGTGATTGATGTAAGTGAGCAGTGTAATGTAAGGGAGTAATGTGAGTGATGTAAGTGAGCAGTGTAATGTAAGGGAGTAATATGATTGATGTAAGTGTGCAGTGTAATGTAAGGGAGTAATGTGATGTAAGTGAGCAGTGTAATGTAAGGGAGTAATGTGATTGATGTAAGTGAGCAGTGTAATGTAAGGGAGTAATGTGATTGATGTAAGTGAGCAGTGTAATGTAAGGGAGTAATGTGATTGATGTAAGTGAGCAGTGTAATGTAAGGGAGTAACGTCATGCAAGTGAGTAGTGTAATATATGTGAGTAATGTGATGTAAGTGAGCAGTGTAATATATGTGAGTAATGTGATGTGAGCAGTGTAATATAGGTGAGTAATGTGATTTAAGTTATCAGTGTAATATAGGTGAGTAATGTGATGTAAGTGAGCAGTGTAATATATGTGAGTAATGTGATGTAAGTGAGCAGTGTAATATATGTGAGTAATGTGATGTAAGTGAGCAGTGTAATGTAAGGGAGTAATGTAAGGGAATAATGTGATTGATGTAAGTGTGCAGTGTAATGTAAGGGAGTAATATGATTGATGTAAGTGTGCAGTGTAATGTAAGGGAGTAATGTGAGTGATGTAAGTGAGCAGTGTAATGTAAGGGAGTAATGTGATGTAAGGGAGTAATGTGATTGATGTAAGTGAGCAGTGTAATGTAAGGGAATAATGTGATGCAAATGAGCAGTGTAAGGGAGTAATATAAAGGAGTAATGTGATTGATGTGATGTGAGCAGTGTAATGTAAGGGAGTAATGTGAGTGATGTAAGTGAGCAGTGTAATGTAAGGGAGTAATGTGATTGATGTAATGTAAGGGAGTAATGTGAGTGATGTAATGTAAGGGAGTAATGTGATTGATGTAAGTGAGCAGTGTAATGTAAGGGAGTAATGTGATTGATGTAAGTGAGCAGTGTAATGTAAGGGAGTAACGTCATGCAAGTGAGTAGTGTAATATATGTGAGTAATGTGATGTAAGTGAGCAGTGTAATGTAAGGGAGTAATGTAAGGGAATAATGTGATTGATGTAAGTGAGCAGTGTAATGTAAAGGAGTAATGTGATTGATGTGATGTGAGCAGTGTAATGTAAGGGAGTAATGTGATTGATGTAAGTGAGCAGTGTAATGTAAAGGAGTAATGTGATTGATGTGATGTGAGCAGTGTAATGTAAGGGAGTAATGTGATTGATGTAAGTGAGCAGTGTAATGTAAGGGAGTAATGTGATGTAAGGGAGTAATGTGATTGATGTAAGTGAGCAGTGTAATGTAAGGGAATAATGTGATGCAAATGAGCAGTGTAAGGGAGTAATGTAAAGGAGTAATGTGATTGATGTGATGTGAGCAGTGTAATGTAAGGGAGTAATGTGATTGATGTAAGTGAGCAGTGTAATGTAAGGGAGTAATGTGAGTGATGTAAGTGAGCAGTGTAATGTAAGGGAGTAATGTGATTGATGTAAGTGAGCAGTGTAATGTAAGGGAGTAATGTGATGTGAGCAGTGTAATATAGGTGAGTAATGTGATGTAAGTGAGCAGTGTAATATATGTGAGTAATGTGATGTAAGTGAGCAGTGTAATGTAAGGGAGTAATATGATTGATGTAAGTGAGCAGTGTAATGTAAGGGAGTAATGTGAGTGATGTAAGTGAGCAGTGTAATGTAAGGGAGTAATATGATTGATGTAAGTGTGCAGTGTAATGTAAGGGAGTAATGTGAGTGATGTAAGTGAGCAGTGTAATGTAAGGGCGTAATGTGAGTGATGTAAGTGAGCAGTGTAATGTAAGGGAGTAATGTGATGTGAGCAGTGTAATATATGTGAGTAATGTGATGTGAGCAGTGTAATATAGGTGAGTAATGTGATGTAAGTGAGCAGTGTAATGTAAGGGAGTAATGTGATTGATGTAAGTGAGCAGTGTAATGTAAGGGAGTAATGTGAGTGATGTAAGTGTGCAGTGTAATGTAAGGGAGTAATGTGATGTAAGTGAGCAGTGTAATGTAAGGGAGTAATGTGATTGATGTAAGTGAGCAGTGTAATGTAAGGGAGTAATGTGATGTAAGGGAGTAATGTGATTGATGTAAGTGAGCAGTGTAATATAAGGGAATAATGTGATGCAAATGAGCAGTGTAAGGGAGTAATGTAAAGAAGTAATGTGATTGATGTAAGTGAGCAGTGTAATGTAAGGGAATAATGTGATGCAAATTAGCAGTGTAAGGGAGTAATGTAAAGGAGTAATGTGATTGATGTGATGTGAGCAGTGTAATGTAAGGGAGTAATGTGAGTGATGTAAGTGAGCAGTGTAATGTAAGGGAGTAATGTGATGTAAGGGAGTAATGTGATTGATGTAAGTGAGCAGTGTAATGTAAGGGAGTAATGTGATGTGAGCAGTGTAATATATGTGAGTAATGTGATGTAAGTGAGCAGTGTAATATATGTGAGTAATGTGATGTGAGCAGTGTAATATAGGTGAGTAATGTGATTTAAGTTATCAGTGTAATATAGGTGAGTAATGTGATGTAAGTGAGCAGTGTAATATATGTGAGTAATGTGATATAAGTGTGCAGTGTAATGTAAGGGAGTAATGTGATTGATGTAAGTGAGCAGTGTAATGTAAAGGAGTAATGTGATTGATGTGATGTGAGCAGTGTAATGTAAGGGAGTAATGTGATTGATGTAAGTGAGCAGTGTAATGTAAAGGAGTAATGTGATTGATGTAAGTGAGCAGTGTAATGTAAGGGAGTAATGTGATTGATGTAAGTGAGCAGTGTAATGTAAGGGAGTAATGTGATGTAAGGGAGTAATGTGATTGATGTAAGTGAGCAGTGTAATATATGTGAGTAATGTGATGTGAGCAGTGTAATATAGGTGAGTAATGTGATTTAAGTTATCAGTGTAATATAGGTGAGTAATGTGATGTAAGTGAGCAGTGTAATGTAAGGGAATAATGTGATTGATGTAAGTGTGCAGTGTAATGTAAGGGAGTAATGTGAGTGATGTAAGTGAGCAGTGTAATGTAAGGGAGTAATGTGATGTAAGGGAGTAATGTGATTGATGTAAGTGAGCAGTGTAATGTAAGGGAGTAACGTCATGCAAGTGAGCAGTGTAATGTAAGGGAATAATGTGATGCAAATGAGCAGTGTAAGGGAGTAATGTAAAGGAGTAATGTGATTGATGTGATGTGAGCAGTGTAATATAGGTGAGTAATGTGATTTAAGTTATCAGTGTAATATAGGTGAGTAATGTGATGTAAGTGAGCAGTGTAATATATGTGAGTAATGTGATGTAAGTGAGCAATGTAATGTAAGGGAGTAATGTGATTGATGTAAGTGAGCAGTGTAATGTAAGGGAGTAATGTAAGGGAATAATGTGATTGATGTAAGTGTGCAGTGTAATGTAAGGGAGTAATATGATTGATGTAAGTGAGCAGTGTAATGTAAGGGCGTAATGTGAGTGATGTAAGTGAGCAGTATAATGTAAGGGAGTAATGTGATTGATGTAAGTGAGCAGTGTAATGTAAGGGAGTAATGTGATTGATGTAAGTGAGCAGTGTAATGTAAGGGAGTAATGTGAGTGATGTAAGTGAGCAGTGTAATGTAAGGGAGTAATGTGATTGATGTAAGTGAGCAGTGTAATGTAAGGGAGTAATGTGATGTGAGCAGTGTAATATATGTGAGTAATGTGATGTGAGCAGTGTAATATAGGTGAGTAATGTGATGTAAGTGAGCAGTGTAATATATGTGAGTAATGTGATGTAAGTGAGCAGTGTAATGTAAGGGAGTAATGTAAGGGAATAATGTGATTGATGTAAGTGTGCAGTGTAATGTAAGGGAGTAATATGATTGATGTAAGTGTGCAGTGTAATGTAAGGGAGTAATGTGAGTGATGTAAGTGAGCAGTGTAATGTAAGGGAGTAATGTGATGTAAGGGAGTAATGTGATTGATGTAAGTGAGCAGTGTAATGTAAGGGAATAATGTGATGCAAATGAGCAGTGTAACGGAGTAATGTAAAGGAGTAATGTGATTGATGTGATGTGAGCAGTGTAATGTAAGGGAGTAATGTGAGTGATGTAAGTGAGCAGTGTAATGTAAGGGAGTAATGTGATTGATGTAATGTAAGGGAGTAATGTGAGTGATGTAATGTAAGGGAGTAATGTGATTGATGTAAGTGAGCAGTGTAATGTAAGGGAGTAATGTGATTGATGTAAGTGAGCAGTGTAATGTAAGGGAGTAACGTCATGCAAGTGAGTAGTGTAATATATGTGAGTAATGTGATGTAAGTGAGCAGTGTAATGTAAGGGAGTAATGTAAGGGAATAATGTGATTCATGTAAGTGAGCAGTGTAATGTAAAGGAGTAATGTGATTGATGTGATGTGAGCAGTGTAATGTAAGGGAGTAATGTGATTGATGTAAGTGAGCAGTGTAATGTAAAGGAGTAATGTGATTGATGTGATGTGAGTAGTGTAATGTAAGGGAGTAATGTGATTGATGTAAGTGAGCAGTGTAATGTAAGGGAGTAATATGATTGATGTAAGTGTGCAGTGTAATGTAAGGGAGTAATGTGATTGATGTAAGTGAGCAGTGTAATGTAAGGGCGTAATGTGAGTGATGTAAGTGAGCAGTGTAATGTAAGGGAGTAATATGATTGATGTAAGTGTGCAGTGTAATGTAAGGGAGTAATGTGATGTAAGGGAGTAATGTGATTGATGTAAGTGAGCAGTGTAATGTAAGGGAATAATGTGATGCAAATGAGCAGTGTAAGGGAGTAATGTAAAGGAGTAATGTGATTGATGTGATGTGAGCAGTGTAATGTAAGGGAGTAATGTGATTGATGTAAGTGAGCAGTGTAATGTAAGGGCGTAATATGAGTGATGTAAGTGAGCAGTGTAATGTAAGGGAGTAATGTGATGTGAGCAGTGTAATATAGGTGAGTAATGTGATGTAAGTGAGCAGTGTAATATATGTGAGTAATGTGATGTAAGTGAGCAGTGTAATGTAAGGGAGTAATATGATTGATGTAAGTGAGCAGTGTAATGTAAGGGAGTAATGTGAGTGATGTAAGTGAGCAGTGTAATGTAAGGGAGTAATATGATTGATGTAAGTGTGCAGTGTAATGTAAGGGAGTAATGTGAGTGATGTAAGTGAGCAGTGTAATGTAAGGGCGTAATGTGAGTGATGTAAGTGAGCAGTGTAATGTAAGGGAGTAATGTGATGTGAGCAGTGTAATATATGTGAGTAATGTGATGTGAGCAGTGTAATATAGGTGAGTAATGTGATGTAAGTGAGCAGTGTAATGTAAGGGAGTAATGTGATTGATGTAAGTGAGCAGTGTAATGTAAGGGAGTAATGTGAGTGATGTAAGTGTGCAGTGTAATGTAAGGGAGTAATGTGATGTAAGTGAGCAGTGTAATGTAAGGGAGTAATGTGATTGATGTAAGTGAGCAGTGTAATGTAAGGGAGTAATGTGATGTAAGGGAGTAATGTGATTGATGTAAGTGAGCAGTGTAATATATGTGAGTAATGTGATGTAAGTGAGCAGTGTAATGTAAGGGAATAATGTGATGCAAAGGAGCAGTGTAAGGGAGTAATGTAAAGGAGTAATGTGATTGATGTAAGTGAGCAGTGTAATGTAAGGGAATAATGTGATGCAAATGAGCAGTGTAAGGGAGTAATGTAAAGGAGTAATGTGATTGATGTGATGTGAGCAGTGTAATGTAAGGGAGTAATGTGAGTGATGTAAGTGAGCAGTGTAATGTAAGGGAGTAATGTGATGTAAGGGAGTAATGTGATTGATGTAAGTGAGCAGTGTAATGTAAGGGAGTAACGTCATGCAAGTGAGCAGTGTAATGTAAGGGAATAATGTGATGCAAATGAGCAGTGTAAGGGAGTAATGTAAAGGAGTAATGTGATGTGAGCAGTGTAATATAGGTGAGTAATGTGATTTAAGTTATCAGTGTAATATAGGTGAGTAATGTGATGTAAGTGAGCAGTGTAATATATGTGAGTAATGTGATGTAAGTGAGCAGTGTAATGTAAGGGAGTAATGTGATTGATGTAAGTGAGCAGTGTAATGTAAGGGAGTAATATGATTGATGTAAGTGTGCAGTGTAATGTAAGGGAGTAATATGATTGATGTAAGTGTGCAGTGTAATGTAAGGGAGTAATGTAAGGGAATAATGTGATTGATGTAAGTGTGCAGTGTAATGTAAGGGAGTAATGTGATTGATGTAAGTGAGCAGTGTAATGTAAGGGAGAAATGTGATTGATGTGATGTGAGCAGTGTAATGTAAGGGAGTAATGTGATTGATGTAAGTGAGCAGTGTAATGTAAGGGAGTAATGTGAGTGATGTAAGTGAGCAGTGTAATGTAAGGGAGTAATGTGATTGATGTAAGTGAGCAGTGTAATGTAAGGGAGTAATGTGATTGATGTAAGTGAGCAGTGTAATGTAAGAGAGTAATGTAAGGGAATAATGTGATTGATGTAAGTGTGCAGTGTAATGTAAGGGAGTAATGTAAGGGAGTAATGTGATTGATGTAAGTGAGCAGTGTAATGTAAGGGAGTAATGTAAGGGAATAATGTGATTGATGTAAGTGTGCAGTGTAATGTAAGGGAGTAATATGATTGATGTAAGTGAGCAGTGTAATGTAAGGGCGTAATGTGAGTGATGTAAGTGAGCAGTATAATGTAAGGGAGTAATGTGATTGATGTAAGTGAGCAGTGTAATGTAAGGGAGTAATGTGATTGATGTAAGTGAGCAGTGTAATGTAAGGGAGTAATGTGATTGATGTAAGTGAGCAGTGTAATGTAAGTGAGCAGTGTAATGTAAGGGAGTAATGTGATTGATGTAAGTGAGCAGTGTAATGTAAGGGAGTAATGTGATTGATGTAAGTGAGCAGTGTAATGTAAGGGAGTAATGTGATGTAAGGGAGTAATGTGATTGATGTAAGTGAGCAGTGTAATATATGTGAGTAATGTGATGTAAGTGAGCAGTGTAATGTAAGGGAGTAATGTGATTGATGTAAGTGAGCAGTTTAATGTAAGGGAGTAATGTAAGGGAATAATGTGATTGATGTAAGTGTGCAGTGTAATGTAAGGGAGTAATATGATTGATGTAAGTGTGCAGTGTAATGTAAGGGAGTAATATGATTGATGTAAGTGAGCAGTATAATGTAAGGGAGTAATGTGATTGATGTAAGTGAGCAGTGTAATGTAAGGGAGTAATGTGATTGATGTAAGTGAGCAGTGTAATGTAAGGGAGTAATGTGATGTAAGGGAGTAATGTGATTGATGTAAGTGAGCAGTGTAATGTAAGGGAGTAACGTCATGCAAGTGAGCAGTGTAATGTAAGGGAATAATATGATGCAAATGAGCAGTGTAAGGGAGTAATGTAAAGGAGTAATGTGAGTGATGTAAGTGAGCAGTGTAATGTAAGGGAGTAATGTGATTGATGTAAGTGAGCAGTGTAATGTAAGGGAGTAACGTCATGCAAGTGAGCAGTGTAATGTAAGGGAATAATGTGATGCAAATGAGCAGTGTAAGGGAGTAATGTAAAGGAGTAATGTGATTGATGTAAGTGAGCAGTGTAATGTAAGGGAGTAATGTGATGTGAGCAGTGTAATATATGTGAGTAATGTGATGTGAGCAGTGTAATATAGGTGAGTAATGTGATGTAAGTGAGCAGTGTAATATATGTGAGTAATGTGATGTAAGTGAGCAGTGTAATGTAAGGGAGTAATGTAAGGGAATAATGTGATTGATGTAAGTGTGCAGTGTAATGTAAGGGAGTAATATGATTGATGTAAGTGTGCAGTGTAATGTGAGTGATGTAAGTGAGCAGTGTAATGTAAGGGAGTAATGTGATGTAAGGGAGTAATGTGATTGATGTAAGTGAGCAGTGTAATGTAAGGGAATAATGTGATGCAAATGAGCAGTGTAAGGGAGTAATGTAAAGGAGTAATGTGATTGATGTGATGTGAGCAGTGTAATGTAAGGGAGTAATGTGATGTAAGGGAGTAATGTGATTGATGTAAGTGAGCAGTGTAATATATGTGAGTAATGTGATGTAAGTGAGCAGTGTAATGTAAGGGAATAATGTGATGCAAAGGAGCAGTGTAAGGGAGTAATGTAAAGGAGTAATGTGATTGATGTAAGTGAGCAGTGTAATGTAAGGGAATAATGTGATGCAAATGAGCAGTGTAAGGGAGTAATGTAAAGGAGTAATGTGATTGATGTGATGTGAGCAGTGTAATGTAAGGGAGTAATGTGAGTGATGTAAGTGAGCAGTGTAATGTAAGGGAGTAATGTGATGTAAGGGAGTAATGTGATTGATGTAAGTGAGCAGTGTAATGTAAGGGAGTAACGTCATGCAAGTGAGCAGTGTAATGTAAGGGAATAATGTGATGCAAATGAGCAGTGTAAGGGAGTAATGTAAAGGAGTAATGTGATGTGAGCAGTGTAATATAGGTGAGTAATGTGATTTAAGTTATCAGTGTAATATAGGTGAGTAATGTGATGTAAGTGAGCAGTGTAATATATGTGAGTAATGTGATGTAAGTGAGCAGTGTAATGTAAGGGAGTAATGTGATTGATGTAAGTGAGCAGTGTAATGTAAGGGAGTAATATGATTGATGTAAGTGTGCAGTGTAATGTAAGGGAGTAATATGATTGATGTAAGTGTGCAGTGTAATGTAAGGGAGTAATGTAAGGGAATAATGTGATTGATGTAAGTGTGCAGTGTAATGTAAGGGAGTAATGTGATTGATGTAAGTGAGCAGTGTAATGTAAGGGAGAAATGTGATTGATGTGATGTGAGCAGTGTAATGTAAGGGAGTAATGTGATTGATGTAAGTGAGCAGTGTAATGTAAGGGAGTAATGTGAGTGATGTAAGTGAGCAGTGTAATGTAAGGGAGTAATGTGATTGATGTAAGTGAGCAGTGTAATGTAAGGGAGTAATGTGATTGATGTAAGTGAGCAGTGTAATGTAAGAGAGTAATGTAAGGGAATAATGTGATTGATGTAAGTGTGCAGTGTAATGTAAGGGAGTAATGTAAGGGAGTAATGTGATTGATGTAAGTGAGCAGTGTAATGTAAGGGAGTAATGTAAGGGAATAATGTGATTGATGTAAGTGTGCAGTGTAATGTAAGGGAGTAATATGATTGATGTAAGTGAGCAGTGTAATGTAAGGGCGTAATGTGAGTGATGTAAGTGAGCAGTATAATGTAAGGGAGTAATGTGATTGATGTAAGTGAGCAGTGTAATGTAAGGGAGTAATGTGATTGATGTAAGTGAGCAGTGTAATGTAAGGGAGTAATGTGATTGATGTAAGTGAGCAGTGTAATGTAAGTGAGCAGTGTAATGTAAGGGAGTAATGTGATTGATGTAAGTGAGCAGTGTAATGTAAGGGAGTAATGTGATTGATGTAAGTGAGCAGTGTAATGTAAGGGAGTAATGTGATGTAAGGGAGTAATGTGATTGATGTAAGTGAGCAGTGTAATATATGTGAGTAATGTGATGTAAGTGAGCAGTGTAATGTAAGGGAGTAATGTGATTGATGTAAGTGAGCAGTTTAATGTAAGGGAGTAATGTAAGGGAATAATGTGATTGATGTAAGTGTGCAGTGTAATGTAAGGGAGTAATATGATTGATGTAAGTGTGCAGTGTAATGTAAGGGAGTAATATGATTGATGTAAGTGAGCAGTATAATGTAAGGGAGTAATGTGATTGATGTAAGTGAGCAGTGTAATGTAAGGGAGTAATGTGATTGATGTAAGTGAGCAGTGTAATGTAAGGGAGTAATGTGATGTAAGGGAGTAATGTGATTGATGTAAGTGAGCAGTGTAATGTAAGGGAGTAACGTCATGCAAGTGAGCAGTGTAATGTAAGGGAATAATATGATGCAAATGAGCAGTGTAAGGGAGTAATGTAAAGGAGTAATGTGAGTGATGTAAGTGAGCAGTGTAATGTAAGGGAGTAATGTGATTGATGTAAGTGAGCAGTGTAATGTAAGGGAGTAACGTCATGCAAGTGAGCAGTGTAATGTAAGGGAATAATGTGATGCAAATGAGCAGTGTAAGGGAGTAATGTAAAGGAGTAATGTGATTGATGTAAGTGAGCAGTGTAATGTAAGGGAGTAATGTGATGTGAGCAGTGTAATATATGTGAGTAATGTGATGTGAGCAGTGTAATATAGGTGAGTAATGTGATGTAAGTGAGCAGTGTAATATATGTGAGTAATGTGATGTAAGTGAGCAGTGTAATGTAAGGGAGTAATGTAAGGGAATAATGTGATTGATGTAAGTGTGCAGTGTAATGTAAGGGAGTAATATGATTGATGTAAGTGTGCAGTGTAATGTGAGTGATGTAAGTGAGCAGTGTAATGTAAGGGAGTAATGTGATGTAAGGGAGTAATGTGATTGATGTAAGTGAGCAGTGTAATGTAAGGGAATAATGTGATGCAAATGAGCAGTGTAAGGGAGTAATGTAAAGGAGTAATGTGATTGATGTGATGTGAGCAGTGTAATGTAAGGGAGTAATGTGAGTGATGTAAGTGAGCAGTGTAATGTAAGGGAGTAATGTGATTGATGTAATGTAAGGGAGTAATGTGAGTGATGTAATGTAAGGGAGTAATGTGATTGATGTAAGTGAGCAGTGTAATGTAAGGGAGTAATGTAAGGGAATAATGTGATTGATGTAAGTGAGCAGTGTAATATATGTGAGTAATGTGATGTAAGTGAGCAGTGTAATGTAAGGGAGTAATGTGATTGATGTAAGTGAGCAGTTTAATGTAAGGGAGTAATATAAGGGAATAATGTGATTGATGTAAGTGAGCAGTGTAATGTAAGGGAGTAATGTGATTGATGTAAGTGAGCAGTGTAATGTAAGGGAGTAACGTCATGCAAGTGAGTAGTGTAATATATGTGAGTAATGTGATGTAAGTGAGCAGTGTAATGTAAGGGAGTAATGTAAGGGAATAATGTGATTGATGTAAGTGAGCAGTGTAATGTAAAGGAGTAATGTGATTGATGTGATGTGAGCAGTGTAATGTAAGGGAGTAATGTGATTGATGTAAGTGAGCAGTGTAATGTAAAGGAGTAATGTGATTGATGTGATGTGAGTAGTGTAATGTAAGGGAGTAATGTGATTGATGTAAGTGAGCAGTGTAATGTAAGGGAGTAATATGATTGATGTAAGTGTGCAGTGTAATGTAAGGGAGTAATGTGATTGATGTAAGTGAGCAGTGTAATGTAAGGGCGTAATGTGAGTGATGTAAGTGAGCAGTGTAATGTAAGGGAGTAATATGATTGATGTAAGTGTGCAGTGTAATGTAAGGGAGTAATGTGATTGATGTAAGTGAGCAGTGTAATGTAAGGGAGTAATGTGATGTAAGGGAGTAATGTGATTGATGTAAGTGAGCAGTGTAATGTAAGGGAATAATGTGATGCAAATGAGCAGTGTAAGGGAGTAATGTAAAGGAGTAATGTGATTGATGTGATGTGAGCAGTGTAATGTAAGGGAGTAATGTGATTGATGTAAGTGAGCAGTGTAATGTAAGGGAGTAATGTGAGTGATGTAAGTGAGCAGTGTAATGTAAGGGAGTAATGTGATGTGAGCAGTGTAATATAGGTGAGTAATGTGATGTAAGTGAGCAGTGTAATATATGTGAGTAATGTGATGTAAGTGAGCAGTGTAATGTAAGGGAGTAATATGATTGATGTAAGTGAGCAGTGTAATGTAAGGGAGTAATGTGAGTGATGTAAGTGAGCAGTGTAATGTAAGGGAGTAATATGATTGATGTAAGTGTGCAGTGTAATGTAAGGGAGTAATGTAAGTGAGCAGTGTAATGTAAGGGCGTAATGTGAGTGATGTAAGTGAGCAGTGTAATGTAAGGGAGTAATGTGATGTGAGCAGTGTAATATATGTGAGTAATGTGATGTGAGCAGTGTAATATATTTGAGTAATGTGATGTAAGTGAGCAGTGTAATGTAAGGGAGTAATGTGATTGATGTAAGTGAGCAGTGTAATGTAAGGGAGTAATGTGAGTGATGTAAGTGTGCAGTGTAATGTAAAGGAGTAATGTGATGTAAGTGAGCAGTGTAATGTAAGGGAGTAATGTGATTGATGTAAGTGAGCAGTGTAATGTAAGGGAGTAATGTGATGTAAGGGAGTAATGTGATTGATGTAAGTGAGCAGTGTAATATATGTGAGTAATGTGATGTAAGTGAGCAGTGTAATGTAAGGGAATAATGTGATGCAAAGGAGCAGTGTAAGGGAGTAATGTAAAGGAGTAATGTGATTGATGTAAGTGAGCAGTGTAATGTAAGGGAATAATGTGATGCAAATGAGCAGTGTAAGGGAGTAATGTAAAGGAGTAATGTGATTGATGTGATGTGAGCAGTGTAATGTAAGGGAGTAATGTGAGTGATGTAAGTGAGCAGTGTAATGTAAGGGAGTAATGTGATGTAAGGGAGTAATGTGATTGATGTAAGTGAGCAGTGTAATGTAAGGGAGTAACGTCATGCAAGTGAGCAGTGTAATGTAAGGGAATAATGTGATGCAAATGAGCAGTGTAAGGGAGTAATGTAAAGGAGTAATGTGATGTGAGCAGTGTAATATAGGTGAGTAATGTGATTTAAGTTATCAGTGTAATATAGGTGAGTAATGTGATGTAAGTGAGCAGTGTAATATATGTGAGTAATGTGATGTAAGTGAGCAGTGTAATGTAAGGGAGTATTGTGATTGATGTAAGTGAGCAGTGTAATGTAAGGGAGTAATATGATTGATGTAAGTGTGCAGTGTAATGTAAGGGAGTAATATGATTGATGTAAGTGTGCAGTGTAATGTAAGGGAGTAATGTAAGGGAATAATGTGATTGATGTAAGTGTGCAGTGTAATGTAAGGGAGTAATGTGATTGATGTAAGTGAGCAGTGTAATGTAAGGGAGAAATGTGATTGATGTGATGTGAGCAGTGTAATGTAAGGGAGTAATGTGATTGATGTAAGTGAGCAGTGTAATGTAAGGGAGTAATGTGAGTGATGTAAGTGAGCAGTGTAATGTAAGGGAGTAATGTGATTGATGTAAGTGAGCAGTGTAATGTAAGGGAGTAATGTAAGGGAATAATGTGATTGATGTAAGTGTGCAGTGTAATGTAAGGGAGTAATGTAAGGGAGTAATGTGATTGATGTAAGTGAGCAGTGTAATGTAAGGGAGTAATGTAAGGGAATAATGTGATTGATGTAAGTGTGCAGTGTAATGTAAGGGAGTAATATGATTGATGTAAGTGAGCAGTGTAATGTAAGGGCGTAATGTGAGTGATGTAAGTGAGCAGTATAATGTAAGGGAGTAATGTGATTGATGTAAGTGAGCAGTGTAATGTAAGGGAGTAATGTGATTGATGTAAGTGAGCAGTGTAATGTAAGGGAGTAATGTGATTGATGTAAGTGAGCAGTGTAATGTAAGTGAGCAGTGTAATGTAAGGGAGTAATGTGATTGATGTAAGTGAGCAGTGTAATGTAAGGGAGTAATGTGATTGATGTAAGTGAGCAGTGTAATGTAAGGGAGTAATGTGATGTAAGGGAGTAATGTGATTGATGTAAGTGAGCAGTGTAATATATGTGAGTAATGTGATGTAAGTGAGCAGTGTAATGTAAGGGAGTAATGTGATTGATGTAAGTGAGCAGTTTAATGTAAGGGAGTAATGTAAGGGAATAATGTGATTGATGTAAGTGTGCAGTGTAATGTAAGGGAGTAATATGATTGATGTAAGTGTGCAGTGTAATGTAAGGGAGTAATATGATTGATGTAAGTGAGCAGTATAATGTAAGGGAGTAATGTGATTGATGTAAGTGAGCAGTGTAATGTAAGGGAGTAATGTGATTGATGTAAGTGAGCAGTGTAATGTAAGGGAGTAATGTGATGTAAGGGAGTAATGTGATTGATGTAAGTGAGCAGTGTAATGTAAGGGAGTAACGTCATGCAAGTGAGCAGTGTAATGTAAGGGAATAATATGATGCAAATGAGCAGTGTAAGGGAGTAATGTAAAGGAGTAATGTGAGTGATGTAAGTGAGCAGTGTAATGTAAGGGAGTAATGTGATTGATGTAAGTGAGCAGTGTAATGTAAGGGAGTAACGTCATGCAAGTGAGCAGTGTAATGTAAGGGAATAATGTGATGCAAATGAGCAGTGTAAGGGAGTAATGTAAAGGAGTAATGTGATTTATGTAAGTGAGCAGTGTAATGTAAGGGAGTAATGTGATGTGAGCAGTGTAATATATGTGAGTAATGTGATGTGAGCAGTGTAATATAGGTGAGTAATGTGATGTAAGTGAGCAGTGTAATATATGTGAGTAATGTGATGTAAGTGAGCAGTGTAATGTAAGGGAGTAATGTAAGGGAATAATGTGATTGATGTAAGTGTGCAGTGTAATGTAAGGGAGTAATATGATTGATGTAAGTGTGCAGTGTAATGTGAGTGATGTAAGTGAGCAGTGTAATGTAAGGGAGTAATGTGATGTAAGGGAGTAATGTGATTGATGTAAGTGAGCAGTGTAATGTAAGGGAATAATGTGATGCAAATGAGCAGTGTAAGGGAGTAATGTAAAGGAGTAATGTGATTGATGTGATGTGAGCAGTGTAATGTAAGGGAGTAATGTGAGTGATGTAAGTGAGCAGTGTAATGTAAGGGAGTAATGTGATTGATGTAATGTAAGGGAGTAATGTGAGTGATGTAATGTAAGGGAGTAATGTGATTGATGTAAGTGAGCAGTGTAATGTAAGGGAGTAATGTAAGGGAATAATGTGATTGATGTAAGTGAGCAGTGTAATATATGTGAGTAATGTGATGTAAGTGAGCAGTGTAATGTAAGGGAGTAATGTGATTGATGTAAGTGAGCAGTTTAATGTAAGGGAGTAATATAAGGGAATAATGTGATTGATGTAAGTGAGCAGTGTAATGTAAGGGAGTAATGTGATTGATGTAAGTGAGCAGTGTAATGTAAGGGAGTAACGTCATGCAAGTGAGTAGTGTAATATATGTGAGTAATGTGATGTAAGTGAGCAGTGTAATGTAAGGGAGTAATGTAAGGGAATAATGTGATTGATGTAAGTGAGCAGTGTAATGTAAAGGAGTAATGTGATTGATGTGATGTGAGCAGTGTAATGTAAGGGAGTAATGTGATTGATGTAAGTGAGCAGTGTAATGTAAAGGAGTAATGTGATTGATGTGATGTGAGTAGTGTAATGTAAGGGAGTAATGTGATTGATGTAAGTGAGCAGTGTAATGTAAGGGAGTAATATGATTGATGTAAGTGTGCAGTGTAATGTAAGGGAGTAATGTGATTGATGTAAGTGAGCAGTGTAATGTAAGGGCGTAATGTGAGTGATGTAAGTGAGCAGTGTAATGTAAGGGAGTAATATGATTGATGTAAGTGTGCAGTGTAATGTAAGGGAGTAATGTGATTGATGTAAGTGAGCAGTGTAATGTAAGGGAGTAATGTGATGTAAGGGAGTAATGTGATTGATGTAAGTGAGCAGTGTAATGTAAGGGAATAATGTGATGCAAATGAGCAGTGTAAGGGAGTAATGTAAAGGAGTAATGTGATTGATGTGATGTGAGCAGTGTAATGTAAGGGAGTAATGTGAGTGATGTAAGTGAGCAGTGTAATGTAAGGGAGTAATGTGATGTGAGCAGTGTAATATAGGTGAGTAATGTGATGTAAGTGAGCAGTGTAATATATGTGAGTAATGTGATGTAAGTGAGCAGTGTAATGTAAGGGAGTAATATGATTGATGTAAGTGAGCAGTGTAATGTAAGGGAGTAATGTGAGTGATGTAAGTGAGCAGTGTAATGTAAGGGAGTAATATGATTGATGTAAGTGTGCAGTGTAATGTAAGGGAGTAATGTGAGTGATGTAAGTGAGCAGTGTAATGTAAGGGCGTAATGTGAGTGATGTAAGTGAGCAGTGTAATGTAAGGGAGTAATGTGATGTGAGCAGTGTAATATATGTGAGTAATGTGATGTGAGCAGTGTAATATAGGTGAGTAATGTGATGTAAGTGAGCAGTGTAATGTAAGGGAGTAATGTGATTGATGTAAGTGAGCAGTGTAATGTAAGGGAGTAATGTGAGTGATGTAAGTGTGCAGTGTAATGTAAAGGAGTAATGTGATGTAAGTGAGCAGTGTAATGTAAGGGAGTAATGTGATTGATGTAAGTGAGCAGTGTAATGTAAGGGAGTAATGTGATGTAAGGGAGTAATGTGATTGATGTAAGTGAGCAGTGTAATATATGTGAGTAATGTGATGTAAGTGAGCAGTGTAATGTAAGGGAATAATGTGATGCAAAGGAGCAGTGTAAGGGAGTAATGTAAAGGAGTAATGTGATTGATGTAAGTGAGCAGTGTAATGTAAGGGAATAATGTGATGCAAATGAGCAGTGTAAGGGAGTAATGTAAAGGAGTAATGTGATTGATGTGATGTGAGCAGTGTAATGTAAGGGAGTAATGTGAGTGATGTAAGTGAGCAGTGTAATGTAAGGGAGTAATGTGATGTAAGGGAGTAATGTGATTGATGTAAGTGAGCAGTGTAATGTAAGGGAGTAACGTCATGCAAGTGAGCAGTGTAATGTAAGGGAATAATGTGATGCAAATGAGCAGTGTAAGGGAGTAATGTAAAGGAGTAATGTGATGTGAGCAGTGTAATATAGGTGAGTAATGTGATTTAAGTTATCAGTGTAATATAGGTGAGTAATGTGATGTAAGTGAGCAGTGTAATATATGTGAGTAATGTGATGTAAGTGAGCAGTGTAATGTAAGGGAGTAATGTGATTGATGTAAGTGAGCAGTGTAATGTAAGGGAGTAATATGATTGATGTAAGTGTGCAGTGTAATGTAAGGGAGTAATATGATTGATGTAAGTGTGCAGTGTAATGTAAGGGAGTAATGTAAGGGAATAATGTGATTGATGTAAGTGTGCAGTGTAATGTAAGGGAGTAATGTGATTGATGTAAGTGAGCAGTGTAATGTAAGGGAGAAATGTGATTGATGTGATGTGAGCAGTGTAATGTAAGGGAGTAATGTGATTGATGTAAGTGAGCAGTGTAATGTAAGGGAGTAATGTGAGTGATGTAAGTGAGCAGTGTAATGTAAGGGAGTAATGTGATTGATGTAAGTGAGCAGTGTAATGTAAGGGAGTAATGTGATTGATGTAAGTGAGCAGTGTAATGTAAGGGAGTAATGTAAGGGAATAATGTGATTGATGTAAGTGTGCAGTGTAATGTAAGGGAGTAATGTAAGGGAGTAATGTGATTGATGTAAGTGAGCAGTGTAATGTAAGGGAGTAATGTAAGGGAATAATGTGATTGATGTAAGTGTGCAGTGTAATGTAAGGGAGTAATATGATTGATGTAAGTGAGCAGTGTAATGTAAGGGCGTAATGTGAGTGATGTAAGTGAGCAGTGTAATGTAAGGGAATAATGTGATGCAAAGGAGCAGTGTAAGGGAGTAATGTAAAGGAGTAATGTGATTGATGTAAGTGAGCAGTGTAATGTAAGGGAATAATGTGATGCAAATGAGCAGTGTAAGGGAGTAATGTAAAGGAGTAATGTGATTGATGTGATGTGAGCAGTGTAATGTAAGGGAGTAATGTGAGTGATGTAAGTGAGCAGTGCAATGTAAGGGAGTAATGTGATGTAAGGGAGTAATGTGATTGATGTAAGTGAGCAGTGTAATGTAAGGGAGTAACGTCATGCAAGTGAGCAGTGTAATGTAAGGGAATAATGTGATGCAAATGAGCAGTGTAAGGGAGTAATGTAAAGGAGTAATGTGATGTGAGCAGTGTAATATAGGTGAGTAATGTGATTTAAGTTATCAGTGTAATATAGGTGAGTAATGTGATGTAAGTGAGCAGTGTAATATATGTGAGTAATGTGATGTAAGTGAGCAGTGTAATGTAAGGGAGTAATGTGATTGATGTAAGTGAGCAGTGTAATGTAAGGGAGTAACGTCATGCAAGTGAGCAGTGTAATGTAAGGGAATAATGTGATGCAAATGAGCAGTGTAAGGGAGTAATGTAAAGGAGTAATGTGATTGATGTAAGTGAGCAGTGTAATGTAAGGGAGTAATGTGATGTGAGCAGTGTAATATATGTGAGTAATGTGATGTGAGCAGTGTAATATAGGTGAGTAATGTGATGTAAGTGAGCAGTGTAATATATGTGAGTAATGTGATGTAAGTGAGCAGTGTAATGTAAGGGAGTAATGTAAGGGAATAATGTGATTGATGTAAGTGTGCAGTGTAATGTAAGGGAGTAATATGATTGATGTAAGTGTGCAGTGTAATGTGAGTGATGTAAGTGAGCAGTGTAATGTAAGGGAGTAATGTGATGTAAGGGAGTAATGTGATTGATGTAAGTGAGCAGTGTAATGTAAGGGAATAATGTGATGCAAATGAGCAGTGTAAGGGAGTAATGTAAAGGAGTAATGTGATTGATGTGATGTGAGCAGTGTAATGTAAGGGAGTAATGTGAGTGATGTAAGTGAGCAGTGTAATGTAAGGGAGTAATGTGATTGATGTAATGTAAGGGAGTAATGTGAGTGATGTAATGTAAGGGAGTAATGTGATTGATGTAAGTGAGCAGTGTAATGTAAGGGAGTAATGTAAGGGAATAATGTGATTGATGTAAGTGAGCAGTGTAATATATGTGAGTAATGTGATGTAAGTGAGCAGTGTAATGTAAGGGAGTAATGTGATTGATGTAAGTGAGCAGTTTAATGTAAGGGAGTAATATAAGGGAATAATGTGATTGATGTAAGTGAGCAGTGTAATGTAAGGGAGTAATGTGATTGATGTAAGTGAGCAGTGTAATGTAAGGGAGTAACGTCATGCAAGTGAGTAGTGTAATATATGTGAGTAATGTGATGTAAGTGAGCAGTGTAATGTAAGGGAGTAATGTAAGGGAATAATGTGATTGATGTAAGTGAGCAGTGTAATGTAAAGGAGTAATGTGATTGATGTGATGTGAGCAGTGTAATGTAAGGGAGTAATGTGATTGATGTAAGTGAGCAGTGTAATGTAAAGGAGTAATGTGATTGATGTGATGTGAGTAGTGTAATGTAAGGGAGTAATGTGATTGATGTAAGTGAGCAGTGTAATGTAAGGGAGTAATATGATTGATGTAAGTGTGCAGTGTAATGTAAGGGAGTAATGTGATTGATGTAAGTGAGCAGTGTAATGTAAGGGCGTAATGTGAGTGATGTAAGTGAGCAGTGTAATGTAAGGGAGTAATATGATTGATGTAAGTGTGCAGTGTAATGTAAGGGAGTAATGTGATTGATGTAAGTGAGCAGTGTAATGTAAGGGAGTAATGTGATGTAAGGGAGTAATGTGATTGATGTAAGTGAGCAGTGTAATGTAAGGGAATAATGTGATGCAAATGAGCAGTGTAAGGGAGTAATGTAAAGGAGTAATGTGATTGATGTGATGTGAGCAGTGTAATGTAAGGGAGTAATGTGATTGATGTAAGTGAGCAGTGTAATGTAAGGGAGTAATGTGAGTGATGTAAGTGAGCAGTGTAATGTAAGGGAGTAATGTGATGTGAGCAGTGTAATATAGGTGAGTAATGTGATGTAAGTGAGCAGTGTAATATATGTGAGTAATGTGATGTAAGTGAGCAGTGTAATGTAAGGGAGTAATATGATTGATGTAAGTGAGCAGTGTAATGTAAGGGAGTAATGTGAGTGATGTAAGTGAGCAGTGTAATGTAAGGGAGTAATATGATTGATGTAAGTGTGCAGTGTAATGTAAGGGAGTAATGTGAGTGATGTAAGTGAGCAGTGTAATGTAAGGGCGTAATGTGAGTGATGTAAGTGAGCAGTGTAATGTAAGGGAGTAATGTGATGTGAGCAGTGTAGTATATGTGAGTAATGTGATGTGAGCAGTGTAATATAGGTGAGTAATGTGATGTAAGTGAGCAGTGTAATGTAAGGGAGTAATGTGATTGATGTAAGTGAGCAGTGTAATGTAAGGGAGTAATGTGAGTGATGTAAGTGTGCAGTGTAATGTAAAGGAGTAATGTGATGTAAGTGAGCAGTGTAATGTAAGGGAGTAATGTGATTGATGTAAGTGAGCAGTGTAATGTAAGGGAGTAATGTGATGTAAGGGAGTAATGTGATTGATGTAAGTGAGCAGTGTAATATATGTGAGTAATGTGATGTAAGTGAGCAGTGTAATGTAAGGGAATAATGTGATGCAAAGGAGCAGTGTAAGGGAGTAATGTAAAGGAGTAATGTGATTGATGTAAGTGAGCAGTGTAATGTAAGGGAATAATGTGATGCAAATGAGCAGTGTAAGGGAGTAATGTAAAGGAGTAATGTGATTGATGTGATGTGAGCAGTGTAATGTAAGGGAGTAATGTGAGTGATGTAAGTGAGCAGTGTAATGTAAGGGAGTAATGTGATGTAAGGGAGTAATGTGATTGATGTAAGTGAGCAGTGTAATGTAAGGGAGTAACGTCATGCAAGTGAGCAGTGTAATGTAAGGGAATAATGTGATGCAAATGAGCAGTGTAAGGGAGTAATGTAAAGGAGTAATGTGATGTGAGCAGTGTAATATAGGTGAGTAATGTGATTTAAGTTATCAGTGTAATATAGGTGAGTAATGTGATGTAAGTGAGCAGTGTAATATATGTGAGTAATGTGATGTAAGTGAGCAGTGTAATGTAAGGGAGTAATGTGATTGATGTAAGTGAGCAGTGTAATGTAAGGGAGTAATATGATTGATGTAAGTGTGCAGTGTAATGTAAGGGAGTAATATGATTGATGTAAGTGTGCAGTGTAATGTAAGGGAGTAATGTAAGGGAATAATGTGATTGATGTAAGTGTGCAGTGTAATGTAAGGGAGTAATGTGATTGATGTAAGTGAGCAGTGTAATGTAAGGGAGAAATGTGATTGATGTGATGTGAGCAGTGTAATGTAAGGGAGTAATGTGATTGATGTAAGTGAGCAGTGTAATGTAAGGGAGTAATGTGAGTGATGTAAGTGAGCAGTGTAATGTAAGGGAGTAATGTGATTGATGTAAGTGAGCAGTGTAATGTAAGGGAGTAATGTGATTGATGTAAGTGAGCAGTGTAATGTAAGGGAGTAATGTAAGGGAATAATGTGATTGATGTAAGTGTGCAGTGTAATGTAAGGGAGTAATGTAAGGGAGTAATGTGATTGATGTAAGTGAGCAGTGTAATGTAAGGGAGTAATGTAAGGGAATAATGTGATTGATGTAAGTGTGCAGTGTAATGTAAGGGAGTAATATGATTGATGTAAGTGAGCAGTGTAATGTAAGGGCGTAATGTGAGTGATGTAAGTGAGCAGTGTAATGTAAGGGAATAATGTGATGCAAAGGAGCAGTGTAAGGGAGTAATGTAAAGGAGTAATGTGATTGATGTAAGTGAGCAGTGTAATGTAAGGGAATAATGTGATGCAAATGAGCAGTGTAAGGGAGTAATGTAAAGGAGTAATGTGATTGATGTGATGTGAGCAGTGTAATGTAAGGGAGTAATGTGAGTGATGTAAGTGAGCAGTGTAATGTAAGGGAGTAATGTGATGTAAGGGAGTAATGTGATTGATGTAAGTGAGCAGTGTAATGTAAGGGAGTAACGTCATGCAAGTGAGCAGTGTAATGTAAGGGAATAATGTGATGCAAATGAGCAGTGTAAGGGAGTAATGTAAAGGAGTAATGTGATGTGAGCAGTGTAATATAGGTGAGTAATGTGATTTAAGTTATCAGTGTAATATAGGTGAGTAATGTGATGTAAGTGAGCAGTGTAATATATGTGAGTAATGTGATGTAAGTGAGCAGTGTAATGTAAGGGAGTAATGTGATTGATGTAAGTGAGCAGTGTAATGTAAGGGAGTAATATGATTGATGTAAGTGTGCAGTGTAATGTAAGGGAGTAATATGATTGATGTAAGTGTGCAGTGTAATGTAAGGGAGTAATGTAAGGGAATAATGTGATTGATGTAAGTGTGCAGTGTAATGTAAGGGAGTAATGTGATTGATGTAAGTGAGCAGTGTAATGTAAGGGAGAAATGTGATTGATGTGATGTGAGCAGTGTAATGTAAGGGAGTAATGTGATTGATGTAAGTGAGCAGTGTAATGTAAGGGAGTAATGTGAGTGATGTAAGTGAGCAGTGTAATGTAAGGGAGTAATGTGATTGATGTAAGTGAGCAGTGTAATGTAAGGGAGTAATGTGATTGATGTAAGTGAGCAGTGTAATGTAAGGGAGTAATGTAAGGGAATAATGTGATTGATGTAAGTGTGCAGTGTAATGTAAGGGAGTAATGTAAGGGAGTAATGTGATTGATGTAAGTGAGCAGTGTAATGTAAGGGAGTAATGTAAGGGAATAATGTGATTGATGTAAGTGTGCAGTGTAATGTAAGGGAGTAATATGATTGATGTAAGTGAGCAGTGTAATGTAAGGGCGTAATGTGAGTGATGTAAGTGAGCAGTGTAATGTAAGGGAGTAATGTGATTGATGTAAGTGAGCAGTGTAATGTAAGGGAGTAATGTGATTGATGTAAGTGAGCAGTGTAATGTAAGTGAGCAGTGTAATGTAAGGGAGTAATGTGATTGATGTAAGTGAGCAGTGTAATGTAAGGGAGTAATGTGATTGATGTAAGTGAGCAGTGTAATGTAAGGGAGTAATGTGATGTAAGGGAGTAATGTGATTGATGTAAGTGAGCAGTGTAATATATGTGAGTAATGTGATGTAAGTGAGCAGTGTAATGTAAGGGAGTAATGTGATTGATGTAAGTGAGCAGTTTAATGTAAGGGAGTAATGTAAGGGAATAATGTGACTGATGTAAGTGTGCAGTGTAATGTAAGGGAGTAATATGATTGATGTAAGTGTGCAGTGTAATGTAAGGGAGTAATATGATTGATGTAAGTGAGCAGTATAATGTAAGGGAGTAATGTGATTGATGTAAGTGAGCAGTGTAATGTAAGGGAGTAATGTGATTGATGTAAGTGAGCAGTGTAATGTAAGGGAGTAATGTGATTGATGTAAGTGAGCAGTGTAATGTAAGTGAGCAGTGTAATGTAAGGGAGTAATGTGATTGATGTAAGTGAGCAGTGTAATGTAAGGGAGTAATGTGATTGATGTAAGTGAGCAGTGTAATGTAAGGGAGTAATGTGATGTAAGGGAGTAATGTGATTGATGTAAGTGAGCAGTGTAATATATGTGAGTAATGTGATGTAAGTGAGCAGTGTAATGTAAGGGAGTAATGTGATTGATGTAAGTGAGCAGTTTAATGTAAGGGAGTAATGTAAGGGAATAATGTGATTGATGTAAGTGTGCAGTGTAATGTAAGGGAGTAATATGATTGATGTAAGTGTGCAGTGTAATGTAAGGGAGTAATATGATTGATGTAAGTGAGCAGTATAATGTAAGGGAGTAATGTGATTGATGTAAGTGAGCAGTGTAATGTAAGGGAGTAATGTGATTGATGTAAGTGAGCAGTGTAATGTAAGGGAGTAATGTGATGTAAGGGAGTAATGTGATTGATGTAAGTGAGCAGTGTAATGTAAGGGAGTAACGTCATGCAAGTGAGCAGTGTAATGTAAGGGAATAATATGATGCAAATGAGCAGTGTAAGGGAGTAATGTAAAGGAGTAATGTGAGTGATGTAAGTGAGCAGTGTAATGTAAGGGAGTAATGTGATAAATGTAAGTGAGCAGTGTAATGTAAGGGAGTAACGTCATGCAAGTGAGCAGTGTAATGTAAGGGAATAATGTGATGCAAATGAGCAGTGTAAGGGAGTAATGTAAAGGAGTAATGTGATTGATGTAAGTGAGCAGTGTAATGTAAGGGAGTAATGTGATGTGAGCAGTGTAATGAAAGGGAGTAATGTGATGTGAGCAGTGTAATATAGGTGAGTAATGTGATGTAAGTGAGCAGTGTAATATATGTGAGTAATGTGATGTAAGTGAGCAGTGTAATGTAAGGGAGTAATGTAAGGGAATAATGTGATTGATGTAAGTGTGCAGTGTAATGTAAGGGAGTAATATGATTGATGTAAGTGTGCAGTGTAATGTAAGGGAGTAATGTGAGTGATGTAAGTGAGCAGTGTAATGTAAGGGAGTAATGTGATGTAAGGGAGTAATGTGATTGATGTAAGTGAGCAGTGTAATGTAAGGGAATAATGTGATGCAAATGAGCAGTGTAAGGGAGTAATGTAAAGGAGTAATGTGATTGATGTGATGTGAGCAGTGTAATGTAAGGGAGTAATGTGAGTGATGTAAGTGAGCAGTGTAATGTAAGGGAGTAATGTGATTGATGTAATGTAAGGGAGTAATGTGAGTGATGTAATGTAAGGGAGTAATGTGATTGATGTAAGTGAGCAGTGTAATGTAAGGGAGTAATGTAAGGGAATAATGTGATTGATGTAAGTGAGCAGTGTAATATATGTGAGTAATGTGATGTAAGTGAGCAGTGTAATGTAAGGGAGTAATGTGATTGATGTAAGTGAGCAGTTTAATGTAAGGGAGTAATATAAGGGAATAATGTGATTGATGTAAGTGTGCAGTGTAATGTAAGGGAGTAACGTCATGCAAGTGAACAGTGTAATGTAAGGGAATAATGTGATGCAAATGAGCAGTGTAAGGGAGTAATGTAAAGGAGTAATGTGAGTGATGTAAGTGAGCAGTGTAATGTAAGGGAGTAATGTGATTGATGTAAGTGAGCAGTGTAATGTAACGGAGTAACGTCATGCAAGTGAGCAGTGTAATGTAAGGGAATAATGTGATGCAAATGAGCAGTGTAAGGGAGTAATGTAAAGGAGTAATGTGATGTGAGCAGTGTAATATAGGTGAGTAATGTGATTTAAGTTATCAGTGTAATATAGGTGAGTAATGTGATGTAAGTGAGCAGTGTAATATATGTGAGTAATGTGATGTAAGTGAGCAGTGTAATGTAAGGGAGTAATGTGATTGATGTAAGTGAGCAGTGTAATGTAAGGGAGTAATATGATTGATGTAAGTGTGCAGTGTAATGTAAGGGAGTAATGTAAGGGAATAATGTGATTGATGTAAGTGTGCAGTGTAATGTAAGGGAGTAATGTGAGTGATGTAAGTGAGCAGTGTAATGTAAGGGAGTAATGTGATGTGAGCAGTGTAATATATGTGAGTAATGTGATGTGAGCAGTGTAATATAGGTGAGTAATGTGATGTAAGTGAGCAGTGTAATATATGTGAGTAATGTGATGTAAGTGAGCAGTGTAATGTAAGGGAGTAATGTGATTGATGTAAGTGAGCAGTGTAATGTAAGGGAGTAATGTAAGGGAATAATGTGATTGATGTAAGTGTGCAGTGTAATGTAAGGGAGTAATGTGAGTGATGTAAGTGAGCAGTTTAATGTAAGGGAGTAATGTGAATGATGTAAGTGTGCAGTGTAATGTAAGGGAGTAATGTGATTGATGTAAGTGAGCAGTGTAATGTAAGGGAGTAATGTGATTGATGTAAGTGAGCAGTGTAATGTAAGGGAGTAATGTGATGTGAGCAGTGTAATATAGGTGAGTAATGTGATGTAAGTGAGCAGTGTAATATATGTGAGTAATGTGATGTAAGTGAGCAGTGTAATGTAAGGGAGTAATATGATTGATGTAAGTGAGCAGTGTAATGTAAGGGAGTAATGTGAGTGATGTAAGTGAGCAGTGTAATGTAAGGGAGTAATGTGATGTGAGCAGTGTAATATAGGTGAGTAATGTGATTAATGTAAGTGAGCAGTGTAATGTAAGGGAGTAATGTGATGTAAGTGTGCAGTGTAATGTAAGGGAGTAATGTGATGTAAGTGAGCAGTGTAATGTAAGGGAGTAATGTGATGTAAGTGAGCAGTGTAATATATGTGAGTAATGTGATGTAAGTGAGCAGTGTAATGTAAGGGAGTAATGTGATTGATGTAAGTGAGCAGTGTAATGTAAGTGAGCAGTGTAATGTAAGGGAGTAATGTGATTGATGTAAGTGAGCAGTGTAATGTAAGGGAGTAATGTGATTGATGTAAGTGAGCAGTGTAATGTAAGGGAGTAACGTCATGCAAGTGAGTAGTGTAATATATGTGAGTAATGTGATGTAAGTGAGCAGTGTAATGTAAGGGAGTAATGTAAGGGAATAATGTGATTGATGTAAGTGAGCAGTGTAATGTAAGGGAGTAATGTAAGGGAATAATGTGATTGATGTAAGTGAGCAGTGTAATGTAAGGGAGTAATGTAAGGGAATAATGTGATTGATGTAAGTGAGCAGTGTAATGTAAGGGAGTAATGTGATTGATGTAAGTGAGCAGTGTAATGTAAGGGAGTAATGTGATGTGAGCAGTGTAATATATGTGAGTAATGTGATGTGAGCAGTGTAATGTAAGGGAGTAATGTGATTGATGTAAGTGAGCAGTGTAATGTAAAGGAGTAATGTGAGCAGTGTAATGTAAGGGAGTAATGTGATTGATGTAAGTGTGCAGTGTAATGTAAGGGAGTGATGTGAGTGATGTAAGTGAGCAGTGTAATGTAAGGGAGTAATATGATTGATGTAAGTGTGCAGTGTAATGTAAGGGAGTAATGTGATTGATGTAAGTGAGCAGTCTAATGTAAGGGAGTAATGTGATGTGAGCAGTGTAATATATGTGAGTAATGTGATGTAAGTGAGCAGTGTAATATATGTGAGTAATATGATGTGAGCAGTGTAATATAGGTGAGTAATGTGATTTAAGTTATCAGTGTAATATAGGTGAGTAATGTGATGTAAGTGAGCAGTGTAATATATGTGAGTAATGTGATGTAAGTGTGCAGTGTAATGTAAGGGAGTAATGTGATTGATGTAAGTGAGCAGTGTAATGTAAAGGAGTAATGTGATTGATGTGATGTGAGCAGTGTAATGTAAGGGAGTAATGTGATTGATGTAAGTGAGCAGTGTAATGTAAAGGAGTAATGTGAGCAGTGTAATGTAAGGGAGTAATGTGATTGATGTAAGTGTGCAGTGTAATGTAAGGGAGTAATGTGATTTATGTAAGTGAGCAGTGTAATGTAAGGGCGTAATGTGAGTGATGTAAGTGAGCAGTATAATGTAAGGGAGTAATGTGATGTAAGTGAGCAGTGTAATATATGTGAGTAATGTGATGTGAGCAGTGTAATATAGGTGAGTAATGTGATTTAAGTTATCAGTGTAATATAGGTGAGTAATGTGATGTAAGTGAGCAGTGTAATATATGTGAGTAATGTGAGTGATGTAAGTGAGCAGTGTAATGTAAGGGAATAATGTGATTGATGTAAGTGTGCAGTGTAATGTAAGGGAGTAATGTGAGTGATGTAAGTGAGCAGTGTAATGTAAGGGAGTAATGTGATGTAAGGGAGTAATGTGATTGATGTAAGTGAGCAGTGTAATGTAAGGGAGTAACGTCATGCAAATGAGCAGTGTAAGGGAGTAATGTAAGGGAATAATGTGATTGATTTAAGTGAGCAGTGTAATGTAAGGGAATAATGTGATGCAAATGAGCAGTGTAAGGGAGTAATGTAAGGGAGTAATGTGAGTGATGTAAGTGAGCAGTGTAATGTAAGGGAGTAACGTCATGCAAGTGAGCAGTGTAATGTAAGGGAATAATGTGATGCAAATGAGCAGTGTAAGGGAGTAATGTAAGGGAGTAATGTGAGTGATGTAAGTGAGCAGTGTAATGTAAGGGAGTAATGTGAGTGATGTAAGTGAGCAGTGTAATGTAAGGGAGTAATGTGATGTGAGCAGTGTAATATAGGTGAGTAATGTGATTGATGTAAGTGAGCAGTGTAATGTAAGGGAATAATGTGATGCAAATGAGCAGTGTAAGGGAGTAATGTAAGGGAGTAATGTGATTGATGTAAGTGAGCAGTGTAATGTAAGGGAATAATGTGATGCAAATGAGCAGTGTAAGGGAGTAATGTAAGGGAGTAATGTGAGTGATGTAAGTGAGCAGTGTAATGTAAGTGAGCAGTGTAATGTAAGGGAGTAATGTGATTGATGTAAGTGAGCAGTGTAATGTAAGGGAATAATGTGATGCAAATGAGCAGTGTAAGGGAGTAATGTAAGGGAGTAATGTGATTGATGTAAGTGAGCAGTGTGATGTAAGGGAATAATGTGATGCAAATGAGCAGTGTAAGGGAGTAATGTAAGGGAGTAATGTGAGTGATGTAAGTGAGCAGTGTAATGTAAGGGAGTAACGTCATGCAAGTGAGCAGTGTAATGTAAGGGAATAATGTGATGCAAATGAGCAGTGTAAGGGAGTAATGTAAGGGAGAAATGTGAGTGATGTAAGTGAGCAGTGTAATGTAAGGGAGTAATGTGAGTGATGTAAGTGAGCAGTGTAATGTAAGGGAGTAATGTGATGTGAGCAGTGTAATATAGGTGAGTAATGTGATTGATGTAAGTGAGCAGTGTAATGTAAGGGAATAATGTGATGCAAATGAGCAGTGTAAGGGAGTAATGTAAGGGAGTAATGTGATTGATGCAAGTGAGCAGTGTAATGTAAGGGAATAATGTGATGCAAATGAGCAGTGTAAGGGAGTAATGTAAGGGAGTAATGTGAGTGATGTAAGTGAGCAGTGTAATGTAAGGGAGTAATATGATTGATGTAAGTGAGCAGTGTAATGTAAGGGAGTAATGTGAGTGATGTAAGTGAGCAGTGTAATGTAAGGGAGTAATGTGAGTGATGTAAGTGAGCAGTGTAATGTAAGGGAGTAACGTCATGCAAGTGAGCAGTGTAATGTAAGGGAATAATGTGATGCAAATGAGCAGTGTAAGGGAGTAATGTGAGTGATGTAAGTGAGCAGTGTAATGTAAGGGAGTAATGTGATGTGAGCAGTGTAATATAGGTGAGTAATGTGATTGATGTAAGTGAGCAGTGTAATGTAAGGGAATAATGTGATGCAAATGATCAGTGTAAGGGAGTAATGTAAGGGAGTAATGTGATTGATGTAAGTGAGCAGTGTAATGTAAGGGAATAATGTGATGCAAATGAGCAGTGTAAGGGAGTAATGTAAGGGAGTAATGTGAGTGATGTAAGTGAGCAGTGTAATGTAAGGGAGTAATGTGAGTGATGTAAGTGAGCAGTGTAATGTAAGGGAATAATGTGATGCAAATGAGCAGTGTAAGGGAGTAATGTAAGGGAGTAATGTGAGTGATGTAAGTGAGCAGTGTAATGTAAGGGAGTAATGTGAGTGATGTAAGTGAGCAGTGTAATGTAAGGGAGTAACGTCATGCAAGTGAGCAGTGTAATGTAAGGGAATAATGTGATGTAAGTGAGCAGTGTAATATATGTGAGTAATGTGATGTAAGTGAGCAGTGTAATGTAAGGGAGTAATGTGATGTGAGCAGTGTAATATAGGTGAGTAATGTGATTGATGTAAGTGAGCAGTGTAATGTAAGGGAATAATGTGATGCAAATGAGCAGTGTAAGGGAGTAATGTGAGTGATGTAAGTGAGCAGTGTAATGTAAGGGAGTAATGTGAGTGATGTAAGTGAGCAGTGTAATGTAAGGGAGTAATGTGATGTGAGCAGTGTAATATAGGTGAGTAATGTGATTGATGTAAGTGAGCAGTGTAATGTAAGGGAATAATGTGATGCAAATGAGCAGTGTAAGGGAGTAATGTAAGGGAGTAATGTGATTGATGTAAGTGAGCAGTGTAATGTAAGGGAATAATGTGATGCAAATGAGCAGTGTAAGGGAGTAATGTAAGGGAGTAATGTGAGTGATGTAAGTGAGCAGTGTAATGTAAGGGAGTAATATGATTGATGTAAGTGAGCAGTGTAATGTAAGGGAGTAATGTGAGTGATGTAAGTGAGCAGTGTAATGTAAGGGAATAATGTGATGCAAATGAGCAGTGTAAGGGAGTAATGTAAGGGAGTAATGTGAGTGATGTAAGTGAGCAGTGTAATGTAAGGGAGTAACGTCATGCAAGTGAGCAGTGTAATGTAAGGGAATAATGTGATGTAAGTGAGCAGTGTAATATATGTGAGTAATGTGATGTAAGTGAGCAGTGTAATATATGTGAGTAATGTGATGTAAGTGAGCAGTGTAATGTAAGAGAGTAATGTGATGTAAGTGAGCAGTGTAATATAGGTGAGTAATGTGATTGATGTAAGTGAGCAGTGTAATGTAAGGGAGTAATGTGATGTGAGCAGTGTAATATAGGTGAGTAATGTGATGTAAGTGAGCAGTGTAATATATGTGAGTAATGTGATGTAAGTGAGCAGTGTAATGTAAGGGAGTAATATGATTGATGTAAGTGAGCAGTGTAATGTAAGGGAGTAATATGATTGATGTAAGTGAGCAGTGTAATGTAAGGGAGTAATGTGAGTGATGTAAGTGTGCAGTGTAATGTAAGGGAGTAATGTGAGTGATGTAAGTTAGCAGTGTAATGTAAGGGAGTAATGTGAGTGATGTAAGTGAGCAGTGTAATGTAAGGGAGTAATATGATTGATGTAAGTGAGCAGTGTAATGTGAGGGAGTAATGTGATTGATGTAAGTGAGCGGTGTAATGTGAGGGAGTAATGTGATTGATGTAAGTGAGCAGTGTAATGTAAGGGAGTAATGTGAGTGATGTAAGTTAGCAGTGTAATGTAAGGGAGTAATGTGAGTGATGTAAGTGAGCAGTGTAATGTAAGGGAGTAATATGATTGATGTAAGTGTGCAGTGTAATGTAAGGGAGTAATGTGATTGATGTAAGTGAGCAGTGTAATATAAGGGAGTAATGTGATTGATGTAAGTGAGCAGTGTAATGTAAGGGAGTAATGTGATGCAAATGAGCAGTGTAAGGGAGTAATGTAAAGGAGTAATGTGATTGATGTGATGTGAGCAGTGTAATGTAAGGGAGTAATGTGATTGATGTAAGTGAGCAGTGTAATGTAAGGGAGTAATGTGATTGATGTAAGTGAGCAGTGTAATATAAGGGAGTAATGTGATTGATGTAAGTGAGCAGTGTAATGTAAGGGAGTAATGTGATGCAAATGAGCAGTGTAAGGGAGTAATGTAAAGGAGTAATGTGATTGATGTGATGTGAGCAGTGTAATGTAAGGGAGTAATGTGATTGATGTAAGTGAGCAGTGTAATGTAAGGGAGTAATGTGATTGATGTAAGTGAGCAGTGTAATGTAAGGGAGTAACGTCATGCAAGTGAGTAGTGTAATATATGTGAGTAATGTGATGTAAGTGAGCAGTGTAATATATGTGAGTAATGTGATGTGAGCAGTGTAATATAGGTGAGTAATGTGATTTAAGTTATCAGTGTAATATAGGTGAGTAATGTGATGTAAGTGAGCAGTGTAATATATGTGAGTAATGTGATGTAAGTGAGCAGTGTAATGTAAGGGAGTAATGTAAGGGAATAATGTGATTGATGTAAGTGTGCAGTGTAATGTAAGGGAGTAATATGATTGATGTAAGTGTGCAGTGTAATGTAAGGGAGTAATGTGAGTGATGTAAGTGAGCAGTGTAATGTAAGGGAGTAATGTGATGTAAGGGAGTAATGTGATTGATGTAAGTGAGCAGTGTAATGTAAGGGAATAATGTGATGCAAATGAGCAGTGTAAGGGAGTAATGTAAAGGAGTAATGTGATTGATGTGATGTGAGCAGTGTAATGTAAGGGAGTAATGTGAGTGATGTAAGTGAGCAGTGTAATGTAAGGGAGTAATGTGATTGATGTAATGTAAGGGAGTAATGTGAGTGATGTAGCGACTCGGCTGCATATAATAATAATAAATTAAATTAGCTCAATAGGGAATTATGAGTATTAATGTTTAATTATTTATAACTAATCGCAACGGGTTATGATTAAATTATAAATCTCCAAATCACCCAAAAAGGGAAATACCTAACCTAGGTATTTATGCAATATATATATAGTTAACGACAATGGGTTGCAATTAACTACGAATATATATTAAATCATTACAGAATAACCTTTGGATTAGAATTAATTCAAAATTCATCTGATACGTTCATTTAACGAACGAACAGTACTACAATCTTTTATCAATTCTCACAAAGTTTTATTCTTTCTTATCAAATCTTCGGGAAGATTATCCTTCTGGTCACGAAGAATAAACTTTCCGAACTATTATGATATTAATTAAAGTATTCAAAGATACTTGAGAGCTCGTAGCTAGATCGGAACATTAAAGTGACCATGCCTTGTGAGCGGCAACAATGACAATCGAACGTGGATACAATGGTTTTAATAATTGATACTACGAACACATACGACTAAAACAAAGAATACATGTATATACAGAACAACGAATAGTAACGAAAGAGAATGAAAAGAAGAGAATGAAAGAGAGGAAGGAAAGGTTCAGGAATGGCAATTTCACAAACATAACCACCGAGAGCCAGCAACGAATAATATCACCTTAAACAGGGGTACACATCTTAAAACGCATCTAAATTTATACTTGCATGGGTTGTTTTGTGCTGAGTATAAAGAATGCGCGTGAGTCTTCTCAGAGAGTTCTTTGAGCTGGAGTGTGTTCTCTTTTGGTCCTTCCGGAGCGTTCTCGATCCGCGGGAAGTTTGAAGGTGGTTGAAGCGAATGCCGAAAAGGGGAGGAAAAGAAGATTGTCTCGTCGGAGTTTTAGAAGACGACTGAGCGCTGAGATGGAGCGCGCTGGGATGGCGCGCGTTGCCTGTCCGCCTGGCTGCGGAGCGCGCCGACTTCAAAGGAACCAACCCACGTGACTGAGCCGCCAAGCCAGGGCCGAAGCCGCCTGGCCAGGGGACGAGCCGAGATGATAAAAGGGTTGTTTATCGACTGCACCGACTGAGCAAAGATATGTTGGTGTTACTGTCCTTTAAAGAAACATTAACATCCGCCCATCTTTTCTGAAATGACCAATCAGATATGGGAGTTTTAGGCGGGAGAACACTTTCTTTGTCTCCGTTTATGACCTCATTTGCCTAATTTATGATGGTGTCATACTTGGTACATTTCTACTCAAAAGGGGGGGTAACATAATGTGATGCATTTCATAATCATCTACTGTGCACCGTTGGTTAAGAGAAAGAGAGAGGAATATTTAGATATCAAACACAGTATGACTGGGAGATATTAGAGCAGAGATACATTCTTACACATGAATACAAGCATCTTACATGACTTTACATTGTTCGTACATCATGACTATGTTGGCAATGACATAGGGAGCATGCGTACACACAGGAATCATCATATACATTCTGGGATAGTTTAATTAAAGTTACATAAAGAAAATGTTTGTGTCTGTGTATTGGAAGGAGCCTGTGTGTCTAGGCCCCCCCCTTATCTTTTGAGTGAGGGGGGGGGGGGGAGAGATTGCGTCCTGATTGAAGTTCTCACAGGATTCTAACGGTGCTGTCTGTTCTACCTCAGCCAAGCCACAAAACTGTCCATGATGCCATCTTCCTCAGACTCCTCGGTACCGGAACCTAATTTATATACGGCTAAAAGGCTTTCTGACGTTTATAGTGGAATCGACTCATCTTTGATCCTGTCCAGAGAGACTCCAGACGCTACAGTGATGTAATGTAAGGGAGTAATGTGATTGATGTAAGTGAGCAGTGTAATGTAAGGGAGTAATGTGATTGATGTAAGTGAGCAGTGTAATGTAAGGGAGTAACGTCATGCAAGTGAGTAGTGTAATATATGTGAGTAATGTAATGTAAGTGAGCAGTGTAATGTAAGGGAGTAATGTAAGGGAATAATGTGATTGATGTAAGTGAGCAGTGTAATGTAAAGGAGTAATGTGATTGATGTGATGTGAGCAGTGTAATGTAAGGGAGTAATGTGATTGATGTAAGTGAGCAGTGTAATGTAAAGGAGTAATGTGATTGATGTAAGTGAGCAGTGTAATGTAAGGGAGTAATGTGATTGATGTAAGTGAGCAGTGTAATGTAAGGGAGTAATGTGATTGATGTAAGTGAGCAGTGTAATGTAAGGGAGTAATGTGAGTGATGTAAGTGAGCAGTGTAATGTAAGGGAGTAACGTCATGCAAGTGAGTAGTGTAATATATGTGAGTAATGTAATGTAAGTGAGCAGTGTAATGTAAGGGAGTAATGTAAGGGAATAATGTGATTGATGTAAGTGAGCAGTGTAATGTAAGGGAGTAATGTGAGTGATGTAAGTGAGCAGTGTAATGTAAGGGAGTAATGTGAGTGATGTAAGTGAGCAGTGTAATGTAAGGGAGTAACGTCATGCAAGTGAGCAGTGTAATGTAAGGGAATAATGTGATGCAAATGAGCAGTGTAAGGGAGTAATGTGAGTGATGTAAGTGAGCAGTGTAATGTAAGGGAGTAATGTGAGTGATGTAAGTGAGCAGTGTAATGTAAGGGAGTAATGTGATGTGAGCAGTGTAATATAGGTGAGTAATGTGATTGATGTAAGTGAGCAGTGTAATGTAAGGGAATAATGTGATGCAAATGAGCAGTGTAAGGGAGTAATGTAAGGGAGTAATGTGATTGATGTAAGTGAGCAGTGTAATGTAAGGGAATAATGTGATGCAAATGAGCAGTGTAAGGGAGTAATGTAAGGGAGTAATGTGAGTGATGTAAGTGAGCAGTGTAATGTAAGGGAGTAATATGATTGATGTAAGTGAGCAGTGTAATGTAAGGGAGTAATGTGAGTGATGTAAGTGAGCAGTGTAATGTAAGGGAATAATGTGATGCAAATGAGCAGTGTAAGGGAGTAATGTAAGGGAGTAATGTGAGTGATGTAAGTGAGCAGTGTAATGTAAGGGAGTAATGTGAGTGATGTAAGTGAGCAGTGTAATGTAAGGGAGTAACGTCATGCAAGTGAGCAGTGTAATGTAAGGGAATAATGTGATGTAAGTGAGCAGTGTAATATATGTGAGTAATGTGATGTAAGTGAGCAGTGTAATATATGTGAGTAATGTGATGTAAGTGAGCAGTGTAATGTAAGGGAGTAATGTGATGTGAGCAGTGTAATATAGGTGAGTAATGTGATTGATGTAAGTGAGCAGTGTAATGTAAGGGAATAATGTGATGCAAATGAGCAGTGTAAGGGAGTAATGTGAGTGATGTAAGTGAGCAGTGTAATGTAAGGGAGTAATGTGAGTGATGTAAGTGAGCAGTGTAATGTAAGGGAGTAATGTGATGTGAGCAGTGTAATATAGGTGAGTAATGTGATTGATGTAAGTGAGCAGTGTAATGTAAGGGAATAATGTGATGCAAATGAGCAGTGTAAGGGAGTAATGTAAGGGAGTAATGTGATTGATGTAAGTGAGCAGTGTAATGTAAGGGAATAATGTGATGCAAATGAGCAGTGTAAGGGAGTAATGTAAGGGAGTAATGTGAGTGATGTAAGTGAGCAGTGTAATGTAAGGGAGTAATATGATTGATGTAAGTGAGCAGTGTAATGTAAGAGAGTAATGTGAGTGATGTAAGTGAGCAGTGTAATGTAAGGGAATAATGTGATGCAAATGAGCAGTGTAAGGGAGTAATGTAAGGGAGTAATGTGAGTGATGTAAGTGAGCAGTGTAATGTAAGGGAGTAATATGATTGATGTAAGTGAGCAGTGTAATGTAAGGGAGTAATGTGAGTGATGTAAGTGAGCAGTGTAATGTAAGGGAATAATGTGATGCAAATGAGCAGTGTAAGGGAGTAATGTAAGGGAGTAATGTGAGTGATGTAAGTGAGCAGTGTAATGTAAGGGAGTAACGTCATGCAAGTGAGCAGTGTAATGTAAGGGAATAATGTGATGCAAATGAGCAGTGTAAGGGAGTAATGTGAGTGATGTAAGTGAGCAGTGTAATGTAAGGGAGTAATGTGAGTGATGTAAGTGAGCAGTGTAATGTAAGGGAGTAATGTGATGTGAGCAGTGTAATATAGGTGAGTAATGTGATTGATGTAAGTGAGCAGTGTAATGTAAGGGAATAATGTGATGCAAATGAGCAGTGTAAGGGAGTAATGTAAGGGAGTAATGTGATTGATGTAAGTGAGCAGTGTAATGTAAGGGAATAATGTGATGCAAATGAGCAGTGTAAGGGAGTAATGTAAGGGAGTAATGTGAGTGATGTAAGTGAGCAGTGTAATGTAAGGGAGTAATATGATTGATGTAAGTGAGCAGTGTAATGTAAGGGAGTAATGTGAGTGATGTAAGTGAGCAGTGTAATGTAAGGGAATAATGTGATGCAAATGAGCAGTGTAAGGGAGTAATGTAAGGGAGTAATGTGAGTGATGTAAGTGAGCAGTGTAATGTAAGGGAGTAATGTGAGTGATGTAAGTGAGCAGTGTAATGTAAGGGAGTAACGTCATGCAAGTGAGCAGTGTAATGTAAGGGAATAATGTGATGTAAGTGAGCAGTGTAATATATGTGAGTAATGTGATGTAAGTGAGCAGTGTAATATATGTGAGTAATGTGATGTAAGTGAGCAGTGTAATGTAAGGGAGTAATGTGATGTGAGCAGTGTAATATAGGTGAGTAATGTGATTGATGTAAGTGAGCAGTGTAATGTAAGGGAATAATGTGATGCAAATGAGCAGTGTAAGGGAGTAATGTGAGTGATGTAAGTGAGCAGTGTAATGTAAGGGAGTAATGTGAGTGATGTAAGTGAGCAGTGTAATGTAAGGGAGTAATGTGATGTGAGCAGTGTAATATAGGTGAGTAATGTGATTGATGTAAGTGAGCAGTGTAATGTAAGGGAATAATGTGATGCAAATGAGCAGTGTAAGGGAGTAATGTAAGGGAGTAATGTGATTGATGTAAGTGAGCAGTGTAATGTAAGGGAATAATGTGATGCAAATGAGCAGTGTAAGGGAGTAATGTAAGGGAGTAATGTGAGTGATGTAAGTGAGCAGTGTAATGTAAGGGAGTAATATGATTGATGTAAGTGAGCAGTGTAATGTAAGAGAGTAATGTGAGTGATGTAAGTGAGCAGTGTAATGTAAGGGAATAATGTGATGCAAATGAGCAGTGTAAGGGAGTAATGTAAGGGAGTAATGTGAGTGATGTAAGTGAGCAGTGTAATGTAAGGGAGTAATATGATTGATGTAAGTGAGCAGTGTAATGTAAGGGAGTAATGTGAGTGATGTAAGTGAGCAGTGTAATGTAAGGGAATAATGTGATGCAAATGAGCAGTGTAAGGGAGTAATGTAAGGGAGTAATGTGAGTGATGTAAGTGAGCAGTGTAATGTAAGGGAGTAATGTGAGTGATGTAAGTGAGCAGTGTAATGTAAGGGAGTAACGTCATGCAAGTGAGCAGTGTAATGTAAGGGAATAATGTGATGTAAGTGAGCAGTGTAATATATGTGAGTAATGTGATGTAAGTGAGCAGTGTAATATATGTGAGTAATGTGATGTAAGGGAGTAATGTGATGTGAGCAGTGTAATATAGGTGAGTAATGTGATTGATGTAAGTGAGCAGTGTAATGTAAGGGAATAATGTGATGCAAATGAGCAGTGTAAGGGAGTAATGTGAGTGATGTAAGTGAGCAGTGTAATGTAAGGGAGTAATGTGAGTGATGTAAGTGAGCAGTGTAATGTAAGGGAGTAATGTGATGTGAGCAGTGTAATATAGGTGAGTAATGTGATTGATGTAAGTGAGCAGTGTAATGTAAGGGAATAATGTGATGCAAATGAGCAGTGTAAGGGAGTAATGTAAGGGAGTAATGTGATTGATGTAAGTGAGCAGTGTAATGTAAGGGAATAATGTGATGCAAATGAGCAGTGTAAGGGAGTAATGTAAGGGAGTAATGTGAGTGATGTAAGTGAGCAGTGTAATGTAAGGGAGTAATATGATTGATGTAAGTGAGCAGTGTAATGTAAGAGAGTAATGTGAGTGATGTAAGTGAGCAGTGTAATGTAAGGGAATAATGTGATGCAAATGAGCAGTGTAAGGGAGTAATGTAAGGGAGTAATGTGAGTGATGTAAGTGAGCAGTGTAATGTAAGGGAGTAATGTGAGTGATGTAAGTGAGCAGTGTAATGTAAGGGAGTAACGTCATGCAAGTGAGCAGTGTAATGTAAGGGAATAATGTGATGTAAGTGAGCAGTGTAATATATGTGAGTAATGTGATGTAAGTGAGCAGTGTAATATATGTGAGTAATGTGATGTAAGTGAGCAGTGTAATGTAAGGGAGTAATGTGATGTGAGCAGTGTAATATAGGTGAGTAATGTGATTGATGTAAGTGAGCAGTGTAATGTAAGGGAGTAATGTGATGTGAGCAGTGTAATATAGGTGAGTAATGTGATGTAAGTGAGCAGTGTAATATATGTGAGTAATGTGATGTAAGTGAGCAGTGTAATGTAAGGGAGTAATATGATTGATGTAAGTGAGCAGTGTAATGTAAGGGAGTAATATGATTGATGTAAGTGAGCAGTGTAATGTAAGGGAGTAATGTGATTGATGTAAGTGAGCAGTGTAATGTAAGGGAGTAACGTCATGCAAGTGAGTAGTGTAATATATGTGAGTAATGTAATGTAAGTGAGCAGTGTAATGTAAGGGAGTAATGTAAGGGAATAATGTGATTGATGTAAGTGAGCAGTGTAATGTAAAGGAGTAATGTGATTGATGTGATGTGAGCAGTGTAATGTAAGGGAGTAATGTGATTGATGTAAGTGAGCAGTGTAATGTAAAGGAGTAATGTGATTGATGTAAGTGAGCAGTGTAATGTAAGGGAGTAATGTGATTGATGTAAGTGAGCAGTGTAATGTAAGGGAGTAATGTGATTGATGTAAGTGAGCAGTGTAATGTAAGGGAGTAATGTGAGTGATGTAAGTGAGCAGTGTAATGTAAGGGAGTAACGTCATGCAAGTGAGTAGTGTAATATATGTGAGTAATGTAATGTAAGTGAGCAGTGTAATGTAAGGGAGTAATGTAAGGGAATAATGTGATTGATGTAAGTGAGCAGTGTAATGTAAGGGAGTAATGTGAGTGATGTAAGTGAGCAGTGTAATGTAAGGGAGTAATGTGAGTGATGTAAGTGAGCAGTGTAATGTAAGGGAGTAACGTCATGCAAGTGAGCAGTGTAATGTAAGGGAATAATGTGATGCAAATGAGCAGTGTAAGGGAGTAATGTGAGTGATGTAAGTGAGCAGTGTAATGTAAGGGAGTAATGTGAGTGATGTAAGTGAGCAGTGTAATGTAAGGGAGTAATGTGATGTGAGCAGTGTAATATAGGTGAGTAATGTGATTGATGTAAGTGAGCAGTGTAATGTAAGGGAATAATGTGATGCAAATGAGCAGTGTAAGGGAGTAATGTAAGGGAGTAATGTGATTGATGTAAGTGAGCAGTGTAATGTAAGGGAATAATGTGATGCAAATGAGCAGTGTAAGGGAGTAATGTAAGGGAGTAATGTGAGTGATGTAAGTGAGCAGTGTAATGTAAGGGAGTAATATGATTGATGTAAGTGAGCAGTGTAATGTAAGGGAGTAATGTGAGTGATGTAAGTGAGCAGTGTAATGTAAGGGAATAATGTGATGCAAATGAGCAGTGTAAGGGAGTAATGTAAGGGAGTAATGTGAGTGATGTAAGTGAGCAGTGTAATGTAAGGGAGTAATGTGAGTGATGTAAGTGAGCAGTGTAATGTAAGGGAGTAACGTCATGCAAGTGAGCAGTGTAATGTAAGGGAAGAATGTGATGTAAGTGAGCAGTGTAATATATGTGAGTAATGTGATGTAAGTGAGCAGTGTAATATATGTGAGTAATGTGATGTAAGTGAGCAGTGTAATGTAAGGGAGTAATGTGATGTGAGCAGTGTAATATAGGTGAGTAATGTGATTGATGTAAGAGAGCAGTGTAATGTAAGGGAATAATGTGATGCAAATGAGCAGTGTAAGGGAGTAATGTGAGTGATGTAAGTGAGCAGTGTAATGTAAGGGAGTAATGTGAGTGATGTAAGTGAGCAGTGTAATGTAAGGGAGTAATGTGATGTGAGCAGTGTAATATAGGTGAGTAATGTGATTGATGTAAGTGAGCAGTGTAATGTAAGGGAATAATGTGATGCAAATGAGCAGTGTAAGGGAGTAATGTAAGGGAGTAATGTGATTGATGTAAGTGAGCAGTGTAATGTAAGGGAATAATGTGATGCAAATGAGCAGTGTAAGGGAGTAATGTAAGGGAGTAATGTGAGTGATGTAAGTGAGCAGTGTAATGTAAGGGAGTAATATGATTGATGTAAGTGAGCAGTGTAATGTAAGAGAGTAATGTGAGTGATGTAAGTGAGCAGTGTAATGTAAGGGAATAATGTGATGCAAATGAGCAGTGTAAGGGAGTAATGTAAGGGAGTAATGTGAGTGATGTAAGTGAGCAGTGTAATGTAAGGGAGTAATATGATTGATGTAAGTGAGCAGTGTAATGTAAGGGAGTAATGTGAGTGATGTAAGTGAGCAGTGTAATGTAAGGGAATAATGTGATGCAAATGAGCAGTGTAAGGGAGTAATGTAAGGGAGTAATGTGAGTGATGTAAGTGAGCAGTGTAATGTAAGGGAGTAATGTGAGTGATGTAAGTGAGCAGTGTAATGTAAGGGAGTAACGTCATGCAAGTGAGCAGTGTAATGTAAGGGAATAATGTGATGTAAGTGAGCAGTGTAATATATGTGAGTAATGTGATGTAAGTGAGCAGTGTAATATATGTGAGTAATGTGATGTAAGGGAGTAATGTGATGTGAGCAGTGTAATATAGGTGAGTAATGTGATTGATGTAAGTGAGCAGTGTAATGTAAGGGAATAATGTGATGCAAATGAGCAGTGTAAGGGAGTAATGTGAGTGATGTAAGTGAGCAGTGTAATGTAAGGGAGTAATGTGAGTGATGTAAGTGAGCAGTGTAATGTAAGGGAGTAATGTGATGTGAGCAGTGTAATATAGGTGAGTAATGTGATTGATGTAAGTGAGCAGTGTAATGTAAGGGAATAATGTGATGCAAATGAGCAGTGTAAGGGAGTAATGTAAGGGAGTAATGTGATTGATGTAAGTGAGCAGTGTAATGTAAGGGAATAATGTGATGCAAATGAGCAGTGTAAGGGAGTAATGTAAGGGAGTAATGTGAGTGATGTAAGTGAGCAGTGTAATGTAAGGGAGTAATATGATTGATGTAAGTGAGCAGTGTAATGTAAGAGAGTAATGTGAGTGATGTAAGTGAGCAGTGTAATGTAAGGGAATAATGTGATGCAAATGAGCAGTGTAAGGGAGTAATGTAAGGGAGTAATGTGAGTGATGTAAGTGAGCAGTGTAATGTAAGGGAGTAATGTGAGTGATGTAAGTGAGCAGTGTAATGTAAGGGAGTAACGTCATGCAAGTGAGCAGTGTAATGTAAGGGAATAATGTGATGTAAGTGAGCAGTGTAATATATGTGAGTAATGTGATGTAAGTGAGCAGTGTAATATATGTGAGTAATGTGATGTAAGTGAGCAGTGTAATGTAAGGGAGTAATGTGATGTGAGCAGTGTAATATAGGTGAGTAATGTGATTGATGTAAGTGAGCAGTGTAATGTAAGGGAGTAATGTGATGTGAGCAGTGTAATATAGGTGAGTAATGTGATGTAAGTGAGCAGTGTAATATATGTGAGTAATGTGATGTAAGTGAGCAGTGTAATGTAAGGGAGTAATATGATTGATGTAAGTGAGCAGTGTAATGTAAGGGAGTAATATGATTGATGTAAGTGAGCAGTGTAATGTAAGGGAGTAATGTGAGTGATGTAAGTGTGCAGTGTAATGTAAGGGAGTAATGTGAGTGATGTAAGTTAGCAGTGTAATGTAAGGGAGTAATGTGAGTGATGTAAGTGAGCAGTGTAATGTAAGGGAGTAATATGATTGATGTAAGTGAGCAGTGTAATGTGAGGGAGTAATGTGATTGATGTAAGTGAGCGGTGTAATGTGAGGGAGTAATGTGATTGATGTAAGTGAGCAGTGTAATGTAAGGGAGTAATGTGAGTGATGTAAGTTAGCAGTGTAATGTAAGGGAGTAATGTGAGTGATGTAAGTGAGCAGTGTAATGTAAGGGAGTAATATGATTGATGTAAGTGTGCAGTGTAATGTAAGGGAGTAATGTGATTGATGTAAGTGAGCAGTGTAATGTAAGGGAGTAATGTGATTGATGTAAGTGAGCAGTGTAATGTAAGGGAGTAATGTGATGCAAATGAGCAGTGTAAGGGAGTAATATAAAGGAGTAATGTGATTGATGTGATGTGAGCAGTGTAATGTAAGGGAGTAATGTGATTGATGTAAGTGAGCAGTGTAATGTAAGGGAGTAATGTGATTGATGTAAGTGAGCAGTGTAATGTAAGGGAGTAATGTGATTGATGTAAGTGAGCAGTGTAATGTAAGGGAGTAACGTCATGCAAGTGAGTAGTGTAATATATGTGAGTAATGTGATGTAAGTGAGCAGTGTAATATATGTGAGTAATGTGATGTGAGCAGTGTAATATAGGTGAGTAATGTGATTTAAGTTATCAGTGTAATATAGGTGAGTAATGTGATGTAAGTGAGCAGTGTAATATATGTGAGTAATGTGATGTAAGTGAGCAGTGTAATATATGTGAGTAATGTGATGTAAGTGAGCAGTGTAATGTAAGGGAGTAATGTAAGGGAATAATGTGATTGATGTAAGTGTGCAGTGTAATGTAAGGGAGTAATATGATTGATGTAAGTGTGCAGTGTAATGTAAGGGAGTAATGTGAGTGATGTAAGTGAGCAGTGTAATGTAAGGGAGTAATGTGATTTAAGTTATCAGTGTAATATAGGTGAGTAATGTGATGTAAGTGAGCAGTGTAATATATGTGAGTAATGTGATGTAAGTGAGCAGTGTAATATATGTGAGTAATGTGATGTAAGTGAGCAGTGTAATGTAAGGGAATAATGTGATGCAAATGAGCAGTGTAAGGGAGTAATGTGAGTGATGTAAGTGAGCAGTGTAATGTAAGGGAGTAATGTGAGTGATGTAAGTGAGCAGTGTAATGTAAGGGAGTAATGTGATGTGAGCAGTGTAATATAGGTGAGTAATGTGATTGATGTAAGTGAGCAGTGTAATGTAAGGGAATAATGTGATGCAAATGAGCAGTGTAAGGGAGTAATGTAAGGGAGTAATGTGATTGATGTAAGTGAGCAGTGTAATGTAAGGAAATAATGTGATGCAAATGAGCAGTGTAAGGGAGTAATGTAAGGGAGTAATGTGAGTGATGTAAGTGAGCAGTGTAATGTAAGGGAGTAATGTGATTGATGTAAGTGAGCAGTGTAATGTAAGGGAGTAATGTGATTGATGTAAGTGAGCAGTGTAATGTAAGGGAGTAACGTCATGCAAGTGAGTAGTGTAATATATGTGAGTAATGTGATGTAAGTGAGCAGTGTAATATATGTGAGTAATGTGATGTGAGCAGTGTAATATAGGTGAGTAATGTGATTTAAGTTATCAGTGTAATATAGGTGAGTAATGTGATGTAAGTGAGCAGTGTAATATATGTGAGTAATGTGATGTAAGTGAGCAGTGTAATGTAAGGGAGTAATGTGAGTGATGTAAGTGAGCAGTGTAATGTAAGGGAGTAATATGATGTGAGCAGTGTAATATAGGTGAGTAATGTGATTTAAGTTATCAGTGTAATATAGGTGAGTAATGTGATGTAAGTGAGCAGTGTAATATATGTGAGTAATGTGATGTAAGTGAGCAGTGTAATGTAAAGGAGTAATGTGATTGATGTAAGTGAGCAGTGTAATGTAAGGGAATAATGTGATGCAAATGAGCAGTGTAAGGGAGTAATGTAAGGGAGTAATGTGATTGATGTAAGTGAGCAGTGTAATGTAAGGAAATAATGTGATGCAAATGAGCAGTGTAAGGGAGTAATGTGAGTGATGTAAGTGAGCAGTGTAATGTAAGGGAGTAATGTGAGTGATGTAAGTGAGCAGTGTAATGTAAAGGAGTAATGTGATTGATGTAAGTGAGCAGTGTAATGTAAAGGAGTAATGTGATTGATGTAAGTGAGCAGTGTAATGTAAGGGAATAATGTGATGCAAATGAGCAGTGTAAGGGAGTAATGTGAGTGATGTAAGTGAGCAGTGCAATGTAAGGGAGTAATGTGAGTGATGTAAGTGAGCAGTGTAATGTAAGGGAGTAATGTGATGTGAGCAGTGTAATATAGGTGAGTAATGTGATTGATGTAAGTGAGCAGTGTAATGTAAGGGAATAATGTGATGCAAATGAGCAGTGTAAGGGAGTAATGTAAGGGAGTAATGTGAGTGATGTAAGTGAGCAGTGTAATGTAAGGGAGTAATATGATTGATGTAAGTGAGCAGTGTAATGTAAGAGAGTAATGTGAGTGATGTAAGTGAGCAGTGTAATGTAAGGGAATAATGTGATGCAAATGAGCAGTGTAAGGGAGTAATGTAAGGGAGTAATGTGAGTGATGTAAGTGAGCAGTGTAATGTAAGGGAGTAATATGATTGATGTAAGTGAGCAGTGTAATGTAAGGGAGTAATGTGAGTGATGTAAGTGAGCAGTGTAATGTAAGGGAATAATGTGATGCAAATGAGCAGTGTAAGGGAGTAATGTAAGGGAGTAATGTGAGTGATGTAAGTGAGCAGTGTAATGTAAGGGAGTAATGTGAGTGATGTAAGTGAGCAGTGTAATGTAAGGGAGTAACGTCATGCAAGTGAGCAGTGTAATGTAAGGGAGTAATGTGATGTGAGCAGTGTAATATAGGTGAGTAATGTGATTGATGTAAGTGAGCAGTGTAATGTAAGGGAATAATGTGATGCAAATGAGCAGTGTAAGGGAGTAATGTAAGGGAGTAATGTGATTGATGTAAGTGAGCAGTGTAATGTAAGGGAATAATGTGATGCAAATGAGCAGTGTAAGGGAGTAATGTAAGGGAGTAATGTGAGTGATGTAAGTGAGCAGTGTAATGTAAGGGAGTAATATGATTGATGTAAGTGAGCAGTGTAATGTAAGAGAGTAATGTGAGTGATGTAAGTGAGCAGTGTAATGTAAGGGAATAATGTGATGCAAATGAGCAGTGTAAGGGAGTAATGTAAGGGAGTAATGTGAGTGATGTAAGTGAGCAGTGTAATGTAAGGGAGTAATGTGAGTGATGTAAGTGAGCAGTGTAATGTAAGGGAGTAACGTCATGCAAGTGAGCAGTGTAATGTAAGGGAATAATGTGATGTAAGTGAGCAGTGTAATATATGTGAGTAATGTGATGTAAGTGAGCAGTGTAATATATGTGAGTAATGTGATGTAAGTGAGCAGTGTAATGTAAGGGAGTAATGTGATGTGAGCAGTGTAATATAGGTGAGTAATGTGATTGATGTAAGTGAGCAGTGTAATGTAAGGGAGTAATGTGATGTGAGCAGTGTAATATAGGTGAGTAATGTGATGTAAGTGAGCAGTGTAATATATGTGAGTAATGTGATGTAAGTGAGCAGTGTAATGTAAGGGAGTAATATGATTGATGTAAGTGAGCAGTGTAATGTAAGGGAGTAATATGATTGATGTAAGTGAGCAGTGTAATGTAAGGGAGTAATGTGAGTGATGTAAGTGTGCAGTGTAATGTAAGGGAGTAATGTGAGTGATGTAAGTTAGCAGTGTAATGTAAGGGAGTAATGTGAGTGATGTAAGTGAGCAGTGTAATGTAAGGGAGTAATATGATTGATGTAAGTGAGCAGTGTAATGTGAGGGAGTAATGTGATTGATGTAAGTGAGCGGTGTAATGTGAGGGAGTAATGTGATTGATGTAAGTGAGCAGTGTAATGTAAGGGAGTAATGTGAGTGATGTAAGTTAGCAGTGTAATGTAAGGGAGTAATGTGAGTGATGTAAGTGAGCAGTGTAATGTAAGGGAGTAATATGATTGATGTAAGTGTGCAGTGTAATGTAAGGGAGTAATGTGATTGATGTAAGTGAGCAGTGTAATGTAAGGGAGTAATGTGATTGATGTAAGTGAGCAGTGTAATGTAAGGGAGTAATGTGATGCAAATGAGCAGTGTAAGGGAGTAATGTAAAGGAGTAATGTGATTGATGTGATGTGAGCAGTGTAATGTAAGGGAGTAATGTGATTGATGTAAGTGAGCAGTGTAATGTAAGGGAGTAATGTGATTGATGTAAGTGAGCAGTGTAATGTAAGGGAGTAATGTGATTGATGTAAGTGAGCAGTGTAATGTAAGGGAGTAACGTCATGCAAGTGAGTAGTGTAATATATGTGAGTAATGTGATGTAAGTGAGCAGTGTAATATATGTGAGTAATGTGATGTGAGCAGTGTAATATAGGTGAGTAATGTGATTTAAGTTATCAGTGTAATATAGGTGAGTAATGTGATGTAAGTGAGCAGTGTAATATATGTGAGTAATGTGATGTAAGTGAGCAGTGTAATATATGTGAGTAATGTGATGTAAGTGAGCAGTGTAATGTAAGGGAGTAATGTAAGGGAATAATGTGATTGATGTAAGTGTGCAGTGTAATGTAAGGGAGTAATATGATTGATGTAAGTGTGCAGTGTAATGTAAGGGAGTAATGTGAGTGATGTAAGTGAGCAGTGTAATGTAAGGGAGTAATGTGATTTAAGTTATCAGTGTAATATAGGTGAGTAATGTGATGTAAGTGAGCAGTGTAATATATGTGAGTAATGTGATGTAAGTGAGCAGTGTAATATATGTGAGTAATGTGATGTAAGTGAGCAGTGTAATGTAAGGGAGTAATGTGATGTGAGCAGTGTAATATAGGTGAGTAATGTGATTGATGTAAGTGAGCAGTGTAATGTAAGGGAATAATGTGATGCAAATGAGCAGTGTAAGGGAGTAATGTGAGTGATGTAAGTGAGCAGTGTAATGTAAGGGAGTAATGTGAGTGATGTAAGTGAGCAGTGTAATGTAAGGGAGTAATGTGATGTGAGCAGTGTAATATAGGTGAGTAATGTGATTGATGTAAGTGAGCAGTGTAATGTAAGGGAATAATGTGATGCAAATGAGCAGTGTAAGGGAGTAATGTAAGGGAGTAATGTGATTGATGTAAGTGAGCAGTGTAATGTAAGGAAATAATGTGATGCAAATGAGCAGTGTAAGGGAGTAATGTAAGGGAGTAATGTGAGTGATGTAAGTGAGCAGTGTAATGTAAGGGAGTAATGTGATTGATGTAAGTGAGCAGTGTAATGTAAGGGAGTAATGTGATTGATGTAAGTGAGCAGTGTAATGTAAGGGAGTAACGTCATGCAAGTGAGTAGTGTAATATATGTGAGTAATGTGATGTAAGTGAGCAGTGTAATATATGTGAGTAATGTGATGTGAGCAGTGTAATATAGGTGAGTAATGTGATTTAAGTTATCAGTGTAATATAGGTGAGTAATGTGATGTAAGTGAGCAGTGTAATATATGTGAGTAATGTGATGTAAGTGAGCAGTGTAATGTAAGGGAGTAATGTGAGTGATGTAAGTGAGCAGTGTAATGTAAGGGAGTAATATGATGTGAGCAGTGTAATATAGGTGAGTAATGTGATTTAAGTTATCAGTGTAATATAGGTGAGTAATGTGATGTAAGTGAGCAGTGTAATATATGTGAGTAATGTGATGTAAGTGAGCAGTGTAATGTAAAGGAGTAATGTGATTGATGTAAGTGAGCAGTGTAATGTAAGGGAATAATGTGATGCAAATGAGCAGTGTAAGGGAGTAATGTAAGGGAGTAATGTGATTGATGTAAGTGAGCAGTGTAATGTAAGGAAATAATGTGATGCAAATGAGCAGTGTAAGGGAGTAATGTGAGTGATGTAAGTGAGCAGTGTAATGTAAGGGAGTAATGTGAGTGATGTAAGTGAGCAGTGTAATGTAAAGGAGTAATGTGATTGATGTAAGTGAGCAGTGTAATGTAAGGGAATAATGTGATGCAAATGAGCAGTGTAAGGGAGTAATGTGAGTGATGTAAGTGAGCAGTGTAATGTAAGGGAATAATGTGATGCAAATGAGCAGTGTAAGGGAGTAATGTGAGTGATGTAAGTGAGCAGTGTAATGTAAGGGAGTAATGTGAGTGATGTAAGTGAGCAGTGTAATGTAAGGGAGTAATGTGATGTGAGCAGTGTAATATAGGTGAGTAATGTGATTGATGTAAGTGAGCAGTGTAATGTAAGGGAATAATGTGATGCAAATGAGCAGTGTAAGGGAGTAATGTAAGGGAGTAATGTGATTGATGTAAGTGAGCAGTGTAATGTAAGGAAATAATGTGATGCAAATGAGCAGTGTAAGGGAGTAATGTAAGGGAGTAATGTGAGTGATGTAAGTGAGCAGTGTAATGTAAGGGAGTAATGTGATTGATGTAAGTGAGCAGTGTAATGTAAGGGAGTAATGTGATTGATGTAAGTGAGCAGTGTAATGTAAGGGAGTAACGTCATGCAAGTGAGTAGTGTAATATATGTGAGTAATGTGATGTAAGTGAGCAGTGTAATATATGTGAGTAATGTGATGTGAGCAGTGTAATATAGGTGAGTAATGTGATTTAAGTTATCAGTGTAATATAGGTGAGTAATGTGATGTAAGTGAGCAGTGTAATATATGTGAGTAATGTGATGTAAGTGAGCAGTGTAATGTAAGGGAGTAATGTGAGTGATGTAAGTGAGCAGTGTAATGTAAGGGAGTAATATGATGTGAGCAGTGTAATATAGGTGAGTAATGTGATTTAAGTTATCAGTGTAATATAGGTGAGTAATGTGATGTAAGTGAGCAGTGTAATATATGTGAGTAATGTGATGTAAGTGAGCAGTGTAATGTAAAGGAGTAATGTGATTGATGTAAGTGAGCAGTGTAATGTAAGGGAATAATGTGATGCAAATGAGCAGTGTAAGGGAGTAATGTAAGGGAGTAATGTGATTGATGTAAGTGAGCAGTGTAATGTAAGGAAATAATGTGATGCAAATGAGCAGTGTAAGGGAGTAATGTGAGTGATGTAAGTGAGCAGTGTAATGTAAGGGAGTAATGTGAGTGATGTAAGTGAGCAGTGTAATGTAAAGGAGTAATGTGATTGATGTAAGTGAGCAGTGTAATGTAAGGGAATAATGTGATGCAAATGAGCAGTGTAAGGGAGTAATGTGAGTGATGTAAGTGAGCAGTGTAATGTAAGGGAGTAACGTCATGCAAGTGAGTAGTGTAATATATGTGAGTAATGTGATGTAAGTGAGCAGTGTAATGTAAAGGAGTAATGTGATTGATGTAAGTGAGCAGTGTAATGTAAGGGAATAATGTGATGCAAATGAGCAGTGTAAGGGAGTAATGTGATTGATGTAAGTGAGCAGTGTAATGTAAGGGAGTAATGTGAGTGATGTAAGTGAGCAGTGTAATGTAAAGGAGTAATGTGATTGATGTGATGTGAGCAGTGTAATGTAAATGAGTAATGTGATTGATGTAAGTGAGCAGTGTAATGTAAGGAAATAATGTGATGCAAATGAGCAGTGTAAGGGAGTAATGTAAGGGAGTAATGTGAGTGATGTAAGTGAGCAGTGTAATGTAAGGGAGTAATGTGATTGATGTAAGTGAGCAGTGTAATGTAAGGGAGTAATGTGATTGATGTAAGTGAGCAGTGTAATGTAAGGGAGTAATGTGATTGATGTAAGTGAGCAGTGTAATGTAAGGGAGTAACGTCATGCAAGTGAGTAGTGTAATATATGTGAGTAATGTGATGTAAGTGAGCAGTGTAATATATGTGAGTAATGTGATGTGAGCAGTGTAATATAGGTGAGTAATGTGATGTAAGTGAGCAGTGTAATATATGTGAGTAATGTGATGTAAGTGAGCAGTGTAATATATGTGAGTAATGTGATGTAAGTGAGCAGTGTAATGTAAGGGAGTAATGTGAGTGATGTAAGTGAGCAGTGTAATGTAAGGGAGTAATGTGATTTAAGTTATCAGTGTAATATAGTTGAGTAATGTGATGTAAGTGAGCAGTGTAATATATGTGAGTAATGTGATGTAAGTGAGCAGTGTAATATATGTGAGTAATGTGATGTAAGTGAGCAGTGTAATATATGTGAGTAATGTGATTGATGTAAGTGAGCAGTGTAATGTAAGGGAGTAATGTGAGTGATGTAAGTGAGCAGTGTAATGTAAGGGAATAATGTGATGCAAATGAGCAGTGTAAGGGAGTAATGTAAGGGAGTAATGTGAGTGATGTAAGTGAGCAGTGTAATGTAAGGGAGTAATGTGATTGATGTAAGTGAGCAGTGTAATGTAAGGGAGTAATGTGATTGATGTAAGTGAGCAGTGTAATGTAAGGGAGTAACGTCATGCAAGTGAGTAGTGTAATATATGTGAGTAATGTGATGTAAGTGAGCAGTGTAATATAGGTGAGTAATGTGATGTAAGTGAGCAGTGTAATATATGTGAGTAATGTGATGTAAGTGAGCAGTGTAATATATGTGAGTAATGTGATGTAAGTGAGCAGTGTAATGTAAGGGAGTAATGTAAGGGAATAATGTGATTGATGTAAGTGTGCAGTGTAATGTAAGGGAGTAATATGATTGATGTAAGTGTGCAGTGTAATGTAAGGGAGTAATGTGAGTGATGTAAGTGAGCAGTGTAATGTAAGGGAGTAATGTGATTTAAGTTATCAGTGTAATATAGGTGAGTAATGTGATGTAAGTGAGCAGTGTAATATATGTGAGTAATGTGATGTAAGTGAGCAGTGTAATATATGTGAGTAATGTGATGTAAGTGAGCAGTGTAATATATGTGAGTAATGTGATGTGAGCAGTGTAATATAGGTGAGTAATGTGATTTAAGTTATCAGTGTAATATAGGTGAGTAATGTGATGTAAGTGAGCAGTGTAATGTAAAGGAGTAATGTGATTGATGTAAGTGAGCAGTGTAATGTAAGGGAATAATGTGATGCAAATGAGCAGTGTAAGGGAGTAATGTGATTGATGTAAGTGAGCAGTGTAATGTAAGGGAGTAATGTGAGTGATGTAAGTGAGCAGTGTAATATATGGGAGTAATGTGATGTAAGTGAGCAGTGTAATGTAAGGGAGTAATGTGATGTGAGCAGTGTAATATAGGTGAGTAATGTGATTGATGTAAGTGAGCAGTGTAATGTAAGGGAATAATGTGATGCAAATGAGCAGTGTAAGGGAGTAATGTGAGTGATGTAAGTGAGCAGTGTAATGTAAGGGAGTAATGTGATGTGAGCAGTGTAATATAGGTGAGTAATGTGATTGATGTAAGTGAGCAGTGTAATATATGTGAGTAATGTGATGTAAGTGAGCAGTGTAATATATGTGAGTAATGTGATGTAAGTGAGCAGTGTAATGTAAGGGAGTAATGTGATGTGAGCAGTGTAATATAGGTGAGTAATGTGATTGATGTAAGTGAGCAGTGTAATGTAAGGGAATAATGTGATGCAAATGAGCAGTGTAAGGGAGTAATGTGATTGATGTAAGTGAGCAGTGTAATATATGTGAGTAATGTGATGTAAGTGAGCAGTGTAATGTAAGGGAGTAATGTGATTGATGTGAAGTGAGCAGTGTAATGTAAGGGAATAATGTGATGCAAATGAGCAGTGTAAGGGAGTAATGTAAGGGAGTAATGTGAGTGATGTAAGTGAGCAGTGTAATGTAAGGGAGTAATGTGATTGATGTGAAGTGAGCAGTGTAATGTAAGGGAATAATGTGATGCAAATGAGCAGTGTAAGGGAGTAATGTAAGGGAGTAATGTGATTGATGTAAGTGAGCAGTGTAATATATGTGAGTAATGTGATGTAAGTGAGCAGTGTAATGTAAAGGAGTAATGTGAGTGATGTAAGTGAGCAGTGTAATATATGTGAGTAATGTGATTGATGTAAGTGAGCAGTGTAATGTAAAGGAGTAATGTGATTGATGTAAGTGAGCAGTGTAATGTAAAGGAGTAATGTGATTGATGTAAGTGAGCAGTGTAATGTAAAGGAGTAATGTGATTGATGTAAGTGAGCAGTGTAATGTAAAGGAGTAATGTGATTGATGTGAAGTGAGCAGTGTAATATAGGTGAGTAATGTGATTTAAGTTATCAGTGTAATATAGGTGAGTAATGTGATGTAAGTGAGCAGTGTAATATATGTGAGTAATGTGATGTAAGTGAGCAGTGTAATATATGTGAGTAATGTGATTGATGTAAGTGAGCAGTGTAATGTAAGGGAGTAATGTGAGTGATGTAAGTGAGCAGTGTAATGTAAGGGAATAATGTGATGCAAATGAGCAGTGTAAGGGAGTAATGTAAGGGAGTAATGTGAGTGATGTAAGTGAGCAGTGTAATGTAAGGGAGTAATGTGATTGATGTAAGTGAGCAGTGTAATGTAAGGGAGTAATGTGATTGATGTAAGTGAGCAGTGTAATGTAAGGGAGTAACGTCATGCAAGTGAGTAGTGTAATATATGTGAGTAATGTGATGTAAGTGAGCAGTGTAATATATGTGAGTAATGTGATGTGAGCAGTGTAATATAGGTGAGTAATGTGATGTAAGTGAGCAGTGTAATATATGTGAGTAATGTGATGTAAGTGAGCAGTGTAATATATGTGAGTAATGTGATGTAAGTGAGCAGTGTAATGTAAGGGAGTAATGTAAGGGAATAATGTGATTGATGTAAGTGTGCAGTGTAATGTAAGGGAGTAATATGATTGATGTAAGTGTGCAGTGTAATGTAAGGGAGTAATGTGAGTGATGTAAGTGAGCAGTGTAATGTAAGGGAGTAATGTGATTTAAGTTATCAGTGTAATATAGGTGAGTAATGTGATGTAAGTGAGCAGTGTAATATATGTGAGTAATGTGATGTAAGTGAGCAGTGTAATATATGTGAGTAATGTGATGTAAGTGAGCAGTGTAATATATGTGAGTAATGTGATGTGAGCAGTGTAATATAGGTGAGTAATGTGATTTAAGTTATCAGTGTAATATAGGTGAGTAATGTGATGTAAGTGAGCAGTGTAATGTAAAGGAGTAATGTGATTGATGTAAGTGAGCAGTGTAATGTAAGGGAATAATGTGATGCAAATGAGCAGTGTAAGGGAGTAATGTGATTGATGTAAGTGAGCAGTGTAATGTAAGGGAGTAATGTGAGTGATGTAAGTGAGCAGTGTAATATATGGGAGTAATGTGATGTAAGTGAGCAGTGTAATGTAAGGGAGTAATGTGATGTGAGCAGTGTAATATAGGTGAGTAATGTGATTGATGTAAGTGAGCAGTGTAATGTAAGGGAATAATGTGATGCAAATAAGCAGTGTAAGGGAGTAATGTGAGTGATGTAAGTGAGCAGTGTAATGTAAGGGAGTAATGTGATGTGAGCAGTGTAATATAGGTGAGTAATGTGATTGATGTAAGTGAGCAGTGTAATGTAAGGGAATAATGTGATGCAAATGAGCAGTGTAAGGGAGTAATGTGAGTGATGTAAGTGAGCAGTGTAATGTAAGGGAGTAATGTGATGTGAGCAGTGTAATATAGGTGAGTAATGTGATTGATGTAAGTGAGCAGTGTAATATATGTGAGTAATGTGATGTAAGTGAGCAGTGTAATATATGTGAGTAATGTGATGTAAGTGAGCAGTGTAATGTAAGGGAGTAATGTGATGTGAGCAGTGTAATATAGGTGAGTAATGTGATTGATGTAAGTGAGCAGTGTAATGTAAGGGAATAATGTGATGCAAATGAGCAGTGTAAGGGAGTAATGTGATTGATGTAAGTGAGCAGTGTAATATATGTGAGTAATGTGATGTAAGTGAGCAGTGTAATGTAAGGGAGTAATGTGATTGATGTGAAGTGAGCAGTGTAATGTAAGGGAATAATGTGATGCAAATGAGCAGTGTAAGGGAGTAATGTAAGGGAGTAATGTGAGTGATGTAAGTGAGCAGTGTAATGTAAGGGAGTAATGTGATTGATGTGAAGTGAGCAGTGTAATGTAAGGGAATAATGTGATGCAAATGAGCAGTGTAAGGGAGTAATGTAAGGGAGTAATGTGATTGATGTAAGTGAGCAGTGTAATATATGTGAGTAATGTGATGTAAGTGAGCAGTGTAATGTAAAGGAGTAATGTGAGTGATGTAAGTGAGCAGTGTAATATATGTGAGTAATGTGATTGATGTAAGTGAGCAGTGTAATGTAAAGGAGTAATGTGATTGATGTAAGTGAGCAGTGTAATGTAAAGGAGTAATGTGATTGATGTAAGTGAGCAGTGTAATGTAAAGGAGTAATGTGATTGATGTAAGTGAGCAGTGTAATGTAAAGGAGTAATGTGATTGATGTGAAGTGAGCAGTGTAATATAGGTGAGTAATGTGATTTAAGTTATCAGTGTAATATAGGTGAGTAATGTGATGTAAGTGAGCAGTGTAATATATGTGAGTAATGTGATGTAAGTGAGCAGTGTAATATATGTGAGTAATGTGATTGATGTAAGTGAGCAGTGTAATGTAAGGGAGTAATGTGAGTGATGTAAGTGAGCAGTGTAATGTAAGGGAATAATGTGATGCAAATGAGCAGTGTAAGGGAGTAATGTAAGGGAGTAATGTGAGTGATGTAAGTGAGCAGTGTAATGTAAGGGAGTAATGTGATTGATGTAAGTGAGCAGTGTAATGTAAGGGAGTAATGTGATTGATGTAAGTGAGCAGTGTAATGTAAGGGAGTAACGTCATGCAAGTGAGTAGTGTAATATATGTGAGTAATGTGATGTAAGTGAGCAGTGTAATATATGTGAGTAATGTGATGTGAGCAGTGTAATATAGGTGAGTAATGTGATGTAAGTGAGCAGTGTAATATATGTGAGTAATGTGATGTAAGTGAGCAGTGTAATATATGTGAGTAATGTGATGTAAGTGAGCAGTGTAATGTAAGGGAGTAATGTAAGGGAATAATGTGATTGATGTAAGTGTGCAGTGTAATGTAAGGGAGTAATATGATTGATGTAAGTGTGCAGTGTAATGTAAGGGAGTAATGTGAGTGATGTAAGTGAGCAGTGTAATGTAAGGGAGTAATGTGATTTAAGTTATCAGTGTAATATAGGTGAGTAATGTGATGTAAGTGAGCAGTGTAATATATGTGAGTAATGTGATGTAAGTGAGCAGTGTAATATATGTGAGTAATGTGATGTAAGTGAGCAGTGTAATATATGTGAGTAATGTGATGTGAGCAGTGTAATATAGGTGAGTAATGTGATTTAAGTTATCAGTGTAATATAGGTGAGTAATGTGATGTAAGTGAGCAGTGTAATGTAAAGGAGTAATGTGATTGATGTAAGTGAGCAGTGTAATGTAAGGGAATAATGTGATGCAAATGAGCAGTGTAAGGGAGTAATGTGATTGATGTAAGTGAGCAGTGTAATGTAAGGGAGTAATGTGAGTGATGTAAGTGAGCAGTGTAATATATGGGAGTAATGTGATGTAAGTGAGCAGTGTAATGTAAGGGAGTAATGTGATGTGAGCAGTGTAATATAGGTGAGTAATGTGATTGATGTAAGTGAGCAGTGTAATGTAAGGGAATAATGTGATGCAAATAAGCAGTGTAAGGGAGTAATGTGAGTGATGTAAGTGAGTAGTGTAATGTAAGGGAGTAATGTGATGTGAGCAGTGTAATATAGGTGAGTAATGTGATTGATGTAAGTGAGCAGTGTAATATATGTGAGTAATGTGATGTAAGTGAGCAGTGTAATGTAAGGGAGTAATGTGATGTGAGCAGTGTAATATAGGTGAGTAATGTGATTGATGTAAGTGAGCAGTGTAATGTAAGGGAATAATGTGATGCAAATGAGCAGTGTAAGGGAGTAATGTGATTGATGTAAGTGAGCAGTGTAATATATGTGAGTAATGTGATGTAAGTGAGCAGTGTAATGTAAGGGAGTAATGTGATTGATGTGAAGTGAGCAGTGTAATATATGTGAGTAATGTGATGTAAGTGAGCAGTGTAATGTAAGGGAGTAATGTGATTGATGTGAAGTGAGCAGTGTAATGTAAGGGAATAATGTGATGTAAGTGAGCAGTGTAAGGGAGTAATGTAAGGGAGTAATGTGATTGATGTAAGTGAGCAGTGTAATGTAAAGGAGTAATGTGATTGATGTAAGTGAGCAGTGTAATGTAAAGGAGTAATGTGATTGATGTAAGTGAGCAGTGTAATGTAAAGCAGTAATGTGAGTGATGTAAGTGAGCAGTGTAATGTAAGGGAGTAACGTCATGCAAGTGAGTAGTGTAATATAGGTGAGTAATGTGATTTAAGTTATCAGTGTAATATATCTGAGTAAAGTGATGTAAGTGAGCAGTGTAATGTAAGGGAGTAATGTGAGTGATGTAAGTGAGCAGTGTAATATATGTGAGTAATGTGATTGATGTAAGTGAGCAGTGTAATGTAAAGGAGTAATGTGATTGATGTAAGTGAGCAGTGTAATGTAAAGGAGTAATGTGATTGATGTAAGTGAGCAGTGTAATGTAAAGGAGTAATGTGATTGATGTAAGTGAGCAGTGTAATGTAAAGGAGTAATGTGATTGATGTGAAGTGAGCAGTGTAATATATGTGAGTAATGTGATTGATGTAAGTGAGCAGTGTAATATATGTGAGTAATGTGATGTAAGTGAGCAGTGTAATATATGTGAGTAATGTGATGTAAGTGAGCAGTGTAATGTAAAGGAGTAATGTGATTGATGTGAAGTGAGCAGTGTAATGTAAGGGAATAATGTGATGCAAATGAGCAGTGTAAGGGAGTAATGTAAGGGAGTAATGTGATTGATGTAAGTGAGCAGTGTAATATATGTGAGTAATGTGATGTAAGTGAGCAGTGTAATGTAAAGGAGTAATGTGATTGATGTGAAGTGAGCAGTGTAATGTAAGGGAATAATGTGATGCAAATGAGCAGTGTAAGGGAGTAATGTAAGGGAGTAATGTGAGTGATGTAAGTGAGCAGTGTAATGTAAGGGAGTAATATGATTGATGTAAGTGAGCAGTGTAATGTAAGGGAATAATGTGATGCAAATGAGCAGTGTAAGGGAGTAATGTGATTGATGTAAGTGAGCAGTGTAATGTAAGGGAGTAATGTGAGTGATGTAAGTGAGCAGTGTAATATATGGGAGTAATGTGATGTAAGTGAGCAGTGTAATGTAAGGGAGTAATGTGATGTGAGCAGTGTAATATAGGTGAGTAATGTGATTGATGTAAGTGAGCAGTGTAATGTAAGGGAATAATGTGATGCAAATGAGCAGTGTAAGGGAGTAATGTGAGTGATGTAAGTGAGCAGTGTAATGTAAGGGAGTAATGTGATGTGAGCAGTGTAATATAGGTGAGTAATGTGATTGATGTAAGTGAGCAGTGTAATATATGTGAGTAATGTGATGTAAGTGAGCAGTGTAATATATGTGAGTAATGTGATGTAAGTGAGCAGTGTAATGTAAGGGAGTAATGTGATGTGAGCAGTGTAATATAGGTGAGTAATGTGATTGATGTAAGTGAGCAGTGTAATGTAAGGGAATAATGTGATGCAAATGAGCAGTGTAAGGGAGTAATGTGATTGATGTAAGTGAGCAGTGTAATATATGTGAGTAATGTGATGTAAGTGAGCAGTGTAATATATGTGAGTAATGTGATGTAAGTGAGCAGTGTAATGTAAGGGAGTAATGTGATGTGAGCAGTGTAATATAGGTGAGTAATGTGATTGATGTAAGTGAGCAGTGTAATGTAAGGGAATAATGTGATGCAAATGAGCAGTGTAAGGGAGTAATGTGATTGATGTAAGTGAGCAGTGTAATATATGTGAGTAATGTGATGTAAGTGAGCAGTGTAATGTAAGGGAGTAATGTGATTGATGTGAAGTGAGCAGTGTAATGTAAGGGAATAATGTGATGCAAATGAGCAGTGTAAGGGAGTAATGTAAGGGAGTAATGTGAGTGATGTAAGTGAGCAGTGTAATGTAAGGGAGTAATGTGATTGATGTGAAGTGAGCAGTGTAATGTAAGGGAATAATGTGATGCAAATGAGCAGTGTAAGGGAGTAATGTAGGGGAGTAATGTGATTGATGTAAGTGAGCAGTGTAATATATGTGAGTAATGTGATGTAAGTGAGCAGTGTAATGTAAAGGAGTAATGTGAGTGATGTAAGTGAGCAGTGTAATATATGTGAGTAATGTGATTGATGTAAGTGAGCAGTGTAATGTAAAGGAGTAATGTGATTGATGTAAGTGAGCAGTGTTATGTAAAGGAGTAATGTGATTGATGTAAGTGAGCAGTGTAATGTAAAGGAGTAATGTGATTGATGTAAGTGAGCAGTGTAATGTAAAGGAGTAATGTGATTGATGTGAAGTGAGCAGTGTAATATAGGTGAGTAATGTGATTTAAGTTATCAGTGTAATATAGGTGAGTAATGTGATGTAAGTGAGCAGTGTAATATATGTGAGTAATGTGATGTAAGTGAGCAGTGTAATATATGTGAGTAATGTGATTGATGTAAGTGAGCAGTGTAATGTAAGGGAGTAATGTGAGTGATGTAAGTGAGCAGTGTAATGTAAGGGAATAATGTGATGCAAATGAGCAGTGTAAGGGAGTAATGTAAGGGAGTAATGTGAGTGATGTAAGTGAGCAGTGTAATGTAAGGGAGTAATGTGATTGATGTAAGTGAGCAGTGTAATGTAAGGGAGTAATGTGATTGATGTAAGTGAGCAGTGTAATGTAAGGGAGTAACGTCATGCAAGTGAGTAGTGTAATATATGTGAGTAATGTGATGTAAGTGAGCAGTGTAATATATGTGAGTAATGTGATGTGAGCAGTGTAATATAGGTGAGTAATGTGATGTAAGTGAGCAGTGTAATATATGTGAGTAATGTGATGTAAGTGAGCAGTGTAATATATGTGAGTAATGTGATGTAAGTGAGCAGTGTAATGTAAGGGAGTAATGTAAGGGAATAATGTGATTGATGTAAGTGTGCAGTGTAATGTAAGGGAGTAATATGATTGATGTAAGTGTGCAGTGTAATGTAAGGGAGTAATGTGAGTGATGTAAGTGAGCAGTGTAATGTAAGGGAGTAATGTGATTTAAGTTATCAGTGTAATATAGGTGAGTAATGTGATGTAAGTGAGCAGTGTAATATATGTGAGTAATGTGATGTAAGTGAGCAGTGTAATATATGTGAGTAATGTGATGTAAGTGAGCAGTGTAATATATGTGAGTAATGTGATGTGAGCAGTGTAATATAGGTGAGTAATGTGATTTAAGTTATCAGTGTAATATAGGTGAGTAATGTGATGTAAGTGAGCAGTGTAATGTAAAGGAGTAATGTGATTGATGTAAGTGAGCAGTGTAATGTAAGGGAATAATGTGATGCAAATGAGCAGTGTAAGGGAGTAATGTGATTGATGTAAGTGAGCAGTGTAATGTAAGGGAGTAATGTGAGTGATGTAAGTGAGCAGTGTAATATATGGGAGTAATGTGATGTAAGTGAGCAGTGTAATGTAAGGGAGTAATGTGATGTGAGCAGTGTAATATAGGTGAGTAATGTGATTGATGTAAGTGAGCAGTGTAATGTAAGGGAATAATGTGATGCAAATAAGCAGTGTAAGGGAGTAATGTGAGTGATGTAAGTGAGCAGTGTAATGTAAGGGAGTAATGTGATGTGAGCAGTGTAATATAGGTGAGTAATGTGATTGATGTAAGTGAGCAGTGTAATATATGTGAGTAATGTGATGTAAGTGAGCAGTGTAATGTAAGGGAGTAATGTGATGTGAGCAGTGTAATATAGGTGAGTAATGTGATTGATGTAAGTGAGCAGTGTAATGTAAGGGAATAATGTGATGCAAATGAGCAGTGTAAGGGAGTAATGTGATTGATGTAAGTGAGCAGTGTAATATATGTGAGTAATGTGATGTAAGTGAGCAGTGTAATGTAAGGGAGTAATGTGATTGATGTGAAGTGAGCAGTGTAATATATGTGAGTAATGTGATGTAAGTGAGCAGTGTAATGTAAGGGAGTAATGTGATTGATGTGAAGTGAGCAGTGTAATGTAAGGGAATAATGTGATGTAAGTGAGCAGTGTAAGGGAGTAATGTAAGGGAGTAATGTGATTGATGTAAGTGAGCAGTGTAATGTAAAGGAGTAATGTGATTGATGTAAGTGAGCAGTGTAATGTAAAGGAGTAATGTGATTGATGTAAGTGAGCAGTGTAATGTAAAGCAGTAATGTGAGTGATGTAAGTGAGCAGTGTAATGTAAGGGAGTAACGTCATGCAAGTGAGTAGTGTAATATAGGTGAGTAATGTGATTTAAGTTATCAGTGTAATATATCTGAGTAAAGTGATGTAAGTGAGCAGTGTAATGTAAGGGAGTAATGTGAGTGATGTAAGTGAGCAGTGTAATATATGTGAGTAATGTGATTGATGTAAGTGAGCAGTGTAATGTAAAGGAGTAATGTGATTGATGTAAGTGAGCAGTGTAATGTAAAGGAGTAATGTGATTGATGTAAGTGAGCAGTGTAATGTAAAGGAGTAATGTGATTGATGTAAGTGAGCAGTGTAATGTAAAGGAGTAATGTGATTGATGTGAAGTGAGCAGTGTAATATATGTGAGTAATGTGATTGATGTAAGTGAGCAGTGTAATATATGTGAGTAATGTGATGTAAGTGAGCAGTGTAATATATGTGAGTAATGTGATGTAAGTGAGCAGTGTAATGTAAAGGAGTAATGTGATTGATGTGAAGTGAGCAGTGTAATGTAAGGGAATAATGTGATGCAAATGAGCAGTGTAAGGGAGTAATGTAAGGGAGTAATGTGATTGATGTAAGTGAGCAGTGTAATATATGTGAGTAATGTGATGTAAGTGAGCAGTGTAATGTAAAGGAGTAATGTGATTGATGTGAAGTGAGCAGTGTAATGTAAGGGAATAATGTGATGCAAATGAGCAGTGTAAGGGAGTAATGTAAGGGAGTAATGTGAGTGATGTAAGTGAGCAGTGTAATGTAAGGGAGTAATATGATTGATGTAAGTGAGCAGTGTAATGTAAGGGAATAATGTGATGCAAATGAGCAGTGTAAGGGAGTAATGTGATTGATGTAAGTGAGCAGTGTAATGTAAGGGAGTAATGTGAGTGATGTAAGTGAGCAGTGTAATATATGGGAGTAATGTGATGTAAGTGAGCAGTGTAATGTAAGGGAGTAATGTGATGTGAGCAGTGTAATATAGGTGAGTAATGTGATTGATGTAAGTGAGCAGTGTAATGTAAGGGAATAATGTGATGCAAATGAGCAGTGTAAGGGAGTAATGTGAGTGATGTAAGTGAGCAGTGTAATGTAAGGGAGTAATGTGATGTGAGCAGTGTAATATAGGTGAGTAATGTGATTGATGTAAGTGGGCAGTGTAATATATGTGAGTAATGTGATGTAAGTGAGCAGTGTAATATATGTGAGTAATGTGATGTAAGTGAGCAGTGTAATGTAAGGGAGTAATGTGATGTGAGCAGTGTAATATAGGTGAGTAATGTGATTGATGTAAGTGAGCAGTGTAATGTAAGGGAATAATGTGATGCAAATGAGCAGTGTAAGGGAGTAATGTGATTGATGTAAGTGAGCAGTGTAATATATGTGAGTAATGTGATGTAAGTGAGCAGTGTAATGTAAGGGAGTAATGTGATTGATGTGAAGTGAGCAGTGTAATGTAAGGGAATAATGTGATGTAAGTGAGCAGTGTAAGGGAGTAATGTAAGGGAGTAATGTGATTGATGTAAGTGAGCAGTGTAATGTAAAGGAGTAATGTGATTGATGTAAGTGAGCAGTGTAATGTAAAGGAGTAATGTGATTGATGTAAGTGAGCAGTGTAATGTAAAGGAGTAATGTGAGTGATGTAAGTGAGCAGTGTAATGTAAGGGAGTAACGTCATGCAAGTGAGTAGTGTAATATATGTGAGTAATGTGATGTAAGTGAGCAGTGTAATATATGTGAGTAATGTGATGTGAGCAGTGTAATATAGGTGAGTAATGTGATTTAAGTTATCAGTGTAATATATGTGAGTAATGTGATGTAAGTGAGCAGTGTAATGTAAGGGAGTAATGTGAGTGATGTAAGTGAGCAGTGTAATATATGTGAGTAATGTGATTGATGTAAGTGAGCAGTGTAATGTAAAGGAGTAATGTGATTGATGTAAGTGAGCAGTGTAATGTAAAGGAGTAATGTGATTGATGTAAGTGAGCAGTGTAATGTAAAGGAGTAATGTGATTGATGTAAGTGAGCAGTGTAATGTAAAGGAGTAATGTGATTGATGTGAAGTGAGCAGTGTAATATATGTGAGTAATGTGATTGATGTAAGTGAGCAGTGTAATATATGTGAGTAATGTGATGTAAGTGAGCAGTGTAATATATGTGAGTAATGTGATGTAAGTGAGCAGTGTAATGTAAAGGAGTAATGTGATTGATGTGAAGTGAGCAGTGTAATGTAAGGGAATAATGTGATGCAAATGAGCAGTGTAAGGGAGTAATGTAAGGGAGTAATGTGATTGATGTAAGTGAGCAGTGTAATATATGTGAGTAATGTGATGTAAGTGAGCAGTGTAATGTAAAGGAGTAATGTGATTGATGTGAAGTGAGCAGTGTAATGTAAGGGAATAATGTGATGCAAATGAGCAGTGTAAGGGAGTAATGTAAGGGAGTAATGTGAGTGATGTAAGTGAGCAGTGTAATGTAAGGGAGTAATATGATTGATGTAAGTGAGCAGTGTAATGTAAAGGAGTAATGTGATTGATGTAAGTGAGCAGTGTAATGTAAGGGAGTAATGTGATTGATGTAAGTGAGCAGTGTAATGTAAGGGAGTAACGTCATGCAAGTGAGTAGTGTAATATATGTGAGTAATGTGATGTAAGTGAGCAGTGTAATATAGGTGTGTAATGTGATTTAAGTTATCAGTGTAATATAGGTGAGTAATGTGATGTAAGTGAGCAGTGTAATATATGTGAGTAATGTGATGTAAGTGAGCAGTGTAATATATGTGAGTAATGTGAGTGATGTAAGTGAGCAGTGTAATGTAAGGGAATAATGTGATGCAAATGAGCAGTGTAAGGGAGTAATGTAAGGGAGTAATGTGAGTGATGTAAGTGAGCAGTGTAATGTAAGGAAGTAATGTGATTGATGTAAGTGAGCAGTGTAATGTAAGGGAGTAATGTGATTGATGTAAGTGAGCAGTGTAATGTAAGGGAGTAACGTCATGCAAGTGAGTAGTGTAATATATGTGAGTAATGTGATGTAAGTGAGCAGTGTAATATATGTGAGTAATGTGATGTGAGCAGTGTAATATATGTGAGTAATGTGATGTGAGCAGTGTAATATATGTGAGTAATGTGATGTAAGTGAGCAGTGTAATATATGTGAGTAATGTGATGTAAGTGAGCAGTGTAATGTAAGGGAGTAATGTAAGGGAATAATGTGATTGATGTAAGTGTGCAGTGTAATGTAAGGGAGTAATATGATTGATGTAAGTGTGCAGTGTAATGTAAGGGAGTAATGTGAGTGATGTAAGTGAGCAGTGTAATGTAAGGGAGTAATGTGATTTAAGTTATCAGTGTAATATAGGTGAGTAATGTGATGTAAGTGAGCAGTGTAATATATGTGAGTAATGTGATGTAAGTGAGCAGTGTAATATATGTGAGTAATGTGATGTAAGTGAGCAGTGTAATATATGTGAGTAATGTGATTGATGTAAGTGAGCAGTGTAATGTAAGGGAATAATGTGATGCAAATGAGCAGTGTAAGGGAGTAATGTGATTGATGTAAGTGAGCAGTGTAATGTAAGGGAGTAACGTCATGCAAGTGAGTAGTGTAATATATGTGAGTAATGTGATGTAAGTGAGCAGTGTAATATAGGTGAGTAATGTGATGTAAGTGAGCAGTGTAATATATGTGAGTAATGTGATGTAAGTGAGCAGTGTAATATATGTGAGTAATGTGATGTAAGTGAGCAGTGTAATGTAAGGGAGTAATGTAAGGGAATAATGTGATTGATGTAAGTGTGCAGTGTAATGTAAGGGAGTAATGTGATGTGAGCAGTGTAATATAGGTGAGTAATGTGATTGATGTAAGTGAGCAGTGTAATGTAAGGGAATAATGTGATGCAAATGAGCAGTGTAAGGGAGTAATGTGATTGATGTAAGTGAGCAGTGTAATATATGTGAGTAATGTGATGTAAGTGAGCAGTGTAATGTAAGGGAGTAATGTGATTGATGTGAAGTGAGCAGTGTAATGTAAGGGAATAATGTGATGCAAATGAGCAGTGTAAGGGAGTAATGTAAGGGAGTAATGTGAGTGATGTAAGTGAGCAGTGTAATGTAAGGGAATAATGTGATGCAAATGAGCAGTGTAAGGGAGTAATGTAAGGGAGTAATGTGATTGATGTAAGTGAGCAGTGTAATATATGTGAGTAATGTGATGTAAGTGAGCAGTGTAATGTAAAGGAGTAATGTGATTGATGTGAAGTGAGCAGTGTAATGTAAGGGAATAATGTGATGCAAATGAGCAGTGTAAGGGAGTAATGTAAGGGAGTAATGTGAGTGATGTAAGTGAGCAGTGTAATGTAAGGGAATAATGTGATGCAAATGAGCAGTCTAAGGGAGTAATGTAAGGGAGTAATGTGAGTGATGTAAGTGAGCAGTGTAATGTAAGGGAATAATGTGATGCAAATGAGCAGTGTAAGGGAGTAATGTAAGGGAGTAATGTGAGTGATGTAAGTGAGCAGTGTAATGTAAGGGAATAATGTGATGCAAATGAGCAGTGTAAGGGAGTAATGTAAGGGAGTAATGTGAGTGATGTAAGTGAGCAGTGTAATGTAAGGGAATAATGTGATGCAAATGAGCAGTGTAAGGGAGTAATGTAAGGGAGTAATGTAAGGGAGTAATGTGATTGATGTAAGTGAGCAGTGTAATATATGTGAGTAATGTGATGTAAGTGAGCAGTGTAATGTAAAGGAGTAATGTGATTGATGTGAAGTGAGCAGTGTAATGTAAGGGAATAATGTGATGCAAATGAGCAGTGTAAGGGAGTAATGTAAGGGAGTAATGTGAGTGATGTAAGTGAGCAGTGTAATGTAAGGGAATAATGTGATGCAAATGAGCAGTGTAAGGGAGTAATGTAAGGGAGTAATGTGAGTGATGTAAGTGAGCAGTGTAATGTAAGGGAGTAATGTGATTGATGTGAAGTGAGCAGTGTAATGTAAGGGAATAATGTGATGCAAATGAGCAGTGTAAGGGAGTAATGTAAGGGAGTAATGTGAGTGATGTAAGTGAGCAGTGTAATGTAAGGGAATAATGTGATGCAAATGAGCAGTGTAAGGGAGTAATGTAAGGGAGTAATGTGAGTGATGTAAGTGAGCAGTGTAATGTAAGGGAATAATGTGATGCAAATGAGCAGTGTAAGGGAGTAATGTAAGGGAGTAATGTGATTGATGTAAGTGAGCAGTGTAATATATGTGAGTAATGTGATGTAAGTGAGCAGTGTAATGTAGAGGAGTAATGTGATTGATGTGAAGTGAGCAGTGTAATGTAAGGGAATAATGTGATGCAAATGAGCAGTGTAAGGGAGTAATGTAAGGGAGTAATGTAAGTGATGTAAGTGAGCAGTGTAATGTAAGGGAATAATGTGATGCAAATGAGCAGTGTAAGGGAGTAATGTAAGGGAGTAACGTCATGCAAGTGAGTAGTGTAATATATGTGAGTAATGTGATGTAAGTGAGCAGTGTAATATAGGTGAGTAATGTGATTTAAGTTATCAGTGTAATATAGGTGAGTAATGTGATGTAAGTGAGCAGTGTAATATATGTGAGTAATGTGATGTAAGTGAGCAGTGTAATATATGTGAGTAATGTGATTGATGTAAGTGAGCAGTGTAATGTAAGGGAGTAATGTGAGTGATGTAAGTGAGCAGTGTAATGTAAGGGAATAATGTGATGCAAATGAGCAGTGTAAGGGAGTAATGTAAGGGAGTAATGTGAGTGATGTAAGTGAGCAGTGTAATGTAAGGGAGTAATGTGATTGATGTAAGTGAGCAGTGTAATGTAAGGGAGTAATGTGATTGATGTAAGTGAGCAGTGTAATGTAAGGGAGTAACGTCATGCAAGTGAGTAGTGTAATATATGTGAGTAATGTGATGTAAGTGAGCAGTGTAATATATGTGAGTAATGTGATGTGAGCAGTGTAATATAGGTGAGTAATGTGATGTAAGTGAGCAGTGTAATATATGTGAGTAATGTGATGTAAGTGAGCAGTGTAATATATGTGAGTAATGTGATGTAAGTGAGCAGTGTAATGTAAGGGAGTAATGTAAGGGAATAATGTGATTGATGTAAGTGTGCAGTGTAATGTAAGGGAGTAATATGATTGATGTAAGTGTGCAGTGTAATGTAAGGGAGTAATGTGAGTGATGTAAGTGAGCAGTGTAATGTAAGGGAGTAATGTGATTTAAGTTATCAGTGTAATATAGGTGAGTAATGTGATGTAAGTGAGCAGTGTAATATATGTGAGTAATTTGATGTAAGTGAGCAGTGTAATATATGTGAGTAATGTGATGTGAGCAGTGTAATATAGGTGAGTAATGTGATTTAAGTTATCAGTGTAATATAGGTGAGTAATGTGATGTAAGTGAGCAGTGTAATGTAAAGGAGTAATGTGATTGATGTAAGTGAGCAGTGTAATGTAAGGGAATAATGTGATGCAAATGAGCAGTGTAAGGGAGTAATGTGATTGATGTAAGTGAGCAGTGTAATGTAAGGGAGTAATGTGAGTGATGTAAGTGAGCAGTGTAATATATGGGAGTAATGTGATGTAAGTGAGCAGTGTAATGTAAGGGAGTAATGTGATGTGAGCAGTGTAATATAGGTGAGTAATGTGATTGATGTAAGTGAGCAGTGTAATGTAAGGGAATAATGTGATGCAAATAAGCAGTGTAAGGGAGTAATGTGAGTGATGTAAGTGAGCAGTGTAATGTAAGGGAGTAATGTGATGTAAGTGAGCAGTGTAATGTAAGGGAGTAATGTGATGTGAGCAGTGTAATGTAAGGGAATAATGTGATGCAAATGAGCAGTGTAAGGGAGTAATGTAAGGGAGTAATGTGAGTGATGTAAGTGAGCAGTGTAATGTAAGGGAGTAATATGATTGATGTAAGTGAGCAGTGTAATGTAAGGGAATAATGTGATGCAAATGAGCAGTGTAAGGGAGTAATGTGATTGATGTAAGTGAGCAGTGTAATGTAAGGGAATAATGTGATGCAAATGAGCAGTGTAAGGGAGTAATGTGATTGATGTAAGTGAGCAGTGTAATATATGTGAGTAATGTGATGTAAGTGAGCAGTGTAATGTAAGGGAGTAATGTGATTGATGTGAAGTGAGCAGTGTAATATATGTGAGTAATGTGATGTAAGTGAGCAGTGTAATGTAAGGGAGTAATGTGATTGATGTGAAGTGAGCAGTGTAATGTAAGGGAATAATGTGATGTAAGTGAGCAGTGTAAGGGAGTAATGTAAGGGAGTAATGTGATTGATGTAAGTGAGCAGTGTAATGTAAAGGAGTAATGTGATTGATGTAAGTGAGCAGTGTAATGTAAAGGAGTAATGTGATTGATGTAAGTGAGCAGTGTAATGTAAAGCAGTAATGTGAGTGATGTAAGTGAGCAGTGTAATGTAAGGGAGTAACGTCATGCAAGTGAGTAGTGTAATATAGGTGAGTAATGTGATTTAAGTTATCAGTGTAATATATCTGAGTAAAGTGATGTAAGTGAGCAGTGTAATGTAAGGGAGTAATGTGAGTGATGTAAGTGAGCAGTGTAATATATGTGAGTAATGTGATTGATGTAAGTGAGCAGTGTAATGTAAAGGAGTAATGTGATTGATGTAAGTGAGCAGTGTAATGTAAAGGAGTAATGTGATTGATGTAAGTGAGCAGTGTAATGTAAAGGAGTAATGTGATTGATGTAAGTGAGCAGTGTAATGTAAAGGAGTAATGTGATTGATGTGAAGTGAGCAGTGTAATATATGTGAGTAATGTGATTGATGTAAGTGAGCAGTGTAATATATGTGAGTAATGTGATGTAAGTGAGCAGTGTAATATATGTGAGTAATGTGATGTAAGTGAGCAGTGTAATGTAAAGGAGTAATGTGATTGATGTGAAGTGAGCAGTGTAATGTAAGGGAATAATGTGATGCAAATGAGCAGTGTAAGGGAGTAATGTAAGGGAGTAATGTGATTGATGTAAGTGAGCAGTGTAATATATGTGAGTAATGTGATGTAAGTGAGCAGTGTAATGTAAAGGAGTAATGTGATTGATGTGACGTGAGCAGTGTAATGTAAGGGAATAATGTGATGCAAATGAGCAGTGTAAGGGAGTAATGTAAGGGAGTAATGTGAGTGATGTAAGTGAGCAGTGTAATGTAAGGGAGTAATATGATTGATGTAAGTGAGCAGTGTAATGTAAGGGAATAATGTGATGCAAATGAGCAGTGTAAGGGAGTAATGTGATTGATGTAAGTGAGCAGTGTAATGTAAGGGAGTAATGTGAGTGATGTAAGTGAGCAGTGTAATATATGGGAGTAATGTGATGTAAGTGAGCAGTGTAATGTAAGGGAGTAATGTGATGTGAGCAGTGTAATATAGGTGAGTAATGTGATTGATGTAAGTGAGCAGTGTAATGTAAGGGAATAATGTGATGCAAATGAGCAGTGTAAGGGAGTAATGTGAGTGATGTAAGTGAGCAGTGTAATGTAAGGGAGTAATGTGATGTGAGCAGTGTAATATAGGTGAGTAATGTGATTGATGTAAGTGAGCAGTGTAATATATGTGAGTAATGTGATGTAAGTGAGCAGTGTAATATATGTGAGTAATGTGATGTAAGTGAGCAGTGTAATGTAAGGGAGTAATGTGATGTGAGCAGTGTAATATAGGTGAGTAATGTGATTGATGTAAGTGAGCAGTGTAATGTAAGGGAATAATGTGATGCAAATGAGCAGTGTAAGGGAGTAATGTGATTGATGTAAGTGAGCAGTGTAATATATGTGAGTAATGTGATGTAAGTGAGCAGTGTAATGTAAGGGAGTAATGTGATTGATGTGAAGTGAGCAGTGTAATGTAAGGGAATAATGTGATGTAAGTGAGCAGTGTAAGGGAGTAATGTAAGGGAGTAATGTGATTGATGTAAGTGAGCAGTGTAATGTAAAGGAGTAATGTGATTGATGTAAGTGAGCAGTGTAATGTAAAGGAGTAATGTGATTGATGTAAGTGAGCAGTGTAATGTAAAGGAGTAATGTGAGTGATGTAAGTGAGCAGTGTAATGTAAGGGAGTAACGTCATGCAAGTGAGTAGTGTAATATATGTGAGTAATGTGATGTAAGTGAGCAGTGTAATATATGTGAGTAATGTGATGTGAGCAGTGTAATATAGGTGAGTAATGTGATTTAAGTTATCAGTGTAATATATGTGAGTAATGTGATGTAAGTGAGCAGTGTAATGTAAGGGAGTAATGTGAGTGATGTAAGTGAGCAGTGTAATATATGTGAGTAATGTGATTGATGTAAGTGAGCAGTGTAATGTAAAGGAGTAATGTGATTGATGTAAGTGAGCAGTGTAATGTAAAGGAGTAATGTGATTGATGTAAGTGAGCAGTGTAATGTAAAGGAGTAATGTGATTGATGTAAGTGAGCAGTGTAATGTAAAGGAGTAATGTGATTGATGTGAAGTGAGCAGTGTAATATATGTGAGTAATGTGATTGATGTAAGTGAGCAGTGTAATATATGTGAGTAATGTGATGTAAGTGAGCAGTGTAATATATGTGAGTAATGTGATGTAAGTGAGCAGTGTAATGTAAAGGAGTAATGTGATTGATGTGAAGTGAGCAGTGTAATGTAAGGGAATAATGTGATGCAAATGAGCAGTGTAAGGGAGTAATGTAAGGGAGTAATGTGATTGATGTAAGTGAGCAGTGTAATATATGTGAGTAATGTGATGTAAGTGAGCAGTGTAATGTAAAGGAGTAATGTGATTGATGTGAAGTGAGCAGTGTAATGTAAGGGAATAATGTGATGCAAATGAGCAGTGTAAGGGAGTAATGTAAGGGAGTAATGTGAGTGATGTAAGTGAGCAGTGTAATGTAAGGGAGTAATATGATTGATGTAAGTGAGCAGTGTAATGTAAAGGAGTAATGTGATTGATGTAAGTGAGCAGTGTAATGTAAGGGAGTAATGTGATTGATGTAAGTGAGCAGTGTAATGTAAGGGAGTAATGTGATTGATGTAAGTGAGCAGTGTAATGTAAGGGAGTAACGTCATGCAAGTGAGTAGTGTAATATAGGTGTGTAATGTGATTTAAGTTATCAGTGTAATATAGGTGAGTAATGTGATGTAAGTGAGCAGTGTAATATATGTGAGTAATGTGATGTAAGTGAGCAGTGTAATATATGTGAGTAATGTGAGTGATGTAAGTGAGCAGTGTAATGTAAGGGAATAATGTGATGCAAATGAGCAGTGTAAGGGAGTAATGTAAGGGAGTAATGTGAGTGATGTAAGTGAGCAGTGTAATGTAAGGGAGTAATGTGATTGATGTAAGTGAGCAGTGTAATGTAAGGGAGTAATGTGATTGATGTAAGTGAGCAGTGTAATGTAAGGGAGTAACGTCATGCAAGTGAGTAGTGTAATATATGTGAGTAATGTGATGTAAGTGAGCAGTGTAATATATGTGAGTAATGTGATGTGAGCAGTGTAATATATGTGAGTAATGTGATGTGAGCAGTGTAATATATGTGAGTAATGTGATGTAAGTGAGCAGTGTAATATATGTGAGTAATGTGATGTAAGTGAGCAGTGTAATGTAAGGGAGTAATGTAAGGGAATAATGTGATTGATGTAAGTGTGCAGTGTAATGTAAGGGAGTAATATGATTGATGTAAGTGTGCAGTGTAATGTAAGGGAGTAATGTGAGTGATGTAAGTGAGCAGTGTAATGTAAGGGAGTAATGTGATTTAAGTTATCAGTGTAATATAGGTGAGTAATGTGATGTAAGTGAGCAGTGTAATATATGTGAGTAATGTGATGTAAGTGAGCAGTGTAATATATGTGAGTAATGTGATGTAAGTGAGCAGTGTAATATATGTGAGTAATGTGATTGATGTGAAGTGAGCAGTGTAATGTAAGGGAATAATGTGATGCAAATGAGCAGTGTAAGGGAGTAATGTAAGGGAGTAATGTGAGTGATGTAAGTGAGCAGTGTAATGTAAGGGAATAATGTGATGCAAATGAGCAGTGTAAGGGAGTAATGTAAGGGAGTAATGTGATTGATGTAAGTGAGCAGTGTAATATATGTGAGTAATGTGATGTAAGTGAGCAGTGTAATGTAAAGGAGTAATGTGATTGATGTGAAGTGAGCAGTGTAATGTAAGGGAATAATGTGATGCAAATGAGCAGTGTAAGGGAGTAATGTAAGGGAGTAATGTGATTGATGTAAGTGAGCAGTGTAATATATGTGAGTAATGTGATGTAAGTGAGCAGTGTAATATATGTGAGTAATGTGATGTGAGCAGTGTAATATAGGTGAGTAATGTGATGTAAGTGAGCAGTGTAATATATGTGAGTAATGTGATGTAAGTGAGCAGTGTAATGTAAAGGAGTAATGTGATTGATGTGAAGTGAGCAGTGTAATGTAAGGGAATAATGTGATGCAAATGAGCAGTGTAAGGGAGTAATGTAAGGGAGTAATGTGAGTGATGTAAGTGAGCAGTGTAATGTAAGGGAATAATGTGATGCAAATGAGCAGTGTAAGGGAGTAATGTAAGGGAGTAATGTGAGTGATGTAAGTGAGCAGTGTAATGTAAGGGAATAATGTGATGCAAATGAGCAGTGTAAGGGAGTAATGTAAGGGAGTAATGTGAGTGATGTAAGTGAGCAGTGTAATGTAAGGGAATAATGTGATGCAAATGAGCAGTGTAAGGGAGTAATGTAAGGGAGTAATGTGAGTGATGTAAGTGAGCAGTGTAATGTAAGGGAATAATGTGATGCAAATGAGCAGTGTAAGGGAGTAATGTAAGGGAGTAATGTGAGTGATGTAAGTGAGCAGTGTAATGTAAGGGAATAATGTGATGCAAATGAGCAGTGTAAGGGAGTAATGTAAGGGAGTAATGTGATTGATGTAAGTGAGCAGTGTAATATATGTGAGTAATGTGATGTAAGTGAGCAGTGTAATGTAAAGGAGTAATGTGATTGATGTGAAGTGAGCAGTGTAATGTAAGGGAATAATGTGATGCAAATGAGCAGTGTAAGGGAGTAATGTAAGGGAGTAATGTGAGTGATGTAAGTGAGCAGTGTAATGTAAGGGAATAATGTGATGCAAATGAGCAGTGTAAGGGAGTAATGTAAGGGAGTAATGTGAGTGATGTAAGTGAGCAGTGTAATGTAAGGGAATAATGTGATGCAAATGAGCAGTGTAAGGGAGTAATGTAAGGGAGTAATGTGAGTGATGTAAGTGAGCAGTGTAATGTAAGGGAATAATGTGATGCAAATGAGCAGTGTAAGGGAGTAATGTAAGGGAGTAATGTGAGTGATGTAAGTGAGCAGTGTAATGTAAGGGAATAATGTGATGCAAATGAGCAGTGTAAGGGAGTAATGTAAGGGAGTAATGTGAGTGATGTAAGTGAGCAGTGTAATGTAAGGGAATAATGTGATGCAAATGAGCAGTGTAAGGGAGTAATGTAAGGGAGTAATGTGAGTGATGTAAGTGAGCAGTGTAATGTAAGGGAATAATGTGATGCAAATGAGCAGTGTAAGGGAGTAATGTAAGGGAGTAATGTGATTGATGTAAGTGAGCAGTGTAATATATGTGAGTAATGTGATGTAAGTGAGCAGTGTAATGTAAAGGAGTAATGTGATTGATGTGAAGTGAGCAGTGTAATGTAAGGGAGTAATATGATTGATGTAAGTGAGCAGTGTAATGTAAGGGAATAATGTGATGCAAATGAGCAGTGTAAGGGAGTAATGTAAGGGAGTAATGTGAGTGATGTAAGTGAGCAGTGTAATGTAAGGGAATAATGTGATGCAAATGAGCAGTGTAAGGGAGTAATGTAAGGGAGTAATGTGAGTGATGTAAGTGAGCAGTGTAATGTAAGGGAATAATGTGATGCAAATGAGCAGTGTAAGGGAGTAATGTAAGGGAGTAATGTGATTGATGTAAGTGAGCAGTGTAATATATGTGAGTAATGTGATGTAAGTGAGCAGTGTAATGTAAAGGAGTAATGTGATTGATGTGAAGTGAGCAGTGTAATGTAAGGGAGTAATATGATTGATGTAAGTGAGCAGTGTAATGTAAGGGAATAATGTGATGCAAATGAGCAGTGTAAGGGAGTAATGTAAGGGAGTAATGTGAGTGATGTAAGTGAGCAGTGTAATGTAAGGGAATAATGTGATGCAAATGAGCAGTGTAAGGGAGTAATGTAAGGGAGTAATGTGAGTGATGTAAGTGAGCAGTGTAATGTAAGGGAATAATGTGATGCAAATGAGCAGTGTAAGGGAGTAATGTAAGGGAGTAATGTGAGTGATGTAAGTGAGCAGTGTAATGTAAGGGAATAATGTGATGCAAATGAGCAGTGTAAGGGAGTAATGTAAGGGAGTAATGTGAGTGATGTAAGTGAGCAGTGTAATGTAAGGGAATAATGTGATGCAAATGAGCAGTGTAAGGGAGTAATGTAAGGGAGTAATGTGATTGATGTAAGTGAGCAGTGTAATATATGTGAGTAATGTGATGTAAGTGAGCAGTGTAATGTAAAGGAGTAATGTGATTGATGTGAAGTGAGCAGTGTAATGTAAGGGAGTAATATGATTGATGTAAGTGAGCAGTGTAATGTAAGGGAATAATGTGATGCAAATGAGCAGTGTAAGGGAGTAATGTAAGGGAGTAATGTGAGTGATGTAAGTGAGCAGTGTAATGTAAGGGAATAATGTGATGCAAATGAGCAGTGTAAGGGAGTAATGTAAGGGAGTAATGTGAGTGATGTAAGTGAGCAGTGTAATGTAAGGGAATAATGTGATGCAAATGAGCAGTGTAAGGGAGTAATGTAAGGGAGTAATGTGAGTGATGTAAGTGAGCAGTGTAATGTAAGGGAATAATGTGATGCAAATGAGCAGTGTAAGGGAGTAATGTAAGGGAGTAATGTGATTGATGTAAGTGAGCAGTGTAATATATGTGAGTAATGTGATGTAAGTGAGCAGTGTAATGTAAAGGAGTAATGTGATTGATGTGAAGTGAGCAGTGTAATGTAAGGGAGTAATATGATTGATGTAAGTGAGCAGTGTAATGTAAGGGAATAATGTGATGCAAATGAGCAGTGTAAGGGAGTAATGTAAGGGAGTAATGTGAGTGATGTAAGTGAGCAGTGTAATGTAAGGGAATAATGTGATGCAAATGAGCAGTGTAAGGGAGTAATGTAAGGGAGTAATGTGAGTGATGTAAGTGAGCAGTGTAATGTAAGGGAATAATGTGATGCAAATGAGCAGTGTAAGGGAGTAATGTAAGGGAGTAATGTGATTGATGTAAGTGAGCAGTGTAATATATGTGAGTAATGTGATGTAAGTGAGCAGTGTAATGTAAAGGAGTAATGTGATTGATGTGAAGTGAGCAGTGTAATGTAAGGGAGTAATATGATTGATGTAAGTGAGCAGTGTAATGTAAGGGAATAATGTGATGCAAATGAGCAGTGTAAGGGAGTAATGTAAGGGAGTAATGTGAGTGATGTAAGTGAGCAGTGTAATGTAAGGGAATAATGTGATGCAAATGAGCAGTGTAAGGGAGTAATGTAAGGGAGTAATGTGAGTGATGTAAGTGAGCAGTGTAATGTAAGGGAATAATGTGATGCAAATGAGCAGTGTAAGGGAGTAATGTAAGGGAGTAATGTGAGTGATGTAAGTGAGCAGTGTAATGTAAGGGAATAATGTGATGCAAATGAGCAGTGTAAGGGAGTAATGTAAGGGAGTAATGTGAGTGATGTAAGTGAGCAGTGTAATGTAAGGGAATAATGTGATGCAAATGAGCAGTGTAAGGGAGTAATGTAAGGGAGTAATGTGATTGATGTAAGTGAGCAGTGTAATATATGTGAGTAATGTGATGTAAGTGAGCAGTGTAATGTAAAGGAGTAATGTGATTGATGTGAAGTGAGCAGTGTAATGTAAGGGAGTAATATGATTGATGTAAGTGAGCAGTGTAATGTAAGGGAATAATGTGATGCAAATGAGCAGTGTAAGGGAGTAATGTAAGGGAGTAATGTGAGTGATGTAAGTGAGCAGTGTAATGTAAGGGAATAATGTGATGCAAATGAGCAGTGTAAGGGAGTAATGTAAGGGAGTAATGTGAGTGATGTAAGTGAGCAGTGTAATGTAAGGGAATAATGTGATGCAAATGAGCAGTGTAAGGGAGTAATGTAAGGGAGTAATGTGATTGATGTAAGTGAGCAGTGTAATATATGTGAGTAATGTGATGTAAGTGAGCAGTGTAATGTAAAGGAGTAATGTGATTGATGTGAAGTGAGCAGTGTAATGTAAGGGAGTAATATGATTGATGTAAGTGAGCAGTGTAATGTAAGGGAATAATGTGATGCAAATGAGCAGTGTAAGGGAGTAATGTAAGGGAGTAATGTGAGTGATGTAAGTGAGCAGTGTAATGTAAGGGAATAATGTGATGCAAATGAGCAGTGTAAGGGAGTAATGTAAGGGAGTAATGTGAGTGATGTAAGTGAGCAGTGTAATGTAAGGGAATAATGTGATGCAAATGAGCAGTGTAAGGGAGTAATGTAAGGGAGTAATGTGATTGATGTAAGTGAGCAGTGTAATATATGTGAGTAATGTGATGTAAGTGAGCAGTGTAATGTAAAGGAGTAATGTGATTGATGTGAAGTGAGCAGTGTAATGTAAGGGAGTAATATGATTGATGTAAGTGAGCAGTGTAATGTAAGGGAATAATGTGATGCAAATGAGCAGTGTAAGGGAGTAATGTAAGGGAGTAATGTGAGTGATGTAAGTGAGCAGTGTAATGTAAGGGAATAATGTGATGCAAATGAGCAGTGTAAGGGAGTAATGTAAGGGAGTAATGTGAGTGATGTAAGTGAGCAGTGTAATGTAAGGGAATAATGTGATGCAAATGAGCAGTGTAAGGGAGTAATGTAAGGGAGTAATGTGAGTGATGTAAGTGAGCAGTGTAATGTAAGGGAATAATGTGATGCAAATGAGCAGTGTAAGGGAGTAATGTAAGGGAGTAATGTGATTGATGTAAGTGAGCAGTGTAATATATGTGAGTAATGTGATGTAAGTGAGCAGTGTAATGTAAAGGAGTAATGTGATTGATGTGAAGTGAGCAGTGTAATGTAAGGGAGTAATATGATTGATGTAAGTGAGCAGTGTAATGTAAGGGAATAATGTGATGCAAATGAGCAGTGTAAGGGAGTAATGTAAGGGAGTAATGTGAGTGATGTAAGTGAGCAGTGTAATGTAAGGGAATAATGTGATGCAAATGAGCAGTGTAAGGGAGTAATGTAAGGGAGTAATGTGAGTGATGTAAGTGAGCAGTGTAATGTAAGGGAATAATGTGATGCAAATGAGCAGTGTAAGGGAGTAATGTAAGGGAGTAATGTAAGGGAGTAATGTGATTGATGTGAAGTGAGCAGTGTAATGTAAGGGAGTAATATGATTGATGTAAGTGAGCAGTGTAATGTAAGGGAATAATGTGATGCAAATGAGCAGTGTAAGGGAGTAATGTAAGGGAGTAATGTGAGTGATGTAAGTGAGCAGTGTAATGTAAGGGAATAATGTGATGCAAATGAGCAGTGTAAGGGAGTAATGTAAGGGAGTAATGTGAGTGATGTAAGTGAGCAGTGTAATGTAAGGGAATAATGTGATGCAAATGAGCAGTGTAAGGGAGTAATGTAAGGGAGTAATGTGAGTGATGTAAGTGAGCAGTGTAATGTAAGGGAATAATGTGATGCAAATGAGCAGTGTAAGGGAGTAATGTAAGGGAGTAATGTGAGTGATGTAAGTGAGCAGTGTAATGTAAGGGAATAATGTGATGCAAATGAGCAGTGTAAGGGAGTAATGTAAGGGAGTAATGTAAGGGAGTAATGTGATTGATGTAAGTGAGCAGTGTAATATATGTGAGTAATGTGATGTAAGTGAGCAGTGTAATGTAAAGGAGTAATGTGATTGATGTGAAGTGAGCAGTGTAATGTAAGGGAATAATGTGATGCAAATGAGCAGTGTAAGGGAGTAATGTAAGGGAGTAATGTGAGTGATGTAAGTGAGCAGTGTAATGTAAGGGAATAATGTGATGCAAATGAGCAGTGTAAGGGAGTAATGTAAGGGAGTAATGTGATTGATGTAAGTGAGCAGTGTAATATATGTGAGTAATGTGATGTAAGTGAGCAGTGTAATGTAAAGGAGTAATGTGATTGATGTGAAGTGAGCAGTGTAATGTAAGGGAATAATGTGATGCAAATGAGCAGTGTAAGGGAGTAATGTAAGGGAGTAATGTGAGTGATGTAAGTGAGCAGTGTAATGTAAGGGAATAATGTGATGCAAATGAGCAGTGTAAGGGAGTAATGTAAGGGAGTAATGTGAGTGATGTAAGTGAGCAGTGTAATGTAAGGGAATAATGTGATGCAAATGAGCAGTGTAAGGGAGTAATGTAAGGGAGTAATGTGAGTGATGTAAGTGAGCAGTGTAATGTAAGGGAATAATGTGATGCAAATGAGCAGTGTAAGGGAGTAATGTAAGGGAGTAATGTGAGTGATGTAAGTGAGCAGTGTAATGTAAGGGAATAATGTGATGCAAATGAGCAGTGTAAGGGAGTAATGTAAGGGAGTAATGTGAGTGATGTAAGTGAGCAGTGTAATGTAAGGGAATAATGTGATGCAAATGAGCAGTGTAAGGGAGTAATGTAAGGGAGTAATGTGAGTGATGTAAGTGAGCAGTGTAATGTAAGGGAATAATGTGATGCAAATGAGCAGTGTAAGGGAGTAATGTGATTGATGTAAGTGAGCAGTGTAATATATGTGAGTAATGTGATGTAAGTGAGCAGTGTAATGTAAAGGAGTAATGTGATTGATGTGAAGTGAGCAGTGTAATGTAAGGGAGTAATATGATTGATGTAAGTGAGCAGTGTAATGTAAGGGAATAATGTGATGCAAATGAGCAGTGTAAGGGAGTAATGTAAGGGAGTAATGTGAGTGATGTAAGTGAGCAGTGTAATGTAAGGGAATAATGTGATGCAAATGAGCAGTGTAAGGGAGTAATGTAAGGGAGTAATGTGAGTGATGTAAGTGAGCAGTGTAATGTAAGGGAATAATGTGATGCAAATGAGCAGTGTAAGGGAGTAATGTAAGGGAGTAATGTGAGTGATGTAAGTGAGCAGTGTAATGTAAGGGAATAATGTGATGCAAATGAGCAGTGTAAGGGAGTAATGTAAGGGAGTAATGTGAGTGATGTAAGTGAGCAGTGTAATATATGTGAGTAATGTGATGTAAGTGAGCAGTGTAATGTAAAGGAGTAATGTGATTGATGTGAAGTGAGCAGTGTAATGTAAGGGAATAATGTGATGCAAATGAGCAGTGTAAGGGAGTAATGTAAGGGAGTAATGTGAGTGATGTAAGTGAGCAGTGTAATGTAAGGGAATAATGTGATGCAAATGAGCAGTGTAAGGGAGTAATGTAAGGGAGTAATGTGAGTGATGTAAGTGAGCAGTGTAATGTAAGGGAATAATGTGATGCAAATGAGCAGTGTAAGGGAGTAATGTAAGGGAGTAATGTGAGTGATGTAAGTGAGCAGTGTAATGTAAGGGAATAATGTGATGCAAATGAGCAGTGTAAGGGAGTAATGTAAGGGAGTAATGTGAGTGATGTAAGTGAGCAGTGTAATGTAAGGGAATAATGTGATGCAAATGAGCAGTGTAAGGGAGTAATGTAAGGGAGTAATGTGAGTGATGTAAGTGAGCAGTGTAATGTAAGGGAATAATGTGATGCAAATGAGCAGTGTAAGGGAGTAATGTAAGGGAGTAATGTGAGTGATGTAAGTGAGCAGTGTAATGTAAGGGAATAATGTGATGCAAATGAGCAGTGTAAGGGAGTAATGTAAGGGAGTAATGTGATTGATGTAAGTGAGCAGTGTAATATATGTGAGTAATGTGATGTAAGTGAGCAGTGTAATGTAAAGGAGTAATGTGATTGATGTGAAGTGAGCAGTGTAATGTAAGGGAATAATGTGATGCAAATGAGCAGTGTAAGGGAGTAATGTAAGGGAGTAATGTGAGTGATGTAAGTGAGCAGTGTAATGTAAGGGAATAATGTGATGCAAATGAGCAGTGTAAGGGAGTAATGTAAGGGAGTAATGTGAGTGATGTAAGTGAGCAGTGTAATGTAAGGGAATAATGTGATGCAAATGAGCAGTGTAAGGGAGTAATGTAAGGGAGTAATGTGAGTGATGTAAGTGAGCAGTGTAATGTAAGGGAATAATGTGATGCAAATGAGCAGTGTAAGGGAGTAATGTAAGGGAGTAATGTAAGGGAGTAATGTGATTGATGTAAGTGAGCAGTGTAATATATGTGAGTAATGTGATGTAAGTGAGCAGTGTAATGTAAAGGAGTAATGTGATTGATGTGAAGTGAGCAGTGTAATGTAAGGGAATAATGTGATGCAAATGAGCAGTGTAAGGGAGTAATGTAAGGGAGTAATGTGAGTGATGTAAGTGAGCAGTGTAATGTAAGGGAATAATGTGATGCAAATGAGCAGTGTAAGGGAGTAATGTAAGGGAGTAATGTGATTGATGTAAGTGAGCAGTGTAATATATGTGAGTAATGTGATGTAAGTGAGCAGTGTAATGTAAAGGAGTAATGTGATTGATGTGAAGTGAGCAGTGTAATGTAAGGGAATAATGTGATGCAAATGAGCAGTGTAAGGGAGTAATGTGAGTGATGTAAGTGAGCAGTGTAATGTAAGGGAATAATGTGATGCAAATGAGCAGTGTAAGGGAGTAATGTAAGGGAGTAATGTGAGTGATGTAAGTGAGCAGTGTAATGTAAGGGAATAATGTGATGCAAATGAGCAGTGTAAGGGAGTAATGTAAGGGAGTAATGTGAGTGATGTAAGTGAGCAGTGTAATGTAAGGGAATAATGTGATGCAAATGAGCAGTGTAAGGGAGTAATGTAAGGGAGTAATGTGAGTGATGTAAGTGAGCAGTGTAATGTAAGGGAATAATGTGATGCAAATGAGCAGTGTAAGGGAGTAATGTAAGGGAGTAATGTGAGTGATGTAAGTGAGCAGTGTAATGTAAGGGAATAATGTGATGCAAATGAGCAGTGTAAGGGAGTAATGTAAGGGAGTAATGTGAGTGATGTAAGTGAGCAGTGTAATGTAAGGGAATAATGTGATGCAAATGAGCAGTGTAAGGGAGTAATGTAAGGGAGTAATGTGATTGATGTAAGTGAGCAGTGTAATATATGTGAGTAATGTGATGTAAGTGAGCAGTGTAATGTAAAGGAGTAATGTGATTGATGTGAAGTGAGCAGTGTAATGTAAGGGAGTAATATGATTGATGTAAGTGAGCAGTGTAATGTAAGGGAATAATGTGATGCAAATGAGCAGTGTAAGGGAGTAATGTAAGGGAGTAATGTGAGTGATGTAAGTGAGCAGTGTAATGTAAGGGAATAATGTGATGCAAATGAGCAGTGTAAGGGAGTAATGTAAGGGAGTAATGTGAGTGATGTAAGTGAGCAGTGTAATGTAAGGGAATAATGTGATGCAAATGAGCAGTGTAAGGGAGTAATGTAAGGGAGTAATGTGAGTGATGTAAGTGAGCAGTGTAATGTAAGGGAATAATGTGATGCAAATGAGCAGTGTAAGGGAGTGATGTAAGTGAGCAGTGTAATGTAAGGGAATAATGTGATGCAAATGAGCAGTGTAAGGGAGTAATGTAAGGGAGTAATGTGAGTGATGTAAGTGAGCAGTGTAATATATGTGAGTAATGTGATGTAAGTGAGCAGTGTAATGTAAAGGAGTAATGTGATTGATGTGAAGTGAGCAGTGTAATGTAAGGGAATAATGTGATGCAAATGAGCAGTGTAAGGGAGTAATGTAAGGGAGTAATGTGAGTGATGTAAGTGAGCAGTGTAATGTAAGGGAATAATGTGATGCAAATGAGCAGTGTAAGGGAGTAATGTAAGGGAGTAATGTGAGTGATGTAAGTGAGCAGTGTAATGTAAGGGAATAATGTGATGCAAATGAGCAGTGTAAGGGAGTAATGTAAGGGAGTAATGTGAGTGATGTAAGTGAGCAGTGTAATGTAAGGGAATAATGTGATGCAAATGAGCAGTGTAAGGGAGTAATGTAAGGGAGTAATGTGAGTGATGTAAGTGAGCAGTGTAATGTAAGGGAATAATGTGATGCAAATGAGCAGTGTAAGGGAGTAATGTAAGGGAGTAATGTGAGTGATGTAAGTGAGCAGTGTAATGTAAGGGAATAATGTGATGCAAATGAGCAGTGTAAGGGAGTAATGTAAGGGAGTAATGTGAGTGATGTAAGTGAGCAGTGTAATGTAAGGGAATAATGTGATGCAAATGAGCAGTGTAAGGGAGTAATGTAAGGGAGTAATGTGATTGATGTAAGTGAGCAGTGTAATATATGTGAGTAATGTGATGTAAGTGAGCAGTGTAATGTAAAGGAGTAATGTGATTGATGTGAAGTGAGCAGTGTAATGTAAGGGAATAATGTGATGCAAATGAGCAGTGTAAGGGAGTAATGTAAGGGAGTAATGTGAGTGATGTAAGTGAGCAGTGTAATGTAAGGGAATAATGTGATGCAAATGAGCAGTGTAAGGGAGTAATGTAAGGGAGTAATGTGAGTGATGTAAGTGAGCAGTGTAATGTAAGGGAATAATGTGATGCAAATGAGCAGTGTAAGGGAGTAATGTAAGGGAGTAATGTGAGTGATGTAAGTGAGCAGTGTAATGTAAGGGAATAATGTGATGCAAATGAGCAGTGTAAGGGAGTAATGTAAGGGAGTAATGTGAGTGATGTAAGTGAGCAGTGTAATGTAAGGGAATAATGTGATGCAAATGAGCAGTGTAAGGGAGTAATGTAAGGGAGTAATGTGATTGATGTAAGTGAGCAGTGTAATATATGTGAGTAATGTGATGTAAGTGAGCAGTGTAATGTAAAGGAGTAATGTGATTGATGTGAAGTGAGCAGTGTAATGTAAGGGAATAATGTGATGCAAATGAGCAGTGTAAGGGAGTAATGTAAGGGAGTAATGTGAGTGATGTAAGTGAGCAGTGTAATGTAAGGGAATAATGTGATGCAAATGAGCAGTGTAAGGGAGTAATGTAAGGGAGTAATGTGAGTGATGTAAGTGAGCAGTGTAATGTAAGGGAATAATGTGATGCAAATGAGCAGTGTAAGGGAGTAATGTAAGGGAGTAATGTGAGTGATGTAAGTGAGCAGTGTAATGTAAGGGAATAATGTGATGCAAATGAGCAGTGTAAGGGAGTAATGTAAGGGAGTAATGTGAGTGATGTAAGTGAGCAGTGTAATGTAAGGGAATAATGTGATGCAAATGAGCAGTGTAAGGGAGTAATGTAAGGGAGTAATGTGATTGATGTAAGTGAGCAGTGTAATGTAAAGGAGTAATGTGATTGATGTGAAGTGAGCAGTGTAATGTAAGGGAGTAATATGATTGATGTAAGTGTGCAGTGTAATGTAAAGGAGTAATGTGATTGATGTAAGTGAGCAGTGTAATGTAAAGGAGTAATGTGATTGATGTGAAGTGAGCAGTGTAATGTAAGGGAATAATGTGATGCAAATGAGCAGTGTAAGGGAGTAATGTAAGGGAGTAATGTGAGTGATGTAAGTGAGCAGTGTAATGTAAGGGAATAATGTGATGCAAATGAGCAGTGTAAGGGAGTAATGTAAGGGAGTAATGTGAGTGATGTAAGTGAGCAGTGTAATGTAAGGGAATAATGTGATGCAAATGAGCAGTGTAAGGGAGTAATGTAAGGGAGTAATGTGAGTGATGTAAGTGAGCAGTGTAATGTAAGGGAATAATGTGATGCAAATGAGCAGTGTAAGGGAGTAATGTAAGGGAGTAATGTGAGTGATGTAAGTGAGCAGTGTAATGTAAGGGAATAATGTGATGCAAATGAGCAGTGTAAGGGAGTAATGTGAGTGATGTAAGTGAGCAGTGTAATGTAAGGGAATAATGTGATGCAAATGAGCAGTGTAAGGGAGTAATGTAAGGGAGTAATGTGAGTGATGTAAGTGAGCAGTGTAATGTAAGGGAATAATGTGATGCAAATGAGCAGTGTAAGGGAGTAATGTAAGGGAGTAATGTGATTGATGTAAGTGAGCAGTGTAATATATGTGAGTAATGTGATGTAAGTGAGCAGTGTAATGTAAAGGAGTAATGTGATTGATGTGAAGTGAGCAGTGTAATGTAAGGGAGTAATATGATTGATGTAAGTGAGCAGTGTAATGTAAGGGAATAATGTGATGCAAATGAGCAGTGTAAGGGAGTAATGTAAGGGAGTAATGTGAGTGATGTAAGTGAGCAGTGTAATGTAAGGGAATAATGTGATGCAAATGAGCAGTGTAAGGGAGTAATGTAAGGGAGTAATGTGATTGATGTAAGTGAGCAGTGTAATATATGTGAGTAATGTGATGTAAGTGAGCAGTGTAATGTAAAGGAGTAATGTGATTGATGTGAAGTGAGCAGTGTAATGTAAGGGAGTAATATGATTGATGTAAGTGAGCAGTGTAATGTAAGGGAATAATGTGATGCAAATGAGCAGTGTAAGGGAGTAATGTAAGGGAGTAATGTGAGTGATGTAAGTGAGCAGTGTAATGTAAGGGAATAATGTGATGCAAATGAGCAGTGTAAGGGAGTAATGTAAGGGAGTAATGTGATTGATGTAAGTGAGCAGTGTAATATATGTGAGTAATGTGATGTAAGTGAGCAGTGTAATGTAAAGGAGTAATGTGATTGATGTGAAGTGAGCAGTGTAATGTAAGGGAATAATGTGATGCAAATGAGCAGTGTAAGGGAGTAATGTAAGGGAGTAATGTGAGTGATGTAAGTGAGCAGTGTAATGTAAGGGAATAATGTGATGCAAATGAGCAGTGTAAGGGAGTAATGTAAGGGAGTAATGTGAGTGATGTAAGTGAGCAGTGTAATGTAAGGGAATAATGTGATGCAAATGAGCAGTGTAAGGGAGTAATGTAAGGGAGTAATGTGAGTGATGTAAGTGAGCAGTGTAATGTAAGGGAATAATGTGATGCAAATGAGCAGTGTAAGGGAGTAATGTAAGGGAGTAATGTGATTGATGTAAGTGAGCAGTGTAATGTAAAGGAGTAATGTGATTGATGTGAAGTGAGCAGTGTAATGTAAGGGAGTAATATGATTGATGTAAGTGTGCAGTGTAATGTAAAGGAGTAATGTGATTGATGTAAGTGAGCAGTGTAATGTAAAGGAGTAATGTGATTGATGTGAAGTGAGCAGTGTAATGTAAGGGAATAATGTGATGCAAATGAGCAGTGTAAGGGAGTAATGTAAGGGAGTAATGTGAGTGATGTAAGTGAGCAGTGTAATGTAAGGGAATAATGTGATGCAAATGAGCAGTGTAAGGGAGTAATGTAAGGGAGTAATGTGAGTGATGTAAGTGAGCAGTGTAATGTAAGGGAATAATGTGATGCAAATGAGCAGTGTAAGGGAGTAATGTAAGGGAGTAATGTGAGTGATGTAAGTGAGCAGTGTAATGTAAGGGAATAATGTGATGCAAATGAGCAGTGTAAGGGAGTAATGTAAGGGAGTAATGTGAGTGATGTAAGTGAGCAGTGTAATGTAAGGGAATAATGTGATGCAAATGAGCAGTGTAAGGGAGTAATGTAAGGGAGTAATGTGAGTGATGTAAGTGAGCAGTGTAATGTAAGGGAATAATGTGATGCAAATGAGCAGTGTAAGGGAGTAATGTAAGGGAGTAATGTGATTGATGTAAGTGAGCAGTGTAATATATGTGAGTAATGTGATGTAAGTGAGCAGTGTAATGTAAAGGAGTAATGTGATTGATGTGAAGTGAGCAGTGTAATGTAAGGGAGTAATATGATTGATGTAAGTGAGCAGTGTAATGTAAGGGAATAATGTGATGCAAATGAGCAGTGTAAGGGAGTAATGTAAGGGAGTAATGTGAGTGATGTAATTGAGCAGTGTAATGTAAGGGAATAATGTGATGCAAATGAGCAGTGTAAGGGAGTAATGTAAGGGAGTAATGTGAGTGATGTAAGTGAGCAGTGTAATGTAAGGGAATAATGTGATGCAAATGAGCAGTGTAAGGGAGTAATGTAAGGGAGTAATGTGAGTGATGTAAGTGAGCAGTGTAATGTAAGGGAATAATGTGATGCAAATGAGCAGTGTAAGGGAGTAATGTAAGGGAGTAATGTGATTGATGTAAGTGAGCAGTGTAATATATGTGAGTAATGTGATGTAAGTGAGCAGTGTAATGTAAAGGAGTAATGTGATTGATGTGAAGTGAGCAGTGTAATGTAAGGGAGTAATATGATTGATGTAAGTGAGCAGTGTAATGTAAGGGAATAATGTGATGCAAATGAGCAGTGTAAGGGAGTAATGTAAGGGAGTAATGTGAGTGATGTAAGTGAGCAGTGTAATGTAAGGGAATAATGTGATGCAAATGAGCAGTGTAAGGGAGTAATGTAAGGGAGTAATGTGAGTGATGTAAGTGAGCAGTGTAATGTAAGGGAATAATGTGATGCAAATGAGCAGTGTAAGGGAGTAATGTAAGGGAGTAATGTGAGTGATGTAAGTGAGCAGTGTAATGTAAGGGAATAATGTGATGCAAATGAGCAGTGTAAGGGAGTAATGTAAGGGAGTAATGTGATTGATGTAAGTGAGCAGTGTAATATATGTGAGTAATGTGATGTAAGTGAGCAGTGTAATGTAAAGGAGTAATGTGATTGATGTGAAGTGAGCAGTGTAATGTAAGGGAGTAATATGATTGATGTAAGTGAGCAGTGTAATGTAAGGGAATAATGTGATGCAAATGAGCAGTGTAAGGGAGTAATGTAAGGGAGTAATGTGAGTGATGTAAGTGAGCAGTGTAATGTAAGGGAATAATGTGATGCAAATGAGCAGTGTAAGGGAGTAATGTAAGGGAGTAATGTGAGTGATGTAAGTGAGCAGTGTAATGTAAGGGAATAATGTGATGCAAATGAGCAGTGTAAGGGAGTAATGTAAGGGAGTAATGTGAGTGATGTAAGTGAGCAGTGTAATGTAAGGGAATAATGTGATGCAAATGAGCAGTGTAAGGGAGTAATGTAAGGGAGTAATGTGAGTGATGTAAGTGAGCAGTGTAATGTAAGGGAATAATGTGATGCAAATGAGCAGTGTAAGGGAGTAATGTAAGGGAGTAATGTGAGTGATGTAAGTGAGCAGTGTAATGTAAGGGAATAATGTGATGCAAATGAGCAGTGTAAGGGAGTAATGTAAGGGAGTAATGTAAGGGAGTAATGTGATTGATGTAAGTGAGCAGTGTAATATATGTGAGTAATGTGATGTAAGTGAGCAGTGTAATGTAAAGGAGTAATGTGATTGATGTGAAGTGAGCAGTGTAATGTAAGGGAATAATGTGATGCAAATGAGCAGTGTAAGGGAGTAATGTAAGGGAGTAATGTGAGTGATGTAAGTGAGCAGTGTAATGTAAGGGAATAATGTGATGCAAATGAGCAGTGTAAGGGAGTAATGTAAGGGAGTAATGTGAGTGATGTAAGTGAGCAGTGTAATGTAAGGGAATAATGTGATGCAAATGAGCAGTGTAAGGGAGTAATGTAAGGGAGTAATGTGATTGATGTAAGTGAGCAGTGTAATATATGTGAGTAATGTGATGTAAGTGAGCAGTGTAATGTAAAGGAGTAATGTGATTGATGTGAAGTGAGCAGTGTAATGTAAGGGAATAATGTGATGCAAATGAGCAGTGTAAGGGAGTAATGTAAGGGAGTAATGTGAGTGATGTAAGTGAGCAGTGTAATGTAAGGGAATAATGTGATGCAAATGAGCAGTGTAAGGGAGTAATGTAAGGGAGTAATGTGAGTGATGTAAGTGAGCAGTGTAATGTAAGGGAATAATGTGATGCAAATGAGCAGTGTAAGGGAGTAATGTAAGGGAGTAATGTGATTGATGTAAGTGAGCAGTGTAATATATGTGAGTAATGTGATGTAAGTGAGCAGTGTAATGTAAAGGAGTAATGTGATTGATGTGAAGTGAGCAGTGTAATGTAAGGGAATAATGTGATGCAAATGAGCAGTGTAAGGGAGTAATGTAAGGGAGTAATGTGAGTGATGTAAGTGAGCAGTGTAATGTAAGGGAATAATGTGATGCAAATGAGCAGTGTAAGGGAGTAATGTAAGGGAGTAATGTGATTGATGTGAAGTGAGCAGTGTAATGTAAGGGAATAATGTGATGCAAATGAGCAGTGTAAGGGAGTAATGTAAGGGAGTAATGTGAGTGATGTAAGTGAGCAGTGTAATGTAAGGGAATAATGTGATGCAAATGAGCAGTGTAAGGGAGTAATGTGAGTGATGTAAGTGAGCAGTGTAATGTAAGGGAATAATGTGATGCAAATGAGCAGTGTAAGGGAGTAATGTAAGGGAGTAATGTGAGTGATGTAAGTGAGCAGTGTAATGTAAGGGAATAATGTGATGCAAATGAGCAGTGTAAGGGAGTAATGTAAGGGAGTAATGTGAGTGATGTAAGTGAGCAGTGTAATGTAAGGGAATAATGTGATGCAAATGAGCAGTGTAAGGGAGTAATGTAAGGGAGTAATGTGATTGATGTAAGTGAGCAGTGTAATATATGTGAGTAATGTGATGTAAGTGAGCAGTGTAATGTAAAGGAGTAATGTGATTGATGTGAAGTGAGCAGTGTAATGTAAGGGAGTAATATGATTGATGTAAGTGAGCAGTGTAATATATGTGAGTAATGTGATGTAAGTGAGCAGTGTAATGTAAAGGAGTAATGTGATTGATGTGAAGTGAGCAGTGTAATGTAAGGGAATAATGTGATGCAAATGAGCAGTGTAAGGGAGTAATGTAAGGGAGTAATGTGAGTGATGTAAGTGAGCAGTGTAATGTAAGGGAATAATGTGATGCAAATGAGCAGTGTAAGGGAGTAATGTAAGGGAGTAATGTGATTGATGTAAGTGAGCAGTGTAATATATGTGAGTAATGTGATGTAAGTGAGCAGTGTAATGTAAAGGAGTAATGTGATTGATGTGAAGTGAGCAGTGTAATGTAAGGGAATAATGTGATGCAAATGAGCAGTGTAAGGGAGTAATGTGAGTGATGTAAGTGAGTAGTGTAATGTAAGGGAATAATGTGATGCAAATGTGCAGTGTAAGGGAGTAATGTAAGGGAGTAATGTGAGTGATGTAAGTGAGCAGTGTAATGTAAGGGAATAATGTGATGCAAATGAGCAGTGTAAGGGAGTAATGTAAGGGAGTAATGTGAGTGATGTAAGTGAGCAGTGTAATGTAAGGGAATAATGTGATGCAAATGAGCAGTGTAAGGGAGTAATGTAAGGGAGTAATGTGAGTGATGTAAGTGAGCAGTGTAATGTAAGGGAATAATGTGATGCAAATGAGCAGTGTAAGGGAGTAATGTAAGGGAGTAATGTGAGTGATGTAAGTGAGCAGTGTAATGTAAGGGAATAATGTGATGCAAATGAGCAGTGTAAGGGAGTAATGTAAGGGAGTAATGTGAGTGATGTAAGTGAGCAGTGTAATGTAAGGGAATAATGTGATGCAAATGAGCAGTGTAAGGGAGTAATGTAAGGGAGTAATGTGAGTGATGTAAGTGAGCAGTGTAATGTAAGGGAATAATGTGATGCAAATGAGCAGTGTAAGGGAGTAATGTAAGGGAGTAATGTGATTGATGTAAGTGAGCAGTGTAATATATGTGAGTAATGTGATGTAAGTGAGCAGTGTAATGTAAAGGAGTAATGTGATTGATGTGAAGTGAGCAGTGTAATGTAAGGGAGTAATATGATTGATGTAAGTGAGCAGTGTAATGTAAGGGAATAATGTGATGCAAATGAGCAGTGTAAGGGAGTAATGTAAGGGAGTAATGTGAGTGATGTAAGTGAGCAGTGTAATGTAAGGGAATAATGTGATGCAAATGAGCAGTGTAAGGGAGTAATGTAAGGGAGTAATGTGAGTGATGTAAGTGAGCAGTGTAATGTAAGGGAATAATGTGATGCAAATGAGCAGTGTAAGGGAGTAATGTAAGGGAGTAATGTGAGTGATGTAAGTGAGCAGTGTAATGTAAGGGAATAATGTGATGCAAATGAGCAGTGTAAGGGAGTGATGTAAGTGAGCAGTGTAATGTAAGGGAATAATGTGATGCAAATGAGCAGTGTAAGGGAGTAATGTAAGGGAGTAATGTGAGTGATGTAAGTGAGCAGTGTAATATATGTGAGTAATGTGATGTAAGTGAGCAGTGTAATGTAAAGGAGTAATGTGATTGATGTGAAGTGAGCAGTGTAATTTAAGGGAATAATGTGATGCAAATGAGCAGTGTAAGGGAGTAATGTAAGGGAGTAATGTGAGTGATGTAAGTGAGCAGTGTAATGTAAGGGAATAATGTGATGCAAATGAGCAGTGTAAGGGAGTAATGTAAGGGAGTAATGTGAGTGATGTAAGTGAGCAGTGTAATGTAAGGGAATAATGTGATGCAAATGAGCAGTGTAAGGGAGTAATGTAAGGGAGTAATGTGAGTGATGTAAGTGAGCAGTGTAATGTAAGGGAATAATGTGATGCAAATGAGCAGTGTAAGGGAGTAATGTAAGGGAGTAATGTGAGTGATGTAAGTGAGCAGTGTAATGTAAGGGAATAATGTGATGCAAATGAGCAGTGTAAGGGAGTAATGTAAGGGAGTAATGTGAGTGATGTAAGTGAGCAGTGTAATGTAAGGGAATAATGTGATGCAAATGAGCAGTGTAAGGGAGTAATGTAAGGGAGTAATGTGAGTGATGTAAGTGAGCAGTGTAATGTAAGGGAATAATGTGATGCAAATGAGCAGTGTAAGGGAGTAATGTAAGGGAGTAATGTGATTGATGTAAGTGAGCAGTGTAATATATGTGAGTAATGTGATGTAAGTGAGCAGTGTAATGTAAAGGAGTAATGTGATTGATGTGAAGTGAGCAGTGTAATGTAAGGGAATAATGTGATGCAAATGAGCAGTGTAAGGGAGTAATGTAAGGGAGTAATGTGAGTGATGTAAGTGAGCAGTGTAATGTAAGGGAATAATGTGATGCAAATGAGCAGTGTAAGGGAGTAATGTAAGGGAGTAATGTGAGTGATGTAAGTGAGCAGTGTAATGTAAGGGAATAATGTGATGCAAATGAGCAGTGTAAGGGAGTAATGTAAGGGAGTAATGTGAGTGATGTAAGTGAGCAGTGTAATGTAAGGGAATAATGTGATGCAAATGAGCAGTGTAAGGGAGTAATGTAAGGGAGTAATGTGAGTGATGTAAGTGAGCAGTGTAATGTAAGGGAATAATGTGATGCAAATGAGCAGTGTAAGGGAGTAATGTAAGGGAGTAATGTGATTGATGTAAGTGAGCAGTGTAATATATGTGAGTAATGTGATGTAAGTGAGCAGTGTAATGTAAAGGAGTAATGTGATTGATGTGAAGTGAGCAGTGTAATGTAAGGGAATAATGTGATGCAAATGAGCAGTGTAAGGGAGTAATGTAAGGGAGTAATGTGAGTGATGTAAGTGAGCAGTGTAATGTAAGGGAATAATGTGATGCAAATGAGCAGTGTAAGGGAGTAATGTAAGGGAGTAATGTGAGTGATGTAAGTGAGCAGTGTAATGTAAGGGAATAATGTGATGCAAATGAGCAGTGTAAGGGAGTAATGTAAGGGAGTAATGTGAGTGATGTAAGTGAGCAGTGTAATGTAAGGGAATAATGTGATGCAAATGAGCAGTGTAAGGGAGTAATGTAAGGGAGTAATGTGAGTGATGTAAGTGAGCAGTGTAATGTAAGGGAATAATGTGATGCAAATGAGCAGTGTAAGGGAGTAATGTAAGGGAGTAATGTGATTGATTTAAGTGAGCAGTGTAATGTAAAGGAGTAATGTGATTGATGTGAAGTGAGCAGTGTAATGTAAGGGAGTAATATGATTGATGTAAGTGTGCAGTGTAATGTAAAGGAGTAATGTGATTGATGTAAGTGAGCAGTGTAATGTAAAGGAGTAATGTGATTGATGTGAAGTGAGCAGTGTAATGTAAGGGAATAATGTGATGCAAATGAGCAGTGTAAGGGAGTAATGTAAGGGAGTAATGTGAGTGATGTAAGTGAGCAGTGTAATGTAAGGGAATAATGTGATGCAAATGAGCAGTGTAAGGGAGTAATGTAAGGGAGTAATGTGAGTGATGTAAGTGAGCAGTGTAATGTAAGGGAATAATGTGATGCAAATGAGCAGTGTAAGGGAGTAATGTAAGGGAGTAATGTGAGTGATGTAAGTGAGCAGTGTAATGTAAGGGAATAATGTGATGCAAATGAGCAGTGTAAGGGAGTAATGTAAGGGAGTAATGTGAGTGATGTAAGTGAGCAGTGTAATGTAAGGGAATAATGTGATGCAAATGAGCAGTGTAAGGGAGTAATGTGAGTGATGTAAGTGAGCAGTGTAATGTAAGGGAATAATGTGATGCAAATGAGCAGTGTAAGGGAGTAATGTAAGGGAGTAATGTGAGTGATGTAAGTGAGCAGTGTAATGTAAGGGAATAATGTGATGCAAATGAGCAGTGTAAGGGAGTAATGTAAGGGAGTAATGTGATTGATGTAAGTGAGCAGTGTAATATATGTGAGTAATGTGATGTAAGTGAGCAGTGTAATGTAAAGGAGTAATGTGATTGATGTGAAGTGAGCAGTGTAATGTAAGGGAGTAATATGATTGATGTAAGTGAGCAGTGTAATGTAAGGGAATAATGTGATGCAAATGAGCAGTGTAAGGGAGTAATGTAAGGGAGTAATGTGAGTGATGTAAGTGAGCAGTGTAATGTAAGGGAATAATGTGATGCAAATGAGCAGTGTAAGGGAGTAATGTAAGGGAGTAATGTGATTGATGTAAGTGAGCAGTGTAATATATGTGAGTAATGTGATGTAAGTGAGCAGTGTAATGTAAAGGAGTAATGTGATTGATGTGAAGTGAGCAGTGTAATGTAAGGGAGTAATATGATTGATGTAAGTGAGCAGTGTAATGTAAGGGAATAATGTGATGCAAATGAGCAGTGTAAGGGAGTAATGTAAGGGAGTAATGTGAGTGATGTAAGTGAGCAGTGTAATGTAAGGGAATAATGTGATGCAAATGAGCAGTGTAAGGGAGTAATGTAAGGGAGTAATGTGATTGATGTAAGTGAGCAGTGTAATATATGTGAGTAATGTGATGTAAGTGAGCAGTGTAATGTAAAGGAGTAATGTGATTGATGTGAAGTGAGCAGTGTAATGTAAGGGAATAATGTGATGCAAATGAGCAGTGTAAGGGAGTAATGTAAGGGAGTAATGTGAGTGATGTAAGTGAGCAGTGTAATGTAAGGGAATAATGTGATGCAAATGAGCAGTGTAAGGGAGTAATGTAAGGGAGTAATGTGAGTGATGTAAGTGAGCAGTGTAATGTAAGGGAATAATGTGATGCAAATGAGCAGTGTAAGGGAGTAATGTAAGGGAGTAATGTGAGTGATGTAAGTGAGCAGTGTAATGTAAGGGAATAATGTGATGCAAATGAGCAGTGTAAGGGAGTAATGTAAGGGAGTAATGTGATTGATGTAAGTGAGCAGTGTAATGTAAAGGAGTAATGTGATTGATGTGAAGTGAGCAGTGTAATGTAAGGGAGTAATATGATTGATGTAAGTGTGCAGTGTAATGTAAAGGAGTAATGTGATTGATGTAAGTGAGCAGTGTAATGTAAAGGAGTAATGTGATTGATGTGAAGTGAGCAGTGTAATGTAAGGGAATAATGTGATGCAAATGAGCAGTGTAAGGGAGTAATGTAAGGGAGTAATGTGAGTGATGTAAGTGAGCAGTGTAATGTAAGGGAATAATGTGATGCAAATGAGCAGTGTAAGGGAGTAATGTAAGGGAGTAATGTGAGTGATGTAAGTGAGCAGTGTAATGTAAGGGAATAATGTGATGCAAATGAGCAGTGTAAGGGAGTAATGTAAGGGAGTAATGTGAGTGATGTAAGTGAGCAGTGTAATGTAAGGGAATAATGTGATGCAAATGAGCAGTGTAAGGGAGTAATGTAAGGGAGTAATGTGAGTGATGTAAGTGAGCAGTGTAATGTAAGGGAATAATGTGATGCAAATGAGCAGTGTAAGGGAGTAATGTAAGGGAGTAATGTGAGTGATGTAAGTGAGCAGTGTAATGTAAGGGAATAATGTGATGCAAATGAGCAGTGTAAGGGAGTAATGTAAGGGAGTAATGTGAGTGATGTAAGTGAGCAGTGTAATGTAAGGGAATAATGTGATGCAAATGAGCAGTGTAAGGGAGTAATGTAAGGGAGTAATGTGATTGATGTAAGTGAGCAGTGTAATATATGTGAGTAATGTGATGTAAGTGAGCAGTGTAATGTAAAGGAGTAATGTGATTGATGTGAAGTGAGCAGTGTAATGTAAGGGAATAATGTGATGCAAATGAGCAGTGTAAGGGAGTAATGTAAGGGAGTAATGTGAGTGATGTAAGTGAGCAGTGTAATGTAAGGGAATAATGTGATGCAAATGAGCAGTGTAAGGGAGTAATGTAAGGGAGTAATGTGAGTGATGTAAGTGAGCAGTGTAATGTAAGGGAATAATGTGATGCAAATGAGCAGTGTAAGGGAGTAATGTAAGGGAGTAATGTGATTGATGTAAGTGAGCAGTGTAATATATGTGAGTAATGTGATGTAAGTGAGCAGTGTAATGTAAAGGAGTAATGTGATTGATGTGAAGTGAGCAGTGTAATGTAAGGGAATAATGTGATGCAAATGAGCAGTGTAAGGGAGTAATGTAAGGGAGTAATGTGAGTGATGTAAGTGAGCAGTGTAATGTAAGGGAATAATGTGATGAAAATGAGCAGTGTAAGGGAGTAATGTAAGGGAGTAATGTGATTGATGTGAAGTGAGCAGTGTAATGTAAGGGAATAATGTGATGCAAATGAGCAGTGTAAGGGAGTAATGTAAGGGAGTAATGTGAGTGATGTAAGTGAGCAGTGTAATGTAAGGGAATAATGTGATGCAAATGAGCAGTGTAAGGGAGTAATGTGAGTGATGTAAGTGAGCAGTGTAATGTAAGGGAATAATGTGATGCAAATGAGCAGTGTAAGGGAGTAATGTAAGGGAGTAATGTGAGTGATGTAAGTGAGCAGTGTAATGTAAGGGAATAATGTGATGCAAATGAGCAGTGTAAGGGAGTAATGTAAGGGAGTAATGTGAGTGATGTAAGTGAGCAGTGTAATGTAAGGGAATAATGTGATGCAAATGAGCAGTGTAAGGGAGTAATGTAAGGGAGTAATGTGATTGATGTAAGTGAGCAGTGTAATATATGTGAGTAATGTGATGTAAGTGAGCAGTGTAATGTAAAGGAGTAATGTGATTGATGTGAAGTGAGTAGTGTAATGTAAGGGAGTAATATGATTGATGTAAGTGAGCAGTGTAATATATGTGAGTAATGTGATGTAAGTGAGCAGTGTAATGTAAAGGAGTAATGTGATTGATGTGAAGTGAGCAGTGTAATGTAAGGGAATAATGTGATGCAAATGAGCAGTGTAAGGGAGTAATGTAAGGGAGTAATGTGAGTGATGTAAGTGAGCAGTGTAATGTAAGGGAATAATGTGATGCAAATGAGCAGTGTAAGGGAGTAATGTAAGGGAGTAATGTGATTGATGTAAGTGAGCAGTGTAATATATGTGAGTAATGTGATGTAAGTGAGCAGTGTAATGTAAAGGAGTAATGTGATTGATGTGAAGTGAGCAGTGTAATGTAAGGGAATAATGTGATGCAAATGAGCAGTGTAAGGGAGTAATGTGAGTGATGTAAGTGAGCAGTGTAATGTAAGGGAATAATGTGATGCAAATGAGCAGTGTAAGGGAGTAATGTAAGGGAGTAATGTGAGTGATGTAAGTGAGCAGTGTAATGTAAGGGAATAATGTGATGCAAATGAGCAGTGTAAGGGAGTAATGTAAGGGAGTAATGTGAGTGATGTAAGTGAGCAGTGTAATGTAAGGGAATAATGTGATGCAAATGAGCAGTGTAAGGGAGTAATGTAAGGGAGTAATGTGAGTGATGTAAGTGAGCAGTGTAATGTAAGGGAATAATGTGATGCAAATGAGCAGTGTAAGGGAGTAATGTAAGGGAGTAATGTGAGTGATGTAAGTGAGCAGTGTAATGTAAGGGAATAATGTGATGCAAATGAGCAGTGTAAGGGAGTAATGTAAGGGAGTAATGTGAGTGATGTAAGTGAGCAGTGTAATGTAAGGGAATAATGTGATGCAAATGAGCAGTGTAAGGGAGTAATGTAAGGGAGTAATGTGAGTGATGTAAGTGAGCAGTGTAATGTAAGGGAATAATGTGATGCAAATGAGCAGTGTAAGGGAGTAATGTAAGGGAGTAATGTGATTGATGTAAGTGAGCAGTGTAATATATGTGAGTAATGTGATGTAAGTGAGCAGTGTAATGTAAAGGAGTAATGTGATTGATGTGAAGTGAGCAGTGTAATGTAAGGGAGTAATATGATTGATGTAAGTGAGCAGTGTAATGTAAGGGAATAATGTGATGCAAATGAGCAGTGTAAGGGAGTAATGTAAGGGAGTAATGTGAGTGATGTAAGTGAGCAGTGTAATGTAAGGGAATAATGTGATGCAAATGAGCAGTGTAAGGGAGTAATGTAAGGGAGTAATGTGAGTGATGTAAGTGAGCAGTGTAATGTAAGGGAATAATGTGATGCAAATGAGCAGTGTAAGGGAGTAATGTAAGGGAGTAATGTGAGTGATGTAAGTGAGCAGTGTAATGTAAGGGAATAATGTGATGCAAATGAGCAGTGTAAGGGAGTGATGTAAGTGAGCAGTGTAATGTAAGGGAATAATGTGATGCAAATGAGCAGTGTAAGGGAGTAATGTAAGGGAGTAATGTGAGTGATGTAAGTGAGCAGTGTAATATATGTGAGTAATGTGATGTAAGTGAGCAGTGTAATGTAAAGGAGTAATGTGATTGATGTGAAGTGAGCAGTGTAATGTAAGGGAATAATGTGATGCAAATGAGCAGTGTAAGGGAGTAATGTAAGGGAGTAATGTGAGTGATGTAAGTGAGCAGTGTAATGTAAGGGAATAATGTGATGCAAATGAGCAGTGTAAGGGAGTAATGTAAGGGAGTAATGTGAGTGATGTAAGTGAGCAGTGTAATGTAAGGGAATAATGTGATGCAAATGAGCAGTGTAAGGGAGTAATGTAAGGGAGTAATGTGAGTGATGTAAGTGAGCAGTGTAATGTAAGGGAATAATGTGATGCAAATGAGCAGTGTAAGGGAGTAATGTAAGGGAGTAATGTGAGTGATGTAAGTGAGCAGTGTAATGTAAGGGAATAATGTGATGCAAATGAGCAGTGTAAGGGAGTAATGTAAGGGAGTAATGTGAGTGATGTAAGTGAGCAGTGTAATGTAAGGGAATAATGTGATGCAAATGAGCAGTGTAAGGGAGTAATGTAAGGGAGTAATGTGAGTGATGTAAGTGAGCAGTGTAATGTAAGGGAATAATGTGATGCAAATGAGCAGTGTAAGGGAGTAATGTAAGGGAGTAATGTGATTGATGTAAGTGAGCAGTGTAATATATGTGAGTAATGTGATGTAAGTGAGCAGTGTAATGTAAAGGAGTAATGTGATTGATGTGAAGTGAGCAGTGTAATGTAAGGGAATAATGTGATGCAAATGAGCAGTGTAAGGGAGTAATGTAAGGGAGTAATGTGAGTGATGTAAGTGAGCAGTGTAATGTAAGGGAATAATGTGATGCAAATGAGCAGTGTAAGGGAGTAATGTAAGGGAGTAATGTGAGTGATGTAAGTGAGCAGTGTAATGTAAGGGAATAATGTGATGCAAATGAGCAGTGTAAGGGAGTAATGTAAGGGAGTAATGTGAGTGATGTAAGTGAGCAGTGTAATGTAAGGGAATAATGTGATGCAAATGAGCAGTGTAAGGGAGTAATGTAAGGGAGTAATGTGAGTGATGTAAGTGAGCAGTGTAATGTAAGGGAATAATGTGATGCAAATGAGCAGTGTAAGGGAGTAATGTAAGGGAGTAATGTGATTGATGTAAGTGAGCAGTGTAATATATGTGAGTAATGTGATGTAAGTGAGCAGTGTAATGTAAAGGAGTAATGTGATTGATGTGAAGTGAGCAGTGTAATGTAAGGGAATAATGTGATGCAAATGAGCAGTGTAAGGGAGTAATGTAAGGGAGTAATGTGAGTGATGTAAGTGAGCAGTGTAATGTAAGGGAATAATGTGATGCAAATGAGCAGTGTAAGGGAGTAATGTAAGGGAGTAATGTGAGTGATGTAAGTGAGCAGTGTAATGTAAGGGAATAATGTGATGCAAATGAGCAGTGTAAGGGAGTAATGTAAGGGAGTAATGTGAGTGATGTAAGTGAGCAGTGTAATGTAAGGGAATAATGTGATGCAAATGAGCAGTGTAAGGGAGTAATGTAAGGGAGTAATGTGAGTGATGTAAGTGAGCAGTGTAATGTAAGGGAATAATGTGATGCAAATGAGCAGTGTAAGGGAGTAATGTAAGGGAGTAATGTGATTGATTTAAGTGAGCAGTGTAATGTAAAGGAGTAATGTGATTGATGTGAAGTGAGCAGTGTAATGTAAGGGAGTAATATGATTGATGTAAGTGTGCAGTGTAATGTAAAGGAGTAATGTGATTGATGTAAGTGAGCAGTGTAATGTAAAGGAGTAATGTGATTGATGTGAAGTGAGCAGTGTAATGTAAGGGAATAATGTGATGCAAATGAGCAGTGTAAGGGAGTAATGTAAGGGAGTAATGTGAGTGATGTAAGTGAGCAGTGTAATGTAAGGGAATAATGTGATGCAAATGAGCAGTGTAAGGGAGTAATGTAAGGGAGTAATGTGAGTGATGTAAGTGAGCAGTGTAATGTAAGGGAATAATGTGATGCAAATGAGCAGTGTAAGGGAGTAATGTAAGGGAGTAATGTGAGTGATGTAAGTGAGCAGTGTAATGTAAGGGAATAATGTGATGCAAATGAGCAGTGTAAGGGAGTAATGTAAGGGAGTAATGTGAGTGATGTAAGTGAGCAGTGTAATGTAAGGGAATAATGTGATGCAAATGAGCAGTGTAAGGGAGTAATGTGAGTGATGTAAGTGAGCAGTGTAATGTAAGGGAATAATGTGATGCAAATGAGCAGTGTAAGGGAGTAATGTAAGGGAGTAATGTGAGTGATGTAAGTGAGCAGTGTAATGTAAGGGAATAATGTGATGCAAATGAGCAGTGTAAGGGAGTAATGTAAGGGAGTAATGTGATTGATGTAAGTGAGCAGTGTAATATATGTGAGTAATGTGATGTAAGTGAGCAGTGTAATGTAAAGGAGTAATGTGATTGATGTGAAGTGAGCAGTGTAATGTAAGGGAGTAATATGATTGATGTAAGTGAGCAGTGTAATGTAAGGGAATAATGTGATGCAAATGAGCAGTGTAAGGGAGTAATGTAAGGGAGTAATGTGAGTGATGTAAGTGAGCAGTGTAATGTAAGGGAATAATGTGATGCAAATGAGCAGTGTAAGGGAGTAATGTAAGGGAGTAATGTGATTGATGTAAGTGAGCAGTGTAATATATGTGAGTAATGTGATGTAAGTGAGCAGTGTAATGTAAAGGAGTAATGTGATTGATGTGAAGTGAGCAGTGTAATGTAAGGGAGTAATATGATTGATGTAAGTGAGCAGTGTAATGTAAGGGAATAATGTGATGCAAATGAGCAGTGTAAGGGAGTAATGTAAGGGAGTAATGTGAGTGATGTAAGTGAGCAGTGTAATGTAAGGGAATAATGTGATGCAAATGAGCAGTGTAAGGGAGTAATGTAAGGGAGTAATGTGATTGATGTAAGTGAGCAGTGTAATATATGTGAGTAATGTGATGTAAGTGAGCAGTGTAATGTAAAGGAGTAATGTGATTGATGTGAAGTGAGCAGTGTAATGTAAGGGAATAATGTGATGCAAATGAGCAGTGTAAGGGAGTAATGTAAGGGAGTAATGTGAGTGATGTAAGTGAGCAGTGTAATGTAAGGGAATAATGTGATGCAAATGAGCAGTGTAAGGGAGTAATGTAAGGGAGTAATGTGAGTGATGTAAGTGAGCAGTGTAATGTAAGGGAATAATGTGATGCAAATGAGCAGTGTAAGGGAGTAATGTAAGGGAGTAATGTGAGTGATGTAAGTGAGCAGTGTAATGTAAGGGAATAATGTGATGCAAATGAGCAGTGTAAGGGAGTAATGTAAGGGAGTAATGTGATTGATGTAAGTGAGCAGTGTAATGTAAAGGAGTAATGTGATTGATGTGAAGTGAGCAGTGTAATGTAAGGGAGTAATATGATTGATGTAAGTGTGCAGTGTAATGTAAAGGAGTAATGTGATTGATGTAAGTGAGCAGTGTAATGTAAAGGAGTAATGTGATTGATGTGAAGTGAGCAGTGTAATGTAAGGGAATAATGTGATGCAAATGAGCAGTGTAAGGGAGTAATGTAAGGGAGTAATGTGAGTGATGTAAGTGAGCAGTGTAATGTAAGGGAATAATGTGATGCAAATGAGCAGTGTAAGGGAGTAATGTAAGGGAGTAATGTGAGTGATGTAAGTGAGCAGTGTAATGTAAGGGAATAATGTGATGCAAATGAGCAGTGTAAGGGAGTAATGTAAGGGAGTAATGTGAGTGATGTAAGTGAGCAGTGTAATGTAAGGGAATAATGTGATGCAAATGAGCAGTGTAAGGGAGTAATGTAAGGGAGTAATGTGAGTGATGTAAGTGAGCAGTGTAATGTAAGGGAATAATGTGATGCAAATGAGCAGTGTAAGGGAGTAATGTAAGGGAGTAATGTGAGTGATGTAAGTGAGCAGTGTAATGTAAGGGAATAATGTGATGCAAATGAGCAGTGTAAGGGAGTAATGTAAGGGAGTAATGTGAGTGATGTAAGTGAGCAGTGTAATGTAAGGGAATAATGTGATGCAAATGAGCAGTGTAAGGGAGTAATGTAAGGGAGTAATGTGAGTGATGTAAGTGAGCAGTGTAATGTAAGGGAATAATGTGATGCAAATGAGCAGTGTAAGGGAGTAATGTAAGGGAGTAATGTGAGTGATGTAAGTGAGCAGTGTAATGTAAGGGAATAATGTGATGCAAATGAGCAGTGTAAGGGAGTAATGTAAGGGAGTAATGTGATTGATGTAAGTGAGCAGTGTAATATATGTGAGTAATGTGATGTAAGTGAGCAGTGTAATGTAAAGGAGTAATGTGATTGATGTGAAGTGAGCAGTGTAATGTAAGGGAATAATGTGATGCAAATGAGCAGTGTAAGGGAGTAATGTAAGGGAGTAATGTGAGTGATGTAAGTGAGCAGTGTAATGTAAGGGAATAATGTGATGCAAATGAGCAGTGTAAGGGAGTAATGTAAGGGAGTAATGTGAGTGATGTAAGTGAGCAGTGTAATGTAAGGGAATAATGTGATGCAAATGAGCAGTGTAAGGGAGTAATGTAAGGGAGTAATGTGAGTGATGTAAGTGAGCAGTGTAATGTAAGGGAATAATGTGATGCAAATGAGCAGTGTAAGGGAGTAATGTAAGGGAGTAATGTGAGTGATGTAAGTGAGCAGTGTAATGTAAGGGAATAATGTGATGCAAATGAGCAGTGTAAGGGAGTAATGTAAGGGAGTAATGTGATTGATGTAAGTGAGCAGTGTAATATATGTGAGTAATGTGATGTAAGTGAGCAGTGTAATGTAAAGGAGTAATGTGATTGATGTGAAGTGAGCAGTGTAATGTAAGGGAATAATGTGATGCAAATGAGCAGTGTAAGGGAGTAATGTAAGGGAGTAATGTGAGTGATGTAAGTGAGCAGTGTAATGTAAGGGAATAATGTGATGCAAATGAGCAGTGTAAGGGAGTAATGTAAGGGAGTAATGTGAGTGATGTAAGTGAGCAGTGTAATGTAAGGGAATAATGTGATGCAAATGAGCAGTGTAAGGGAGTAATGTAAGGGAGTAATGTGAGTGATGTAAGTGAGCAGTGTAATGTAAGGGAATAATGTGATGCAAATGAGCAGTGTAAGGGAGTAATGTAAGGGAGTAATGTGAGTGATGTAAGTGAGCAGTGTAATGTAAGGGAATAATGTGATGCAAATGAGCAGTGTAAGGGAGTAATGTAAGGGAGTAATGTGATTGATTTAAGTGAGCAGTGTAATGTAAAGGAGTAATGTGATTGATGTGAAGTGAGCAGTGTAATGTAAGGGAGTAATATGATTGATGTAAGTGTGCAGTGTAATGTAAAGGAGTAATGTGATTGATGTAAGTGAGCAGTGTAATGTAAAGGAGTAATGTGATTGATGTGAAGTGAGCAGTGTAATGTAAGGGAATAATGTGATGCAAATGAGCAGTGTAAGGGAGTAATGTAAGGGAGTAATGTGAGTGATGTAAGTGAGCAGTGTAATGTAAGGGAATAATGTGATGCAAATGAGCAGTGTAAGGGAGTAATGTAAGGGAGTAATGTGAGTGATGTAAGTGAGCAGTGTAATGTAAGGGAATAATGTGATGCAAATGAGCAGTGTAAGGGAGTAATGTAAGGGAGTAATGTGAGTGATGTAAGTGAGCAGTGTAATGTAAGGGAATAATGTGATGCAAATGAGCAGTGTAAGGGAGTAATGTAAGGGAGTAATGTGAGTGATGTAAGTGAGCAGTGTAATGTAAGGGAATAATGTGATGCAAATGAGCAGTGTAAGGGAGTAATGTGAGTGATGTAAGTGAGCAGTGTAATGTAAGGGAATAATGTGATGCAAATGAGCAGTGTAAGGGAGTAATGTAAGGGAGTAATGTGAGTGATGTAAGTGAGCAGTGTAATGTAAGGGAATAATGTGATGCAAATGAGCAGTGTAAGGGAGTAATGTAAGGGAGTAATGTGATTGATGTAAGTGAGCAGTGTAATATATGTGAGTAATGTGATGTAAGTGAGCAGTGTAATGTAAAGGAGTAATGTGATTGATGTGAAGTGAGCAGTGTAATGTAAGGGAGTAATATGATTGATGTAAGTGAGCAGTGTAATGTAAGGGAATAATGTGATGCAAATGAGCAGTGTAAGGGAGTAATGTAAGGGAGTAATGTGAGTGATGTAAGTGAGCAGTGTAATGTAAGGGAATAATGTGATGCAAATGAGCAGTGTAAGGGAGTAATGTAAGGGAGTAATGTGATTGATGTAAGTGAGCAGTGTAATATATGTGAGTAATGTGATGTAAGTGAGCAGTGTAATGTAAAGGAGTAATGTGATTGATGTGAAGTGAGCAGTGTAATGTAAGGGAGTAATATGATTGATGTAAGTGAGCAGTGTAATGTAAGGGAATAATGTGATGCAAATGAGCAGTGTAAGGGAGTAATGTAAGGGAGTAATGTGAGTGATGTAAGTGAGCAGTGTAATGTAAGGGAATAATGTGATGCAAATGAGCAGTGTAAGGGAGTAATGTAAGGGAGTAATGTGATTGATGTAAGTGAGCAGTGTAATATATGTGAGTAATGTGATGTAAGTGAGCAGTGTAATGTAAAGGAGTAATGTGATTGATGTGAAGTGAGCAGTGTAATGTAAGGGAATAATGTGATGCAAATGAGCAGTGTAAGGGAGTAATGTAAGGGAGTAATGTGAGTGATGTAAGTGAGCAGTGTAATGTAAGGGAATAATGTGATGCAAATGAGCAGTGTAAGGGAGTAATGTAAGGGAGTAATGTGAGTGATGTAAGTGAGCAGTGTAATGTAAGGGAATAATGTGATGCAAATGAGCAGTGTAAGGGAGTAATGTAAGGGAGTAATGTGAGTGATGTAAGTGAGCAGTGTAATGTAAGGGAATAATGTGATGCAAATGAGCAGTGTAAGGGAGTAATGTAAGGGAGTAATGTGATTGATGTAAGTGAGCAGTGTAATGTAAAGGAGTAATGTGATTGATGTGAAGTGAGCAGTGTAATGTAAGGGAGTAATATGATTGATGTAAGTGTGCAGTGTAATGTAAAGGAGTAATGTGATTGATGTAAGTGAGCAGTGTAATGTAAAGGAGTAATGTGATTGATGTGAAGTGAGCAGTGTAATGTAAGGGAATAATGTGATGCAAATGAGCAGTGTAAGGGAGTAATGTAAGGGAGTAATGTGAGTGATGTAAGTGAGCAGTGTAATGTAAGGGAATAATGTGATGCAAATGAGCAGTGTAAGGGAGTAATGTAAGGGAGTAATGTGAGTGATGTAAGTGAGCAGTGTAATGTAAGGGAATAATGTGATGCAAATGAGCAGTGTAAGGGAGTAATGTAAGGGAGTAATGTGAGTGATGTAAGTGAGCAGTGTAATGTAAGGGAATAATGTGATGCAAATGAGCAGTGTAAGGGAGTAATGTAAGGGAGTAATGTGAGTGATGTAAGTGAGCAGTGTAATGTAAGGGAATAATGTGATGCAAATGAGCAGTGTAAGGGAGTAATGTAAGGGAGTAATGTGAGTGATGTAAGTGAGCAGTGTAATGTAAGGGAATAATGTGATGCAAATGAGCAGTGTAAGGGAGTAATGTAAGGGAGTAATGTGATTGATGTAAGTGAGCAGTGTAATATATGTGAGTAATGTGATGTAAGTGAGCAGTGTAATGTAAAGGAGTAATGTGATTGATGTGAAGTGAGCAGTGTAATGTAAGGGAGTAATATGATTGATGTAAGTGAGCAGTGTAATGTAAGGGAATAATGTGATGCAAATGAGCAGTGTAAGGGAGTAATGTAAGGGAGTAATGTGAGTGATGTAATTGAGCAGTGTAATGTAAGGGAATAATGTGATGCAAATGAGCAGTGTAAGGGAGTAATGTAAGGGAGTAATGTGAGTGATGTAAGTGAGCAGTGTAATGTAAGGGAATAATGTGATGCAAATGAGCAGTGTAAGGGAGTAATGTAAGGGAGTAATGTGAGTGATGTAAGTGAGCAGTGTAATGTAAGGGAATAATGTGATGCAAATGAGCAGTGTAAGGGAGTAATGTAAGGGAGTAATGTGATTGATGTAAGTGAGCAGTGTAATATATGTGAGTAATGTGATGTAAGTGAGCAGTGTAATGTAAAGGAGTAATGTGATTGATGTGAAGTGAGCAGTGTAATGTAAGGGAGTAATATGATTGATGTAAGTGAGCAGTGTAATGTAAGGGAATAATGTGATGCAAATGAGCAGTGTAAGGGAGTAATGTAAGGGAGTAATGTGAGTGATGTAAGTGAGCAGTGTAATGTAAGGGAATAATGTGATGCAAATGAGCAGTGTAAGGGAGTAATGTAAGGGAGTAATGTGAGTGATGTAAGTGAGCAGTGTAATGTAAGGGAATAATGTGATGCAAATGAGCAGTGTAAGGGAGTAATGTAAGGGAGTAATGTGAGTGATGTAAGTGAGCAGTGTAATGTAAGGGAATAATGTGATGCAAATGAGCAGTGTAAGGGAGTAATGTAAGGGAGTAATGTGATTGATGTAAGTGAGCAGTGTAATATATGTGAGTAATGTGATGTAAGTGAGCAGTGTAATGTAAAGGAGTAATGTGATTGATGTGAAGTGAGCAGTGTAATGTAAGGGAGTAATATGATTGATGTAAGTGAGCAGTGTAATGTAAGGGAATAATGTGATGCAAATGAGCAGTGTAAGGGAGTAATGTAAGGGAGTAATGTGAGTGATGTAAGTGAGCAGTGTAATGTAAGGGAATAATGTGATGCAAATGAGCAGTGTAAGGGAGTAATGTAAGGGAGTAATGTGAGTGATGTAAGTGAGCAGTGTAATGTAAGGGAATAATGTGATGCAAATGAGCAGTGTAAGGGAGTAATGTAAGGGAGTAATGTGAGTGATGTAAGTGAGCAGTGTAATGTAAGGGAATAATGTGATGCAAATGAGCAGTGTAAGGGAGTAATGTAAGGGAGTAATGTGAGTGATGTAAGTGAGCAGTGTAATGTAAGGGAATAATGTGATGCAAATGAGCAGTGTAAGGGAGTAATGTAAGGGAGTAATGTGAGTGATGTAAGTGAGCAGTGTAATGTAAGGGAATAATGTGATGCAAATGAGCAGTGTAAGGGAGTAATGTAAGGGAGTAATGTGAGTGATGTAAGTGAGCAGTGTAATGTAAGGGAATAATGTGATGCAAATGAGCAGTGTAAGGGAGTAATGTAAGGGAGTAATGTGATTGATGTAAGTGAGCAGTGTAATATATGTGAGTAATGTGATGTAAGTGAGCAGTGTAATGTAAAGGAGTAATGTGATTGATGTGAAGTGAGCAGTGTAATGTAAGGGAATAATGTGATGCAAATGAGCAGTGTAAGGGAGTAATGTAAGGGAGTAATGTGAGTGATGTAAGTGAGCAGTGTAATGTAAGGGAATAATGTGATGCAAATGAGCAGTGTAAGGGAGTAATGTAAGGGAGTAATGTGAGTGATGTAAGTGAGCAGTGTAATGTAAGGGAATAATGTGATGCAAATGAGCAGTGTAAGGGAGTAATGTAAGGGAGTAATGTGATTGATGTAAGTGAGCAGTGTAATATATGTGAGTAATGTGATGTAAGTGAGCAGTGTAATGTAAAGGAGTAATGTGATTGATGTGAAGTGAGCAGTGTAATGTAAGGGAATAATGTGATGCAAATGAGCAGTGTAAGGGAGTAATGTAAGGGAGTAATGTGAGTGATGTAAGTGAGCAGTGTAATGTAAGGGAATAATGTGATGCAAATGAGCAGTGTAAGGGAGTAATGTAAGGGAGTAATGTGATTGATGTGAAGTGAGCAGTGTAATGTAAGGGAATAATGTGATGCAAATGAGCAGTGTAAGGGAGTAATGTAAGGGAGTAATGTGAGTGATGTAAGTGAGCAGTGTAATGTAAGGGAATAATGTGATGCAAATGAGCAGTGTAAGGGAGTAATGTGAGTGATGTAAGTGAGCAGTGTAATGTAAGGGAATAATGTGATGCAAATGAGCAGTGTAAGGGAGTAATGTAAGGGAGTAATGTGAGTGATGTAAGTGAGCAGTGTAATGTAAGGGAATAATGTGATGCAAATGAGCAGTGTAAGGGAGTAATGTAAGGGAGTAATGTGAGTGATGTAAGTGAGCAGTGTAATGTAAGGGAATAATGTGATGCAAATGAGCAGTGTAAGGGAGTAATGTAAGGGAGTAATGTGATTGATGTAAGTGAGCAGTGTAATATATGTGAGTAATGTGATGTAAGTGAGCAGTGTAATGTAAAGGAGTAATGTGATTGATGTGAAGTGAGCAGTGTAATGTAAGGGAGTAATATGATTGATGTAAGTGAGCAGTGTAATGTAAGGGAATAATGTGATGCAAATGAGCAGTGTAAGGGAGTAATGTAAGGGAGTAATGTGAGTGATGTAAGTGAGCAGTGTAATGTAAGGGAATAATGTGATGCAAATGAGCAGTGTAAGGGAGTAATGTAAGGGAGTAATGTGAGTGATGTAAGTGAGCAGTGTAATGTAAGGGAATAATGTGATGCAAATGAGCAGTGTAAGGGAGTAATGTAAGGGAGTAATGTGAGTGATGTAAGTGAGCAGTGTAATGTAAGGGAATAATGTGATGCAAATGAGCAGTGTAAGGGAGTAATGTAAGGGAGTAATGTGAGTGATGTAAGTGAGCAGTGTAATGTAAGGGAATAATGTGATGCAAATGAGCAGTGTAAGGGAGTAATGTAAGGGAGTAATGTAAGGGAGTAATGTGATTGATGTAAGTGAGCAGTGTAATATATGTGAGTAATGTGATGTAAGTGAGCAGTGTAATGTAAAGGAGTAATGTGATTGATGTGAAGTGAGCAGTGTAATGTAAGGGAATAATGTGATGCAAATGAGCAGTGTAAGGGAGTAATGTAAGGGAGTAATGTGAGTGATGTAAGTGAGCAGTGTAATGTAAGGGAATAATGTGATGCAAATGAGCAGTGTAAGGGAGTAATGTAAGGGAGTAATGTGATTGATGTAAGTGAGCAGTGTAATATATGTGAGTAATGTGATGTAAGTGAGCAGTGTAATGTAAAGGAGTAATGTGATTGATGTGAAGTGAGCAGTGTAATGTAAGGGAATAATGTGATGCAAATGAGCAGTGTAAGGGAGTAATGTAAGGGAGTAATGTGAGTGATGTAAGTGAGCAGTGTAATGTAAGGGAATAATGTGATGCAAATGAGCAGTGTAAGGGAGTAATGTAAGGGAGTAATGTGAGTGATGTAAGTGAGCAGTGTAATGTAAGGGAATAATGTGATGCAAATGAGCAGTGTAAGGGAGTAATGTAAGGGAGTAATGTGAGTGATGTAAGTGAGCAGTGTAATGTAAGGGAATAATGTGATGCAAATGAGCAGTGTAAGGGAGTAATGTAAGGGAGTAATGTGAGTGATGTAAGTGAGCAGTGTAATGTAAGGGAATAATGTGATGCAAATGAGCAGTGTAAGGGAGTAATGTAAGGGAGTAATGTGAGTGATGTAAGTGAGCAGTGTAATGTAAGGGAATAATGTGATGCAAATGAGCAGTGTAAGGGAGTAATGTAAGGGAGTAATGTGAGTGATGTAAGTGAGCAGTGTAATGTAAGGGAATAATGTGATGCAAATGAGCAGTGTAAGGGAGTAATGTAAGGGAGTAATGTGATTGATGTAAGTGAGCAGTGTAATATATGTGAGTAATGTGATGTAAGTGAGCAGTGTAATGTAAAGGAGTAATGTGATTGATGTGAAGTGAGCAGTGTAATGTAAGGGAGTAATATGATTGATGTAAGTGAGCAGTGTAATGTAAGGGAATAATGTGATGCAAATGAGCAGTGTAAGGGAGTAATGTAAGGGAGTAATGTGAGTGATGTAAGTGAGCAGTGTAATGTAAGGGAATAATGTGATGCAAATGAGCAGTGTAAGGGAGTAATGTAAGGGAGTAATGTGAGTGATGTAAGTGAGCAGTGTAATGTAAGGGAATAATGTGATGCAAATGAGCAGTGTAAGGGAGTAATGTAAGGGAGTAATGTGAGTGATGTAAGTGAGCAGTGTAATGTAAGGGAATAATGTGATGCAAATGAGCAGTGTAAGGGAGTAATGTAAGGGAGTAATGTGAGTGATGTAAGTGAGCAGTGTAATGTAAGGGAATAATGTGATGCAAATGAGCAGTGTAAGGGAGTAATGTAAGGGAGTAATGTGAGTGATGTAAGTGAGCAGTGTAATGTAAGGGAATAATGTGATGCAAATGAGCAGTGTAAGGGAGTAATGTAAGGGAGTAATGTGAGTGATGTAAGTGAGCAGTGTAATGTAAGGGAATAATGTGATGCAAATGAGCAGTGTAAGGGAGTAATGTAAGGGAGTAATGTGAGTGATGTAAGTGAGCAGTGTAATGTAAGGGAATAATATGATTGATGTAAGTGAGCAGTGTAATGTAAGGGAATAATGTGATGCAAATGAGCAGTGTAAGGGAGTAATGTAAGGGAGTAATGTGAGTGATGTAAGTGAGCAGTGTAATGTAAGGGAATAATGTGATGCAAATGAGCAGTGTAAGGGAGTAATGTAAGGGAGTAATGTGAGTGATGTAAGTGAGCAGTGTAATGTAAGGGAATAATGTGATGCAAATGAGCAGTGTAAGGGAGTAATGTAAGGGAGTAATGTGAGTGATGTAAGTGAGCAGTGTAATGTAAGGGAATAATGTGATGCAAATGAGCAGTGTAAGGGAGTAATGTAAGGGAGTAATGTGAGTGATGTAAGTGAGCAGTGTAATGTAAGGGAATAATGTGATGCAAATGAGCAGTGTAAGGGAGTAATGTAAGGGAGTAATGTAAGGGAGTAATGTGATTGATGTAAGTGAGCAGTGTAATATATGTGAGTAATGTGATGTAAGTGAGCAGTGTAATGTAAAGGAGTAATGTGATTGATGTGAAGTGAGCAGTGTAATATAAGGGAATAATGTGATGCAAATGAGCAGTGTAAGGGAGTAATGTAAGGGAGTAATGTGAGTGATGTAAGTGAGCAGTGTAATGTAAGGGAATAATGTGATGCAAATGAGCAGTGTAAGGGAGTAATGTAAGGGAGTAATGTGATGTAAGTGAGCAGTGTAATGTAAAGGAGTAATGTGATTGATGTGAAGTGAGCAGTGTAATGTAAGGGAATAATGTGATGCAAATGAGCAGTGTAAGGGAGTAATGTAAGGGAGTAATGTGAGTGATGTAAGTGAGCAGTGTAATGTAAGGGAATAATGTGATGCAAATGAGCAGTGTAAGGGAGTAATGTAAGGGAGTAATGTGATTAATGTGAAGTGAGCAGTGTAATGTAAGGGAATAATGTGATGCAAATGAGCAGTGTAAGGGAGTAATGTAAGGGAGTAATGTGAGTGATGTAAGTGAGCAGTGTAATGTAAGGGAATAATGTGATGCAAATGAGCAGTGTAAGGGAGTAATGTAAGGGAGTAATGTGAGTGATGTAAGTGAGCAGTGTAATGTAAGGGAATAATGTGATGCAAATGAGCAGTGTAAGGGAGTAATGTAAGGGAGTAATGTGAGTGATGTAAGTGAGCAGTGTAATGTAAGGGAATAATGTGATGCAAATGAGCAGTGTAAGGGAGTAATGTAAGGGAGTAATGTGATTGATGTAAGTGAGCAGTGTAATGTAAAGGAGTAATGTGATTGATGTGAAGTGAGCAGTGTAATGTAAGGGAGTAATGTGAGTGATGTAAGTGAGCAGTGTAATGTAAGGGAATAATGTGATGCAAATGAGCAGTGTAAGGGAGTAATGTAAGGGAGTAATGTGATTGATGTAAGTGAGCAGTGTAATATATGTGAGTAATGTGATGTAAGTGAGCAGTGTAATGTAAAGGAGTAATGTGATTGATGTGAAGTGAGCAGTGTAATGTAAGGGAGTAATATGATTGATGTAAGTGAGCAGTGTAATGTAAGGGAATAATGTGATGCAAATGAGCAGTGTAAGGGAGTAATGTAAGGGACTAATGTGAGTGATGTAAGTGAGCAGTGTAATGTAAGGGAATAATGTGATGCAAATGAGCAGTGTAAGGGAGTAATGTAAGGGAGTAATGTGAGTGATGTAAGTGAGCAGTGTAATGTAAGGGAATAATGTGATGCAAATGAGCAGTGTAAGGGAGTAATGTAAGGGAGTAATGTGAGTGATGTAAGTGAGCAGTGTAATGTAAGGGAATAATGTGATGCAAATGAGCAGTGTAAGGGAGTAATGTAAGGGAGTAATGTGAGTGATGTAAGTGAGCAGTGTAATGTAAGGGAATAATGTGATGCAAATGAGCAGTGTAAGGGAGTAATGTAAGGGAGTAATGTGAGTGATGTAAGTGAGCAGTGTAATGTAAGGGAATAATGTGATGCAAATGAGCAGTGTAAGGGAGTAATGTAAGGGAGTAATGTAAGGGAGTAATGTAAGGGAGTAATGTGATTGATGTAAGTGAGCAGTGTAATATATGTGAGTAATGTGATGTAAGTGAGCAGTGTAATGTAAAGGAGTAATGTGATTGATGTGAAGTGAGCAGTGTAATGTAAGGGAATAATGTGATGCAAATGAGCAGTGTAAGGGAGTAATGTAAGGGAGTAATGTGAGTGATGTAAGTGAGCAGTGTAATGTAAGGGAATAATGTGATGCAAATGAGCAGTGTAAGGGAGTAATGTAAGGGAGTAATGTGATTGATGTAAGTGAGCAGTGTAATATATGTGAGTAATGTGATGTAAGTGAGCAGTGTAATGTAAAGGAGTAATGTGATTGATGTGAAGTGAGCAGTGTAATGTAAGGGAATAATGTGATGCAAATGAGCAGTGTAAGGGAGTAATGTAAGGGAGTAATGTGAGTGATGTAAGTGAGCAGTGTAATGTAAGGGAATAATGTGATGCAAATGAGCAGTGTAAGGGAGTAATGTAAGGGAGTAATGTGAGTGATGTAAGTGAGCAGTGTAATGTAAGGGAATAATGTGATGCAAATGAGCAGTGTAAGGGAGTAATGTAAGGGAGTAATGTGAGTGATGTAAGTGAGCAGTGTAATGTAAGGGAATAATGTGATGCAAATGAGCAGTGTAAGGGAGTAATGTAAGGGAGTAATGTGAGTGATGTAAGTGAGCAGTGTAATGTAAGGGAATAATGTGATGCAAATGAGCAGTGTAAGGGAGTAATGTAAGGGAGTAATGTGAGTGATGTAAGTGAGCAGTGTAATGTAAGGGAATAATGTGATGCAAATGAGCAGTGTAAGGGAGTAATGTAAGGGAGTAATGTGAGTGATGTAAGTGAGCAGTGTAATGTAAGGGAATAATGTGATGCAAATGAGCAGTGTAAGGGAGTAATGTAAGGGAGTAATGTGATTGATGTAAGTGAGCAGTGTAATATATGTGAGTAATGTGATGTAAGTGAGCAGTGTAATGTAAAGGAGTAATGTGATTGATGTGAAGTGAGCAGTGTAATGTAAGGGAGTAATATGATTGATGTAAGTGAGCAGTGTAATGTAAGGGAATAATGTGATGCAAATGAGCAGTGTAAGGGAGTAATGTAAGGGAGTAATGTGAGTGATGTAAGTGAGCAGTGTAATGTAAGGGAATAATGTGATGCAAATGAGCAGTGTAAGGGAGTAATGTAAGGGAGTAATGTGAGTGATGTAAGTGAGCAGTGTAATGTAAGGGAATAATGTGATGCAAATGAGCAGTGTAAGGGAGTAATGTAAGGGAGTAATGTGAGTGATGTAAGTGAGCAGTGTAATGTAAGGGAATAATGTGATGCAAATGAGCAGTGTAAGGGAGTAATGTAAGGGAGTAATGTGAGTGATGTAAGTGAGCAGTGTAATGTAAGGGAATAATGTGATGCAAATGAGCAGTGTAAGGGAGTAATGTAAGGGAGTAATGTGAGTGATGTAAGTGAGCAGTGTAATGTAAGGGAATAATGTGATGCAAATGAGCAGTGTAAGGGAGTAATGTAAGGGAGTAATGTGAGTGATGTAAGTGAGCAGTGTAATGTAAGGGAATAATGTGATGCAAATGAGCAGTGTAAGGGAGTAATGTAAGGGAGTAATGTGAGTGATGTAAGTGAGCAGTGTAATGTAAGGGAATAATATGATTGATGTAAGTGAGCAGTGTAATGTAAGGGAATAATGTGATGCAAATGAGCAGTGTAAGGGAGTAATGTAAGGGAGTAATGTGAGTGATGTAAGTGAGCAGTGTAATGTAAGGGAATAATGTGATGCAAATGAGCAGTGTAAGGGAGTAATGTAAGGGAGTAATGTGAGTGATGTAAGTGAGCAGTGTAATGTAAGGGAATAATGTGATGCAAATGAGCAGTGTAAGGGAGTAATGTAAGGGAGTAATGTGAGTGATGTAAGTGAGCAGTGTAATGTAAGGGAATAATGTGATGCAAATGAGCAGTGTAAGGGAGTAATGTAAGGGAGTAATGTGAGTGATGTAAGTGAGCAGTGTAATGTAAGGGAATAATGTGATGCAAATGAGCAGTGTAAGGGAGTAATGTAAGGGAGTAATGTAAGGGAGTAATGTGATTGATGTAAGTGAGCAGTGTAATATATGTGAGTAATGTGATGTAAGTGAGCAGTGTAATGTAAAGGAGTAATGTGATTGATGTGAAGTGAGCAGTGTAATGTAAGGGAATAATGTGATGCAAATGAGCAGTGTAAGGGAGTAATGTAAGGGAGTAATGTGAGTGATGTAAGTGAGCAGTGTAATGTAAGGGAATAATGTGATGCAAATGAGCAGTGTAAGGGAGTAATGTAAGGGAGTAATGTGATGTAAGTGAGCAGTGTAATGTAAAGGAGTAATGTGATTGATGTGAAGTGAGCAGTGTAATGTAAGGGAATAATGTGATGCAAATGAGCAGTGTAAGGGAGTAATGTAAGGGAGTAATGTGAGTGATGTAAGTGAGCAGTGTAATGTAAGGGAATAATGTGATGCAAATGAGCAGTGTAAGGGAGTAATGTAAGGGAGTAATGTGATTGATGTGAAGTGAGCAGTGTAATGTAAGGGAATAATGTGATGCAAATGAGCAGTGTAAGGGAGTAATGTAAGGGAGTAATGTGAGTGATGTAAGTGAGCAGTGTAATGTAAGGGAATAATGTGATGCAAATGAGCAGTGTAAGGGAGTAATGTAAGGGAGTAATGTGAGTGATGTAAGTGAGCAGTGTAATGTAAGGGAATAATGTGATGCAAATGAGCAGTGTAAGGGAGTAATGTAAGGGAGTAATGTGAGTGATGTAAGTGAGCAGTGTAATGTAAGGGAATAATGTGATGCAAATGAGCAGTGTAAGGGAGTAATGTAAGGGAGTAATGTGAGTGATGTAAGTGAGCAGTGTAATGTAAGGGAATAATGTGATGCAAATGAGCAGTGTAAGGGAGTAATGTAAGGGAGTAATGTGATTGATGTAAGTGAGCAGTGTAATGTAAAGGAGTAATGTGATTGATGTGAAGTGAGCAGTGTAATGTAAGGGAGTAATATGATTGATGTAAGTGTGCAGTGTAATGTAAAGGAGTAATGTGATTGATGTAAGTGAGCAGTGTAATGTAAAGGAGTAATGTGATTGATGTGAAGTGAGCAGTGTAATGTAAGGGAATAATGTGATGCAAATGAGCAGTGTAAGGGAGTAATGTAAGGGAGTAATGTGAGTGATGTAAGTGAGCAGTGTAATGTAAGGGAATAATGTGATGCAAATGAGCAGTGTAAGGGAGTAATGTAAGGGAGTAATGTGAGTGATGTAAGTGAGCAGTGTAATGTAAGGGAATAATGTGATGCAAATGAGCAGTGTAAGGGAGTAATGTAAGGGAGTAATGTGAGTGATGTAAGTGAGCAGTGTAATGTAAGGGAATAATGTGATGCAAATGAGCAGTGTAAGGGAGTAATGTAAGGGAGTAATGTGAGTGATGTAAGTGAGCAGTGTAATGTAAGGGAATAATGTGATGCAAATGAGCAGTGTAAGGGAGTAATGTAAGGGAGTAATGTGAGTGATGTAAGTGAGCAGTGTAATGTAAGGGAATAATGTGATGCAAATGAGCAGTGTAAGGGAGTAATGTAAGGGAGTAATGTGATTGATGTGAAGTGAGCAGTGTAATGTAAGGGAATAATGTGATGCAAATGAGCAGTGTAAGGGAGTAATGTAAGGGAGTAATGTGAGTGATGTAAGTGAGCAGTGTAATGTAAGGGAATAATGTGATGCAAATGAGCAGTGTAAGGGAGTAATGTAAGGGAGTAATGTGAGTGATGTAAGTGAGCAGTGTAATGTAAGGGAATAATGTGATGCAAATGAGCAGTGTAAGGGAGTAATGTAAGGGAGTAATGTGAGTGATGTAAGTGAGCAGTGTAATGTAAGGGAATAATGTGATGCAAATGAGCAGTGTAAGGGAGTAATGTAAGGGAGTAATGTGAGTGATGTAAGTGAGCAGTGTAATGTAAGGGAATAATGTGATGCAAATGAGCAGTGTAAGGGAGTAATGTAAGGGAGTAATGTGATTGATGTAAGTGAGCAGTGTAATATATGTGAGTAATGTGATGTAAGTGAGCAGTGTAATGTAAAGGAGTAATGTGATTGATGTGAAGTGAGCAGTGTAATGTAAGGGAATAATGTGATGCAAATGAGCAGTGTAAGGGAGTAATGTAAGGGAGTAATGTGAGTGATGTAAGTGAGCAGTGTAATGTAAGGGAATAATGTGATGCAAATGAGCAGTGTAAGGGAGTAATGTAAGGGAGTAATGTGATTGATGTAAGTGAGCAGTGTAATATATGTGAGTAATGTGATGTAAGTGAGCAGTGTAATATATGTGAGTAATGTGATGTAAGTGAGCAGTGTAATGTAAAGGAGTAATGTGATTGATGTGAAGTGAGCAGTGTAATGTAAGGGAATAATGTGATGCAAATGAGCAGTGTAAGGGAGTAATGTAAGGGAGTAATGTGAGTGATGTAAGTGAGCAGTGTAATGTAAGGGAATAATGTGATGCAAATGAGCAGTGTAAGGGAGTAATGTAAGGGAGTAATGTGAGTGATGTAAGTGAGCAGTGTAATGTAAGGGAATAATGTGATGCAAATGAGCAGTGTAAGGGAGTAATGTAAGGGAGTAATGTGAGTGATGTAAGTGAGCAGTGTAATGTAAGGGAATAATGTGATGCAAATGAGCAGTGTAAGGGAGTAATGTAAGGGAGTAATGTGATTGATGTAAGTGAGCAGTGTAATATATGTGAGTAATGTGATGTAAGTGAGCAGTGTAATGTAAAGGAGTAATGTGATTGATGTGAAGTGAGCAGTGTAATGTAAGGGAGTAATATGATTGATGTAAGTGAGCAGTGTAATGTAAGGGAATAATGTGATGCAAATGAGCAGTGTAAGGGAGTAATGTAAGGGAGTAATGTGAGTGATGTAAGTGAGCAGTGTAATGTAAGGGAATAATGTGATGCAAATGAGCAGTGTAAGGGAGTAATGTAAGGGAGTAATGTGAGTGATGTAAGTGAGCAGTGTAATGTAAGGGAATAATGTGATGCAAATGAGCAGTGTAAGGGAGTAATGTAAGGGAGTAATGTGAGTGATGTAAGTGAGCAGTGTAATGTAAGGGAATAATGTGATGCAAATGAGCAGTGTAAGGGAGTAATGTAAGGGAGTAATGTGAGTGATGTAAGTGAGCAGTGTAATGTAAGGGAATAATGTGATGCAAATGAGCAGTGTAAGGGAGTAATGTAAGGGAGTAATGTGAGTGATGTAAGTGAGCAGTGTAATGTAAGGGAATAATGTGATGCAAATGAGCAGTGTAAGGGAGTAATGTAAGGGAGTAATGTGATTGATGTAAGTGAGCAGTGTAATGTAAAGGAGTAATGTGATTGATGTGAAGTGAGCAGTGTAATGTAAGGGAGTAATATGATTGATGTAAGTGTGCAGTGTAATGTAAAGGAGTAATGTGATTGATGTAAGTGAGCAGTGTAATGTAAAGGAGTAATGTGATTGATGTGAAGTGAGCAGTGTAATGTAAGGGAATAATGTGATGCAAATGAGCAGTGTAAGGGAGTAATGTAAGGGAGTAATGTGAGTGATGTAAGTGAGCAGTGTAATGTAAGGGAATAATGTGATGCAAATGAGCAGTGTAAGGGAGTAATGTAAGGGAGTAATGTGATTGATGTAAGTGAGCAGTGTAATATATGTGAGTAATGTGATGTAAGTGAGCAGTGTAATGTAAAGGAGTAATGTGATTGATGTGAAGTGAGCAGTGTAATGTAAGGGAATAATGTGATGCAAATGAGCAGTGTAAGGGAGTAATGTAAGGGAGTAATGTGAGTGATGTAAGTGAGCAGTGTAATGTAAGGGAATAATGTGATGCAAATGAGCAGTGTAAGGGAGTAATGTAAGGGAGTAATGTGATTGATGTAAGTGAGCAGTGTAATATATGTGAGTAATGTGATGTAAGTGAGCAGTGTAATATATGTGAGTAATGTGATGTAAGTGAGCAGTGTAATGTAAAGGAGTAATGTGATTGATGTGAAGTGAGCAGTGTAATGTAAGGGAATAATGTGATGCAAATGAGCAGTGTAAGGGAGTAATGTAAGGGAGTAATGTGAGTGATGTAAGTGAGCAGTGTAATGTAAGGGAATAATGTGATGCAAATGAGCAGTGTAAGGGAGTAATGTAAGGGAGTAATGTGAGTGATGTAAGTGAGCAGTGTAATGTAAGGGAATAATGTGATGCAAATGAGCAGTGTAAGGGAGTAATGTAAGGGAGTAATGTGAGTGATGTAAGTGAGCAGTGTAATGTAAGGGAATAATGTGATGCAAATGAGCAGTGTAAGGGAGTAATGTAAGGGAGTAATGTGAGTGATGTAAGTGAGCAGTGTAATGTAAGGGAATAATGTGATGCAAATGAGCAGTGTAAGGGAGTAATGTAAGGGAGTAATGTGATTGATGTAAGTGAGCAGTGTAATATATGTGAGTAATGTGATGTAAGTGAGCAGTGTAATGTAAAGGAGTAATGTGATTGATGTGAAGTGAGCAGTGTAATGTAAGGGAGTAATATGATTGATGTAAGTGAGCAGTGTAATGTAAGGGAATAATGTGATGCAAATGAGCAGTGTAAGGGAGTAATGTAAGGGAGTAATGTGAGTGATGTAAGTGAGCAGTGTAATGTAAGGGAATAATGTGATGCAAATGAGCAGTGTAAGGGAGTAATGTAAGGGAGTAATGTGAGTGATGTAAGTGAGCAGTGTAATGTAAGGGAATAATGTGATGCAAATGAGCAGTGTAAGGGAGTAATGTAAGGGAGTAATGTGAGTGATGTAAGTGAGCAGTGTAATGTAAGGGAATAATGTGATGCAAATGAGCAGTGTAAGGGAGTAATGTAAGGGAGTAATGTGAGTGATGTAAGTGAGCAGTGTAATGTAAGGGAATAATGTGATGCAAATGAGCAGTGTAAGGGAGTAATGTAAGGGAGTAATGTGAGTGATGTAAGTGAGCAGTGTAATGTAAGGGAATAATGTGATGCAAATGAGCAGTGTAAGGGAGTAATGTAAGGGAGTAATGTGATTGATGTAAGTGAGCAGTGTAATGTAAAGGAGTAATGTGATTGATGTGAAGTGAGCAGTGTAATGTAAGGGAGTAATATGATTGATGTAAGTGTGCAGTGTAATGTAAAGGAGTAATGTGATTGATGTAAGTGAGCAGTGTAATGTAAAGGAGTAATGTGATTGATGTGAAGTGAGCAGTGTAATGTAAGGGAATAATGTGATGCAAATGAGCAGTGTAAGGGAGTAATGTAAGGGAGTAATGTGAGTGATGTAAGTGAGCAGTGTAATGTAAGGGAATAATGTGATGCAAATGAGCAGTGTAAGGGAGTAATGTAAGGGAGTAATGTGATTGATGTAAGTGAGCAGTGTAATATATGTGAGTAATGTGATGTAAGTGAGCAGTGTAATGTAAAGGAGTAATGTGATTGATGTGAAGTGAGCAGTGTAATGTAAGGGAATAATGTGATGCAAATGAGCAGTGTAAGGGAGTAATGTAAGGGAGTAATGTGAGTGATGTAAGTGAGCAGTGTAATGTAAGGGAATAATGTGATGCAAATGAGCAGTGTAAGGGAGTAATGTAAGGGAGTAATGTGATTGATGTAAGTGAGCAGTGTAATATATGTGAGTAATGTGATGTAAGTGAGCAGTGTAATATATGTGAGTAATGTGATGTAAGTGAGCAGTGTAATGTAAAGGAGTAATGTGATTGATGTGAAGTGAGCAGTGTAATGTAAGGGAATAATGTGATGCAAATGAGCAGTGTAAGGGAGTAATGTAAGGGAGTAATGTGAGTGATGTAAGTGAGCAGTGTAATGTAAGGGAATAATGTGATGCAAATGAGCAGTGTAAGGGAGTAATGTAAGGGAGTAATGTGAGTGATGTAAGTGAGCAGTGTAATGTAAGGGAATAATGTGATGCAAATGAGCAGTGTAAGGGAGTAATGTAAGGGAGTAATGTGAGTGATGTAAGTGAGCAGTGTAATGTAAGGGAATAATGTGATGCAAATGAGCAGTGTAAGGGAGTAATGTAAGGGAGTAATGTGATTGATGTAAGTGAGCAGTGTAATATATGTGAGTAATGTGATGTAAGTGAGCAGTGTAATGTAAAGGAGTAATGTGATTGATGTGAAGTGAGCAGTGTAATGTAAGGGAGTAATATGATTGATGTAAGTGAGCAGTGTAATGTAAGGGAATAATGTGATGCAAATGAGCAGTGTAAGGGAGTAATGTAAGGGAGTAATGTGAGTGATGTAAGTGAGCAGTGTAATGTAAGGGAATAATGTGATGCAAATGAGCAGTGTAAGGGAGTAATGTAAGGGAGTAATGTGAGTGATGTAAGTGAGCAGTGTAATGTAAGGGAATAATGTGATGCAAATGAGCAGTGTAAGGGAGTAATGTAAGGGAGTAATGTGAGTGATGTAAGTGAGCAGTGTAATGTAAGGGAATAATGTGATGCAAATGAGCAGTGTAAGGGAGTAATGTAAGGGAGTAATGTGAGTGATGTAAGTGAGCAGTGTAATGTAAGGGAATAATGTGATGCAAATGAGCAGTGTAAGGGAGTAATGTAAGGGAGTAATGTGAGTGATGTAAGTGAGCAGTGTAATGTAAGGGAATAATGTGATGCAAATGAGCAGTGTAAGGGAGTAATGTAAGGGAGTAATGTGATTGATGTAAGTGAGCAGTGTAATGTAAAGGAGTAATGTGATTGATGTGAAGTGAGCAGTGTAATGTAAGGGAGTAATATGATTGATGTAAGTGTGCAGTGTAATGTAAAGGAGTAATGTGATTGATGTAAGTGAGCAGTGTAATGTAAAGGAGTAATGTGATTGATGTGAAGTGAGCAGTGTAATGTAAGGGAATAATGTGATGCAAATGAGCAGTGTAAGGGAGTAATGTAAGGGAGTAATGTGAGTGATGTAAGTGAGCAGTGTAATGTAAGGGAATAATGTGATGCAAATGAGCAGTGTAAGGGAGTAATGTAAGGGAGTAATGTGAGTGATGTAAGTGAGCAGTGTAATGTAAGGGAATAATGTGATGCAAATGAGCAGTGTAAGGGAGTAATGTAAGGGAGTAATGTGAGTGATGTAAGTGAGCAGTGTAATGTAAGGGAATAATGTGATGCAAATGAGCAGTGTAAGGGAGTAATGTAAGGGAGTAATGTGAGTGATGTAAGTGAGCAGTGTAATGTAAGGGAATAATGTGATGCAAATGAGCAGTGTAAGGGAGTAATGTAAGGGAGTAATGTGAGTGATGTAAGTGAGCAGTGTAATGTAAGGGAATAATGTGATGCAAATGAGCAGTGTAAGGGAGTAATGTAAGGGAGTAATGTGAGTGATGTAAGTGAGCAGTGTAATGTAAGGGAATAATGTGGTGCAAATGAGCAGTGTAAGGGAGTAATGTAAGGGAGTAATGTGAGTGATGTAAGTGAGCAGTGTAATGTAAGGGAATAATGTGATGCAAATGAGCAGTGTAAGGGAGTAATGTAAGGGAGTAATGTGAGTGATGTAAGTGAGCAGTGTAATGTAAGGGAATAATGTGATGCAAATGAGCAGTGTAAGGGAGTAATGTAAGGGAGTAATGTGAGTGATGTAAGTGAGCAGTGTAATGTAAGGGAATAATGTGATGCAAATGAGCAGTGTAAGGGAGTAATGTAAGGGAGTAATGTGAGTGATGTAAGTGAGCAGTGTAATGTAAGGGAATAATGTGATGCAAATGAGCAGTGTAAGGGAGTAATGTAAGGGAGTAATGTGATTGATGTAAGTGAGCAGTGTAATATATGTGAGTAATGTGATGTAAGTGAGCAGTGTAATGTAAAGGAGTAATGTGATTGATGTGAAGTGAGCAGTGTAATGTAAGGGAATAATGTGATGCAAATGAGCAGTGTAAGGGAGTAATGTAAGGGAGTAATGTGAGTGATGTAAGTGAGCAGTGTAATGTAAGGGAATAATGTGATGCAAATGAGCAGTGTAAGGGAGTAATGTAAGGGAGTAATGTGATTGATGTAAGTGAGCAGTGTAATATATGTGAGTAATGTGATGTAAGTGAGCAGTGTAATATATGTGAGTAATGTGATGTAAGTGAGCAGTGTAATGTAAAGGAGTAATGTGATTGATGTGAAGTGAGCAGTGTAATGTAAGGGAATAATGTGATGCAAATGAGCAGTGTAAGGGAGTAATGTAAGGGAGTAATGTGAGTGATGTAAGTGAGCAGTGTAATGTAAGGGAATAATGTGATGCAAATGAGCAGTGTAAGGGAGTAATGTAAGGGAGTAATGTGAGTGATGTAAGTGAGCAGTGTAATGTAAGGGAATAATGTGATGCAAATGAGCAGTGTAAGGGAGTAATGTAAGGGAGTAATGTGAGTGATGTAAGTGAGCAGTGTAATGTAAGGGAATAATGTGATGCAAATGAGCAGTGTAAGGGAGTAATGTAAGGGAGTAATGTGATTGATGTAAGTGAGCAGTGTAATATATGTGAGTAATGTGATGTAAGTGAGCAGTGTAATGTAAAGGAGTAATGTGATTGATGTGAAGTGAGCAGTGTAATGTAAGGGAGTAATATGATTGATGTAAGTGAGCAGTGTAATGTAAGGGAATAATGTGATGCAAATGAGCAGTGTAAGGGAGTAATGTAAGGGAGTAATGTGAGTGATGTAAGTGAGCAGTGTAATGTAAGGGAATAATGTGATGCAAATGAGCAGTGTAAGGGAGTAATGTAAGGGAGTAATGTGAGTGATGTAAGTGAGCAGTGTAATGTAAGGGAATAATGTGATGCAAATGAGCAGTGTAAGGGAGTAATGTAAGGGAGTAATGTGAGTGATGTAAGTGAGCAGTGTAATGTAAGGGAATAATGTGATGCAAATGAGCAGTGTAAGGGAGTAATGTAAGGGAGTAATGTGATTGATGTAAGTGAGCAGTGTAATATATGTGAGTAATGTGATGTAAGTGAGCAGTGTAATGTAAAGGAGTAATGTGATTGATGTGAAGTGAGCAGTGTAATGTAAGGGAGTAATATGATTGATGTAAGTGAGCAGTGTAATGTAAGGGAATAATGTGATGCAAATGAGCAGTGTAAGGGAGTAATGTAAGGGAGTAATGTGAGTGATGTAAGTGAGCAGTGTAATGTAAGGGAATAATGTGATGCAAATGAGCAGTGTAAGGGAGTAATGTAAGGGAGTAATGTGAGTGATGTAAGTGAGCAGTGTAATGTAAGGGAATAATGTGATGCAAATGAGCAGTGTAAGGGAGTAATGTAAGGGAGTAATGTGAGTGATGTAAGTGAGCAGTGTAATGTAAGGGAATAATGTGATGCAAATGAGCAGTGTAAGGGAGTAATGTGATTGATGTAAGTGAGCAGTGTAATATATGTGAGTAATGTGATGTAAGTGAGCAGTGTAATGTAAAGGAGTAATGTGATTGATGTGAAGTGAGCAGTGTAATGTAAGGGAGTAATATGATTGATGTAAGTGAGCAGTGTAATGTAAGGGAATAATGTGATGCAAATGAGCAGTGTAAGGGAGTAATGTAAGGGAGTAATGTGAGTGATGTAAGTGAGCAGTGTAATGTAAGGGAATAATGTGATGCAAATGAGCAGTGTAAGGGAGTAATGTAAGGGAGTAATGTGAGTGATGTAAGTGAGCAGTGTAATGTAAGGGAATAATGTGATGCAAATGAGCAGTGTAAGGGAGTAATGTAAGGGAGTAATGTGAGTGATGTAAGTGAGCAGTGTAATGTAAGGGAATAATGTGATGCAAATGAGCAGTGTAAGGGAGTAATGTAAGGGAGTAATGTGAGTGATGTAAGTGAGCAGTGTAATGTAAGGGAATAATGTGATGCAAATGAGCAGTGTAAGGGAGTAATGTAAGGGAGTAATGTGATTGATGTAAGTGAGCAGTGTAATATATGTGAGTAATGTGATGTAAGTGAGCAGTGTAATGTAAAGGAGTAATGTGATTGATGTGAAGTGAGCAGTGTAATGTAAGGGAATAATGTGATGCAAATGAGCAGTGTAAGGGAGTAATGTAAGGGAGTAATGTGAGTGATGTAAGTGAGCAGTGTAATGTAAGGGAATAATGTGATGCAAATGAGCAGTGTAAGGGAGTAATGTAAGGGAGTAATGTGAGTGATGTAAGTGAGCAGTGTAATGTAAGGGAATAATGTGATGCAAATGAGCAGTGTAAGGGAGTAATGTAAGGGAGTAATGTGAGTGATGTAAGTGAGCAGTGTAATGTAAGGGAATAATGTGATGCAAATGAGCAGTGTAAGGGAGTAATGTAAGGGAGTAATGTGAGTGATGTAAGTGAGCAGTGTAATGTAAGGGAATAATGTGATGCAAATGAGCAGTGTAAGGGAGTAATGTAAGGGAGTAATGTGAGTGATGTAAGTGAGCAGTGTAATGTAAGGGAATAATGTGATGCAAATGAGCAGTGTAAGGGAGTAATGTAAGGGAGTAATGTGAGTGATGTAAGTGAGCAGTGTAATGTAAGGGAATAATGTGATGCAAATGAGCAGTGTAAGGGAGTAATGTAAGGGAGTAATGTGATTGATGTAAGTGAGCAGTGTAATATATGTGAGTAATGTGATGTAAGTGAGCAGTGTAATGTAAAGGAGTAATGTGATTGATGTGAAGTGAGCAGTGTAATGTAAGGGAGTAATATGATTGATGTAAGTGAGCAGTGTAATGTAAGGGAATAATGTGATGCAAATGAGCAGTGTAAGGGAGTAATGTAAGGGAGTAATGTGAGTGATGTAAGTGAGCAGTGTAATGTAAGGGAATAATGTGATGCAAATGAGCAGTGTAAGGGAGTAATGTAAGGGAGTAATGTGAGTGATGTAAGTGAGCAGTGTAATGTAAGGGAATAATGTGATGCAAATGAGCAGTGTAAGGGAGTAATGTAAGGGAGTAATGTGAGTGATGTAAGTGAGCAGTGTAATGTAAGGGAATAATGTGATGCAAATGAGCAGTGTAAGGGAGTAATGTAAGGGAGTAATGTGAGTGATGTAAGTGAGCAGTGTAATGTAAGGGAATAATGTGATGCAAATGAGCAGTGTAAGGGAGTAATGTAAGGGAGTAATGTGAGTGATGTAAGTGAGCAGTGTAATGTAAGGGAATAATGTGATGCAAATGAGCAGTGTAAGGGAGTAATGTAAGGGAGTAATGTGAGTGATGTAAGTGAGCAGTGTAATGTAAGGGAATAATGTGATGCAAATGAGCAGTGTAAGGGAGTAATGTAAGGGAGTAATGTGAGTGATGTAAGTGAGCAGTGTAATGTAAGGGAATAATATGATTGATGTAAGTGAGCAGTGTAATGTAAGGGAATAATGTGATGCAAATGAGCAGTGTAAGGGAGTAATGTAAGGGAGTAATGTGAGTGATGTAAGTGAGCAGTGTAATGTAAGGGAATAATGTGATGCAAATGAGCAGTGTAAGGGAGTAATGTAAGGGAGTAATGTGAGTGATGTAAGTGAGCAGTGTAATGTAAGGGAATAATGTGATGCAAATGAGCAGTGTAAGGGAGTAATGTAAGGGAGTAATGTGAGTGATGTAAGTGAGCAGTGTAATGTAAGGGAATAATGTGATGCAAATGAGCAGTGTAAGGGAGTAATGTAAGGGAGTAATGTGAGTGATGTAAGTGAGCAGTGTAATGTAAGGGAATAATGTGATGCAAATGAGCAGTGTAAGGGAGTAATGTAAGGGAGTAATGTAAGGGAGTAATGTGATTGATGTAAGTGAGCAGTGTAATATATGTGAGTAATGTGATGTAAGTGAGCAGTGTAATGTAAAGGAGTAATGTGATTGATGTGAAGTGAGCAGTGTAATGTAAGGGAATAATGTGATGCAAATGAGCAGTGTAAGGGAGTAATGTAAGGGAGTAATGTGAGTGATGTAAGTGAGCAGTGTAATGTAAGGGAATAATGTGATGCAAATGAGCAGTGTAAGGGAGTAATGTAAGGGAGTAATGTGATGTAAGTGAGCAGTGTAATGTAAAGGAGTAATGTGATTGATGTGAAGTGAGCAGTGTAATGTAAGGGAATAATGTGATGCAAATGAGCAGTGTAAGGGAGTAATGTAAGGGAGTAATGTGAGTGATGTAAGTGAGCAGTGTAATGTAAGGGAATAATGTGATGCAAATGAGCAGTGTAAGGGAGTAATGTAAGGGAGTAATGTGATTGATGTGAAGTGAGCAGTGTAATGTAAGGGAATAATGTGATGCAAATGAGCAGTGTAAGGGAGTAATGTAAGGGAGTAATGTGAGTGATGTAAGTGAGCAGTGTAATGTAAGGGAATAATGTGATGCAAATGAGCAGTGTAAGGGAGTAATGTAAGGGAGTAATGTGAGTGATGTAAGTGAGCAGTGTAATGTAAGGGAATAATGTGATGCAAATGAGCAGTGTAAGGGAGTAATGTAAGGGAGTAATGTGAGTGATGTAAGTGAGCAGTGTAATGTAAGGGAATAATGTGATGCAAATGAGCAGTGTAAGGGAGTAATGTAAGGGAGTAATGTGAGTGATGTAAGTGAGCAGTGTAATGTAAGGGAATAATGTGATGCAAATGAGCAGTGTAAGGGAGTAATGTAAGGGAGTAATGTGATTGATGTAAGTGAGCAGTGTAATGTAAAGGAGTAATGTGATTGATGTGAAGTGAGCAGTGTAATGTAAGGGAGTAATATGATTGATGTAAGTGTGCAGTGTAATGTAAAGGAGTAATGTGATTGATGTAAGTGAGCAGTGTAATGTAAAGGAGTAATGTGATTGATGTGAAGTGAGCAGTGTAATGTAAGGGAATAATGTGATGCAAATGAGCAGTGTAAGGGAGTAATGTAAGGGAGTAATGTGAGTGATGTAAGTGAGCAGTGTAATGTAAGGGAATAATGTGATGCAAATGAGCAGTGTAAGGGAGTAATGTAAGGGAGTAATGTGAGTGATGTAAGTGAGCAGTGTAATGTAAGGGAATAATGTGATGCAAATGAGCAGTGTAAGGGAGTAATGTAAGGGAGTAATGTGAGTGATGTAAGTGAGCAGTGTAATGTAAGGGAATAATGTGATGCAAATGAGCAGTGTAAGGGAGTAATGTAAGGGAGTAATGTGAGTGATGTAAGTGAGCAGTGTAATGTAAGGGAATAATGTGATGCAAATGAGCAGTGTAAGGGAGTAATGTAAGGGAGTAATGTGAGTGATGTAAGTGAGCAGTGTAATGTAAGGGAATAATGTGATGCAAATGAGCAGTGTAAGGGAGTAATGTAAGGGAGTAATGTGAGTGATGTAAGTGAGCAGTGTAATGTAAGGGAATAATGTGATGCAAATGAGCAGTGTAAGGGAGTAATGTAAGGGAGTAATGTGAGTGATGTAAGTGAGCAGTGTAATGTAAGGGAATAATGTGATGCAAATGAGCAGTGTAAGGGAGTAATGTAAGGGAGTAATGTGAGTGATGTAAGTGAGCAGTGTAATGTAAGGGAATAATGTGATGCAAATGAGCAGTGTAAGGGAGTAATGTAAGGGAGTAATGTGAGTGATGTAAGTGAGCAGTGTAATGTAAGGGAATAATGTGATGCAAATGAGCAGTGTAAGGGAGTAATGTAAGGGAGTAATGTGAGTGATGTAAGTGAGCAGTGTAATGTAAGGGAATAATGTGATGCAAATGAGCAGTGTAAGGGAGTAATGTAAGGGAGTAATGTGATTGATGTAAGTGAGCAGTGTAATATATGTGAGTAATGTGATGTAAGTGAGCAGTGTAATGTAAAGGAGTAATGTGATTGATGTGAAGTGAGCAGTGTAATGTAAGGGAATAATGTGATGCAAATGAGCAGTGTAAGGGAGTAATGTAAGGGAGTAATGTGAGTGATGTAATTGAGCAGTGTAATGTAAGGGAATAATGTGATGCAAATGAGCAGTGTAAGGGAGTAATGTAAGGGAGTAATGTGATTGATGTAAGTGAGCAGTGTAATATATGTGAGTAATGTGATGTAAGTGAGCAGTGTAATATATGTGAGTAATGTGATGTAAGTGAGCAGTGTAATGTAAAGGAGTAATGTGATTGATGTGAAGTGAGCAGTGTAATGTAAGGGAATAATGTGATGCAAATGAGCAGTGTAAGGGAGTAATGTAAGGGAGTAATGTGAGTGATGTAAGTGAGCAGTGTAATGTAAGGGAATAATGTGATGCAAATGAGCAGTGTAAGGGAGTAATGTAAGGGAGTAATGTGAGTGATGTAAGTGAGCAGTGTAATGTAAGGGAATAATGTGATGCAAATGAGCAGTGTAAGGGAGTAATGTAAGGGAGTAATGTGAGTGATGTAAGTGAGCAGTGTAATGTAAGGGAATAATGTGATGCAAATGAGCAGTGTAAGGGAGTAATGTAAGGGAGTAATGTGATTGATGTAAGTGAGCAGTGTAATATATGTGAGTAATGTGATGTAAGTGAGCAGTGTAATGTAAAGGAGTAATGTGATTGATGTGAAGTGAGCAGTGTAATGTAAGGGAGTAATATGATTGATGTAAGTGAGCAGTGTAATGTAAGGGAATAATGTGATGCAAATGAGCAGTGTAAGGGAGTAATGTAAGGGAGTAATGTGAGTGATGTAAGTGAGCAGTGTAATGTAAGGGAATAATGTGATGCAAATGAGCAGTGTAAGGGAGTAATGTAAGGGAGTAATGTGAGTGATGTAAGTGAGCAGTGTAATGTAAGGGAATAATGTGATGCAAATGAGCAGTGTAAGGGAGTAATGTAAGGGAGTAATGTGAGTGATGTAAGTGAGCAGTGTAATGTAAGGGAATAATGTGATGCAAATGAGCAGTGTAAGGGAGTAATGTAAGGGAGTAATGTGATTGATGTAAGTGAGCAGTGTAATATATGTGAGTAATGTGATGTAAGTGAGCAGTGTAATGTAAAGGAGTAATGTGATTGATGTGAAGTGAGCAGTGTAATGTAAGGGAGTAATATGATTGATGTAAGTGAGCAGTGTAATGTAAGGGAATAATGTGATGCAAATGAGCAGTGTAAGGGAGTAATGTAAGGGAGTAATGTGAGTGATGTAAGTGAGCAGTGTAATGTAAGGGAATAATGTGATGCAAATGAGCAGTGTAAGGGAGTAATGTAAGGGAGTAATGTGAGTGATGTAAGTGAGCAGTGTAATGTAAGGGAATAATGTGATGCAAATGAGCAGTGTAAGGGAGTAATGTAAGGGAGTAATGTGAGTGATGTAAGTGAGCAGTGTAATGTAAGGGAATAATGTGATGCAAATGAGCAGTGTAAGGGAGTAATGTGATTGATGTAAGTGAGCAGTGTAATATATGTGAGTAATGTGATGTAAGTGAGCAGTGTAATGTAAAGGAGTAATGTGATTGATGTGAAGTGAGCAGTGTAATGTAAGGGAGTAATATGATTGATGTAAGTGAGCAGTGTAATGTAAGGGAATAATGTGATGCAAATGAGCAGTGTAAGGGAGTAATGTAAGGGAGTAATGTGAGTGATGTAAGTGAGCAGTGTAATGTAAGGGAATAATGTGATGCAAATGAGCAGTGTAAGGGAGTAATGTAAGGGAGTAATGTGAGTGATGTAAGTGAGCAGTGTAATGTAAGGGAATAATGTGATGCAAATGAGCAGTGTAAGGGAGTAATGTAAGGGAGTAATGTGAGTGATGTAAGTGAGCAGTGTAATGTAAGGGAATAATGTGATGCAAATGAGCAGTGTAAGGGAGTAATGTAAGGGAGTAATGTGAGTGATGTAAGTGAGCAGTGTAATGTAAGGGAATAATGTGATGCAAATGAGCAGTGTAAGGGAGTAATGTAAGGGAGTAATGTGAGTGATGTAAGTGAGCAGTGTAATGTAAGGGAATAATGTGATGCAAATGAGCAGTGTAAGGGAGTAATGTAAGGGAGTAATGTAAGGGAGTAATGTGATTGATGTAAGTGAGCAGTGTAATATATGTGAGTAATGTGATGTAAGTGAGCAGTGTAATGTAAAGGAGTAATGTGATTGATGTGAAGTGAGCAGTGTAATGTAAGGGAATAATGTGATGCAAATGAGCAGTGTAAGGGAGTAATGTAAGGGAGTAATGTGAGTGATGTAAGTGAGCAGTGTAATGTAAGGGAATAATGTGATGCAAATGAGCAGTGTAAGGGAGTAATGTAAGGAAGTAATGTGATTGATGTAAGTGAGCAGTGTAATATATGTGAGTAATGTGATGTAAGTGAGCAGTGTAATGTAAAGGAGTAATGTGATTGATGTGAAGTGAGCAGTGTAATGTAAGGGAATAATGTGATGCAAATGAGCAGTGTAAGGGAGTAATGTAAGGAAGTAATGTGAGTGATGTAAGTGAGCAGTGTAATGTAAGGGAATAATGTGATGCAAATGAGCAGTGTAAGGGAGTAATGTAAGGGAGTAATGTGAGTGATGTAAGTGAGCAGTGTAATGTAAGGGAATAATGTGATGCAAATGAGCAGTGTAAGGGAGTAATGTAAGGGAGTAATGTGAGTGATGTAAGTGAGCAGTGTAATGTAAGGGAATAATGTGATGCAAATGAGCAGTGTAAGGGAGTAATGTAAGGGAGTAATGTGAGTGATGTAAGTGAGCAGTGTAATGTAAGGGAATAATGTGATGCAAATGAGCAGTGTAAGGGAGTAATGTAAGGGAGTAATGTGAGTGATGTAAGTGAGCAGTGTAATGTAAGGGAATAATGTGATGCAAATGAGCAGTGTAAGGGAGTAATGTAAGGGAGTAATGTGAGTGATGTAAGTGAGCAGTGTAATGTAAGGGAATAATGTGATGCAAATGAGCAGTGTAAGGGAGTAATGTAAGGGAGTAATGTGATTGATGTAAGTGAGCAGTGTAATATATGTGAGTAATGTGATGTAAGTGAGCAGTGTAATGTAAAGGAGTAATGTGATTGATGTGAAGTGAGCAGTGTAATGTAAGGGAGTAATATGATTGATGTAAGTGAGCAGTGTAATGTAAGGGAATAATGTGATGCAAATGAGCAGTGTAAGGGAGTAATGTAAGGGAGTAATGTGAGTGATGTAAGTGAGCAGTGTAATGTAAGGGAATAATGTGATGCAAATGAGCAGTGTAAGGGAGTAATGTAAGGGAGTAATGTGAGTGATGTAAGTGAGCAGTGTAATGTAAGGGAATAATGTGATGCAAATGAGCAGTGTAAGGGAGTAATGTAAGGGAGTAATGTGAGTGATGTAAGTGAGCAGTGTAATGTAAGGGAATAATGTGATGCAAATGAGCAGTGTAAGGGAGTAATGTAAGGGAGTAATGTGAGTGATGTAAGTGAGCAGTGTAATGTAAGGGAATAATATGATTGATGTAAGTGAGCAGTGTAATGTAAGGGAATAATGTGATGCAAATGAGCAGTGTAAGGGAGTAATGTAAGGGAGTAATGTGAGTGATGTAAGTGAGTAGTGTACTGTAAGGGAATAATGTGATGCAAATGAGCAGTGTAAGGGAGTAATGTAAGGGAGTAATGTGAGTGATGTAAGTGAGCAGTGTAATGTAAGGGAATAATGTGATGCAAATGAGCAGTGTAAGGGAGTAATGTAAGGGAGTAATGTGAGTGATGTAAGTGAGCAGTGTAATGTAAGGGAATAATGTGATGCAAATGAGCAGTGTAAGGGAGTAATGTAAGGGAGTAATGTGAGTGATGTAAGTGAGCAGTGTAATGTAAGGGAATAATGTGATGCAAATGAGCAGTGTAAGGGAGTAATGTAAGGGAGTAATGTAAGGGAGTAATGTGATTGATGTAAGTGAGCAGTGTAATATATGTGAGTAATGTGATGTAAGTGAGCAGTGTAATGTAAAGGAGTAATGTGATTGATGTGAAGTGAGCAGTGTAATGTAAGGGAATAATGTGATGCAAATGAGCAGTGTAAGGGAGTAATGTAAGGGAGTAATGTGAGTGATGTAAGTGAGCAGTGTAATGTAAGGGAATAATGTGATGCAAATGAGCAGTGTAAGGGAGTAATGTAAGGGAGTAATGTGATTGATGTAAGTGAGCAGTGTAATATATGTGAGTAATGTGATGTAAGTGAGCAGTGTAATGTAAAGGAGTAATGTGATTGATGTGAAGTGAGCAGTGTAATGTAAGGGAATAATGTGATGCAAATGAGCAGTGTAAGGGAGTAATGTAAGGGAGTAATGTGAGTGATGTAAGTGAGCAGTGTAATGTAAGGGAATAATGTGATGCAAATGAGCAGTGTAAGGGAGTAATGTAAGGGAGTAATGTGATTGATGTGAAGTGAGCAGTGTAATGTAAGGGAATAATGTGATGCAAATGAGCAGTGTAAGGGAGTAATGTAAGGGAGTAATGTGAGTGATGTAAGTGAGCAGTGTAATGTAAGGGAATAATGTGATGCAAATGAGCAGTGTAAGGGAGTAATGTAAGGGAGTAATGTGAGTGATGTAAGTGAGCAGTGTAATGTAAGGGAATAATGTGATGCAAATGAGCAGTGTAAGGGAGTAATGTAAGGGAGTAATGTGAGTGATGTAAGTGAGCAGTGTAATGTAAGGGAATAATGTGATGCAAATGAGCAGTGTAAGGGAGTAATGTAAGGGAGTAATGTGAGTGATGTAAGTGAGCAGTGTAATGTAAGGGAATAATGTGATGCAAATGAGCAGTGTAAGGGAGTAATGTAAGGGAGTAATGTGATTGATGTAAGTGAGCAGTGTAATATAAAGGAGTAATGTGATTGATGTGAAGTGAGCAGTGTAATGTAAGGGAGTAATATGATTGATGTAAGTGTGCAGTGTAATGTAAAGGAGTAATGTGATTGATGTGAAGTGAGCAGTGTAATGTAAAGGAGTAATGTGAGTGATGTAAGTGAGCAGTGTAATGTAAGGGAATAATGTGATGCAAATGAGCAGTGTAAGGGAGTAATGTAAGGGAGTAATGTGAGTGATGTAAGTGAGCAGTGTAATGTAAGGGAATAATGTGATGCAAATGAGCAGTGTAAGGGAGTAATGTGAGTGATGTAAGTGAGCAGTGTAATGTAAGGGAATAATGTGATGCAAATGAGCAGTGTAAGGGAGTAATGTAAGGGAGTAATGTGAGTGATGTAAGTGAGCAGTGTAATGTAAGGGAATAATGTGATGCAAATGAGCAGTGTAAGGGAGTAATGTAAGGGAGTAATGTGAGTGATGTAAGTGAGCAGTGTAATGTAAGGGAATAATGTGATGCAAATGAGCAGTGTAAGGGAGTAATGTAAGGGAGTAATGTGATTGATGTGAAGTGAGCAGTGTAATGTAAGGGAATAATGTGATGCAAATGAGCAGTGTAAGGGAGTAATGTAAGGGAGTAATGTGAGTGATGTAAGTGAGCAGTGTAATGTAAGGGAATAATGTGATGCAAATGAGCAGTGTAAGGGAGTAATGTAAGGGAGTAATGTGATTGATGTAAGTGAGCAGTGTAATATATGTGAGTAATGTGATGTAAGTGAGCAGTGTAATGTAAAGGAGTAATGTGATTGATGTGAAGTGAGCAGTGTAATGTAAGGGAATAATGTGATGCAAATGAGCAGTGTAAGGGAGTAATGTAAGGGAGTAATGTGAGTGATGTAAGTGAGCAGTGTAATGTAAGGGAATAATGTGATGCAAATGAGCAGTGTAAGGGAGTAATGTAAGGGAGTAATGTGATTGATGTAAGTGAGCAGTGTAATATATGTGAGTAATGTGATGTAAGTGAGCAGTGTAATGTAAAGGAGTAATGTGATTGATGTGAAGTGAGCAGTGTAATGTAAGGGAATAATGTGATGCAAATGAGCAGTGTAAGGGAGTAATGTAAGGGAGTAATGTGAGTGATGTAAGTGAGCAGTGTAATGTAAGGGAATAATGTGATGCAAATGAGCAGTGTAAGGGAGTAATGTAAGGGAGTAATGTGATTGATGTAAGTGAGCAGTGTAATATATGTGAGTAATGTGATGTAAGTGAGCAGTGTAATGTAAAGGAGTAATGTGATTGATGTGAAGTGAGCAGTGTAATGTAAGGGAATAATGTGATGCAAATGAGCAGTGTAAGGGAGTAATGTAAGGGAGTAATGTGAGTGATGTAAGTGAGCAGTGTAATGTAAGGGAATAATGTGATGCAAATGAGCAGTGTAAGGGAGTAATGTAAGGGAGTAATGTGAGTGATGTAAGTGAGCAGTGTAATGTAAAGGAGTAATGTGACTGATGTGAAGTGAGCAGTGTAATGTAAGGGAGTAATATGATTGATGTAAGTGAGCAGTGTAATGTAAGGGAATAATGTGATGCAAATGAGCAGTGTAAGGGAGTAATGTAAGGGAGTAATGTGAGTGATGTAAGTGAGCAGTGTAATGTAAGGGAATAATGTGATGCAAATGAGCAGTGTAAGGGAGTAATGTAAGGGAGTAATGTGAGTGATGTAAGTGAGCAGTGTAATGTAAGGGAATAATGTGATGCAAATGAGCAGTGTAAGGGAGTAATGTAAGGGAGTAATGTGAGTGATGTAAGTGAGCAGTGTAATGTAAGGGAATAATGTGATGCAAATGAGCAGTGTAAGGGAGTAATGTAAGGGAGTAATGTGATTGATGTAAGTGAGCAGTGTAATATATGTGAGTAATGTGATGTAAGTGAGCAGTGTAATGTAAAGGAGTAATGTGATTGATGTGAAGTGAGCAGTGTAATGTAAGGGAGTAATATGATTGATGTAAGTGAGCAGTGTAATGTAAGGGAATAATGTGATGCAAATGAGCAGTGTAAGGGAGTAATGTAAGGGAGTAATGTGAGTGATGTAAGTGAGCAGTGTAATGTAAGGGAATAATGTGATGCAAATGAGCAGTGTAAGGGAGTAATGTAAGGGAGTAATGTGAGTGATGTAAGTGAGCAGTGTAATGTAAGGGAATAATGTGATGCAAATGAGCAGTGTAAGGGAGTAATGTAAGGGAGTAATGTGAGTGATGTAAGTGAGCAGTGTAATGTAAGGGAATAATGTGATGCAAATGAGCAGTGTAAGGGAGTAATGTGATTGATGTAAGTGAGCAGTGTAATATATGTGAGTAATGTGATGTAAGTGAGCAGTGTAATGTAAAGGAGTAATGTGATTGATGTGAAGTGAGCAGTGTAATGTAAGGGAGTAATATGATTGATGTAAGTGAGCAGTGTAATGTAAGGGAATAATGTGATGCAAATGAGCAGTGTAAGGGAGTAATGTAAGGGAGTAATGTGAGTGATGTAAGTGAGCAGTGTAATGTAAGGGAATAATGTGATGCAAATGAGCAGTGTAAGGGAGTAATGTAAGGGAGTAATGTGAGTGATGTAAGTGAGCAGTGTAATGTAAGGGAATAATGTGATGCAAATGAGCAGTGTAAGGGAGTAATGTAAGGGAGTAATGTGAGTGATGTAAGTGAGCAGTGTAATGTAAGGGAATAATGTGATGCAAATGAGCAGTGTAAGGGAGTAATGTAAGGGAGTAATGTGAGTGATGTAAGTGAGCAGTGTAATGTAAGGGAATAATGTGATGCAAATGAGCAGTGTAAGGGAGTAATGTAAGGGAGTAATGTGAGTGATGTAAGTGAGCAGTGTAATGTAAGGGAATAATGTGATGCAAATGAGCAGTGTAAGGGAGTAATGTAAGGGAGTAATGTAAGGGAGTAATGTGATTGATGTAAGTGAGCAGTGTAATATATGTGAGTAATGTGATGTAAGTGAGCAGTGTAATGTAAAGGAGTAATGTGATTGATGTGAAGTGAGCAGTGTAATGTAAGGGAATAATGTGATGCAAATGAGCAGTGTAAGGGAGTAATGTAAGGGAGTAATGTGAGTGATGTAAGTGAGCAGTGTAATGTAAGGGAATAATGTGATGCAAATGAGCAGTGTAAGGGAGTAATGTAAGGAAGTAATGTGATTGATGTAAGTGAGCAGTGTAATATATGTGAGTAATGTGATGTAAGTGAGCAGTGTAATGTAAAGGAGTAATGTGATTGATGTGAAGTGAGCAGTGTAATGTAAGGGAATAATGTGATGCAAATGAGCAGTGTAAGGGAGTAATGTAAGGGAGTAATGTGAGTGATGTAAGTGAGCAGTGTAATGTAAGGGAATAATGTGATGCAAATGAGCAGTGTAAGGGAGTAATGTAAGGGAGTAATGTGAGTGATGTAAGTGAGCAGTGTAATGTAAGGGAATAATGTGATGCAAATGAGCAGTGTAAGGGAGTAATGTAAGGGAGTAATGTGAGTGATGTAAGTGAGCAGTGTAATGTAAGGGAATAATGTGATGCAAATGAGCAGTGTAAGGGAGTAATGTAAGGGAGTAATGTGAGTGATGTAAGTGAGCAGTGTAATGTAAGGGAATAATGTGATGCAAATGAGCAGTGTAAGGGAGTAATGTAAGGGAGTAATGTGAGTGATGTAAGTGAGCAGTGTAATGTAAGGGAATAATGTGATGCAAATGAGCAGTGTAAGGGAGTAATGTAAGGGAGTAATGTGAGTGATGTAAGTGAGCAGTGTAATGTAAGGGAATAATGTGATGCAAATGAGCAGTGTAAGGGAGTAATGTAAGGGAGTAATGTGATTGATGTAAGTGAGCAGTGTAATATATGTGAGTAATGTGATGTAAGTGAGCAGTGTAATGTAAAGGAGTAATGTGATTGATGTGAAGTGAGCAGTGTAATGTAAGGGAGTAATATGATTGATGTAAGTGAGCAGTGTAATGTAAGGGAATAATGTGATGCAAATGAGCAGTGTAAGGGAGTAATGTAAGGGAGTAATGTGAGTGATGTAAGTGAGCAGTGTAATGTAAGGGAATAATGTGATGCAAATGAGCAGTGTAAGGGAGTAATGTAAGGGAGTAATGTGAGTGATGTAAGTGAGCAGTGTAATGTAAGGGAATAATGTGATGCAAATGAGCAGTGTAAGGGAGTAATGTAAGGGAGTAATGTGAGTGATGTAAGTGAGCAGTGTAATGTAAGGGAATAATGTGATGCAAATGAGCAGTGTAAGGGAGTAATGTAAGGGAGTAATGTGAGTGATGTAAGTGAGCAGTGTAATGTAAGGGAATAATATGATTGATGTAAGTGAGCAGTGTAATGTAAGGGAATAATGTGATGCAAATGAGCAGTGTAAGGGAGTAATGTAAGGGAGTAATGTGAGTGATGTAAGTGAGTAGTGTACTGTAAGGGAATAATGTGATGCAAATGAGCAGTGTAAGGGAGTAATGTAAGGGAGTAATGTGAGTGATGTAAGTGAGCAGTGTAATGTAAGGGAATAATGTGATGCAAATGAGCAGTGTAAGGGAGTAATGTAAGGGAGTAATGTGAGTGATGTAAGTGAGCAGTGTAATGTAAGGGAATAATGTGATGCAAATGAGCAGTGTAAGGGAGTAATGTAAGGGAGTAATGTGAGTGATGTAAGTGAGCAGTGTAATGTAAGGGAATAATGTGATGCAAATGAGCAGTGTAAGGGAGTAATGTAAGGGAGTAATGTAAGGGAGTAATGTGATTGATGTAAGTGAGCAGTGTAATATATGTGAGTAATGTGATGTAAGTGAGCAGTGTAATGTAAAGGAGTAATGTGATTGATGTGAAGTGAGCAGTGTAATGTAAGGGAATAATGTGATGCAAATGAGCAGTGTAAGGGAGTAATGTAAGGGAGTAATGTGAGTGATGTAAGTGAGCAGTGTAATGTAAGGGAATAATGTGATGCAAATGAGCAGTGTAAGGGAGTAATGTAAGGGAGTAATGTGATTGATGTAAGTGAGCAGTGTAATATATGTGAGTAATGTGATGTAAGTGAGCAGTGTAATGTAAAGGAGTAATGTGATTGATGTGAAGTGAGCAGTGTAATGTAAGGGAATAATGTGATGCAAATGAGCAGTGTAAGGGAGTAATGTAAGGGAGTAATGTGAGTGATGTAAGTGAGCAGTGTAATGTAAGGGAATAATGTGATGCAAATGAGCAGTGTAAGGGAGTAATGTAAGGGAGTAATGTGATTGATGTGAAGTGAGCAGTGTAATGTAAGGGAATAATGTGATGCAAATGAGCAGTGTAAGGGAGTAATGTAAGGGAGTAATGTGAGTGATGTAAGTGAGCAGTGTAATGTAAGGGAATAATGTGATGCAAATGAGCAGTGTAAGGGAGTAATGTAAGGGAGTAATGTGAGTGATGTAAGTGAGCAGTGTAATGTAAGGGAATAATGTGATGCAAATGAGCAGTGTAAGGGAGTAATGTAAGGGAGTAATGTGAGTGATGTAAGTGAGCAGTGTAATGTAAGGGAATAATGTGATGCAAATGAGCAGTGTAAGGGAGTAATGTAAGGGAGTAATGTGAGTGATGTAAGTGAGCAGTGTAATGTAAGGGAATAATGTGATGCAAATGAGCAGTGTAAGGGAGTAATGTAAGGGAGTAATGTGATTGATGTAAGTGAGCAGTGTAATGTAAAGGAGTAATGTGATTGATGTGAAGTGAGCAGTGTAATGTAAGGGAGTAATATGATTGATGTAAGTGTGCAGTGTAATGTAAAGGAGTAATGTGATTGATGTGAAGTGAGCAGTGTAATGTAAAGGAGTAATGTGAGTGATGTAAGTGAGCAGTGTAATGTAAGGGAATAATGTGATGCAAATGAGCAGTGTAAGGGAGTAATGTAAGGGAGTAATGTGAGTGATGTAAGTGAGCAGTGTAATGTAAGGGAATAATGTGATGCAAATGAGCAGTGTAAGGGAGTAATGTGAGTGATGTAAGTGAGCAGTGTAATGTAAGGGAATAATGTGATGCAAATGAGCAGTGTAAGGGAGTAATGTAAGGGAGTAATGTGAGTGATGTAAGTGAGCAGTGTAATGTAAGGGAATAATGTGATGCAAATGAGCAGTGTAAGGGAGTAATGTAAGGGAGTAATGTGAGTGATGTAAGTGAGCAGTGTAATGTAAGGGAATAATGTGATGCAAATGAGCAGTGTAAGGGAGTAATGTAAGGGAGTAATGTGATTGATGTGAAGTGAGCAGTGTAATGTAAGGGAATAATGTGATGCAAATGAGCAGTGTAAGGGAGTAATGTAAGGGAGTAATGTGAGTGATGTAAGTGAGCAGTGTAATGTAAGGGAATAATGTGATGCAAATGAGCAGTGTAAGGGAGTAATGTAAGGGAGTAATGTGATTGATGTAAGTGAGCAGTGTAATATATGTGAGTAATGTGATGTAAGTGAGCAGTGTAATGTAAAGGAGTAATGTGATTGATGTGAAGTGAGCAGTGTAATGTAAGGGAATAATGTGATGCAAATGAGCAGTGTAAGGGAGTAATGTAAGGGAGTAATGTGAGTGATGTAAGTGAGCAGTGTAATGTAAGGGAATAATGTGATGCAAATGAGCAGTGTAAGGGAGTAATGTAAGGGAGTAATGTGATTGATGTAAGTGAGCAGTGTAATATATGTGAGTAATGTGATGTAAGTGAGCAGTGTAATGTAAAGGAGTAATGTGATTGATGTGAAGTGAGCAGTGTAATGTAAGGGAATAATGTGATGCAAATGAGCAGTGTAAGGGAGTAATGTAAGGGAGTAATGTGAGTGATGTAAGTGAGCAGTGTAATGTAAGGGAATAATGTGATGCAAATGAGCAGTGTAAGGGAGTAATGTAAGGGAGTAATGTGATTGATGTAAGTGAGCAGTGTAATATATGTGAGTAATGTGATGTAAGTGAGCAGTGTAATGTAAAGGAGTAATGTGATTGATGTGAAGTGAGCAGTGTAATGTAAGGGAATAATGTGATGCAAATGAGCAGTGTAAGGGAGTAATGTAAGGGAGTAATGTGAGTGATGTAAGTGAGCAGTGTAATGTAAGGGAATAATGTGATGCAAATGAGCAGTGTAAGGGAGTAATGTAAGGGAGTAATGTGAGTGATGTAAGTGAGCAGTGTAATGTAAAGGAGTAATGTGACTGATGTGAAGTGAGCAGTGTAATGTAAGGGAGTAATATGATTGATGTAAGTGAGCAGTGTAATGTAAGGGAATAATGTGATGCAAATGAGCAGTGTAAGGGAGTAATGTAAGGGAGTAATGTGAGTGATGTAAGTGAGCAGTGTAATGTAAGGGAATAATGTGATGCAAATGAGCAGTGTAAGGGAGTAATGTAAGGGAGTAATGTGAGTGATGTAAGTGAGCAGTGTAATGTAAGGGAATAATGTGATGCAAATGAGCAGTGTAAGGGAGTAATGTAAGGGAGTAATGTGAGTGATGTAAGTGAGCAGTGTAATGTAAGGGAATAATGTGATGCAAATGAGCAGTGTAAGGGAGTAATGTAAGGGAGTAATGTGATTGATGTAAGTGAGCAGTGTAATATATGTGAGTAATGTGATGTAAGTGAGCAGTGTAATGTAAAGGAGTAATGTGATTGATGTGAAGTGAGCAGTGTAATGTAAGGGAGTAATATGATTGATGTAAGTGAGCAGTGTAATGTAAGGGAATAATGTGATGCAAATGAGCAGTGTAAGGGAGTAATGTAAGGGAGTAATGTGAGTGATGTTAAGTGAGCAGTGTAATGTAAGGGAATAATGTGATGCAAATGAGCAGTGTAAGGGAGTAATGTAAGGGAGTAATGTGAGTGATGTAAGTGAGCAGTGTAATGTAAGGGAATAATGTGATGCAAATGAGCAGTGTAAGGGAGTAATGTAAGGGAGTAATGTGAGTGATGTAAGTGAGCAGTGTAATGTAAGGGAATAATGTGATGCAAATGAGCAGTGTAAGGGAGTAATGTAAGGGAGTAATGTGAGTGATGTAAGTGAGCAGTGTAATGTAAGGGAATAATGTGATGCAAATGAGCAGTGTAAGGGAGTAATGTAAGGGAGTAATGTGAGTGATGTAAGTGAGCAGTGTAATGTAAGGGAATAATGTGATGCAAATGAGCAGTGTAAGGGAGTAATGTAAGGGAGTAATGTGATTGATGTAAGTGAGCAGTGTAATATATGTGAGTAATGTGATGTAAGTGAGCAGTGTAATGTAAAGGAGTAATGTGATTGATGTGAAGTGAGCAGTGTAATGTAAGGGAATAATGTGATGCAAATGAGCAGTGTAAGGGAGTAATGTAAGGGAGTAATGTGAGTGATGTAAGTGAGCAGTGTAATGTAAGGGAATAATGTGATGCAAATGAGCAGTGTAAGGGAGTAATGTAAGGGAGTAATGTGAGTGATGTAAGTGAGCAGTGTAATGTAAGGGAATAATGTGATGCAAATGAGCAGTGTAAGGGAGTAATGTAAGGGAGTAATGTGAGTGATGTAAGTGAGCAGTGTAATGTAAGGGAATAATGTGATGCAAATGAGCAGTGTAAGGGAGTAATGTAAGGGAGTAATGTGAGTGATGTAAGTGAGCAGTGTAATGTAAGGGAATAATGTGATGCAAATGAGCAGTGTAAGGGAGTAATGTAAGGGAGTAATGTGAGTGATGTAAGTGAGCAGTGTAATGTAAGGGAATAATGTGATGCAAATGAGCAGTGTAAGGGAGTAATGTAAGGGAGTAATGTGATTGATGTAAGTGAGCAGTGTAATATATGTGAGTAATGTGATGTAAGTGAGCAGTGTAATGTAAAGGAGTAATGTGATTGATGTGAAGTGAGCAGTGTAATGTAAGGGAATAATGTGATGCAAATGAGCAGTGTAAGGGAGTAATGTAAGGGAGTAATGTGAGTGATGTAAGTGAGCAGTGTAATGTAAGGGAATAATGTGATGCAAATGAGCAGTGTAAGGGAGTAATGTAAGGGAGTAATGTGATTGATGTAAGTGAGCAGTGTAATGTAAGGGAATAATGTGATGCAAATGAGCAGTGTAAGGGAGTAATGTAAGGGAGTAATGTGAGTGATGTAAGTGAGCAGTGTAATGTAAGGGAATAATGTGATGCAAATGAGCAGTGTAAGGGAGTAATGTAAGGGAGTAATGTGAGTGATGTAAGTGAGCAGTGTAATGTAAGGGAATAATGTGATGCAAATGAGCAGTGTAAGGGAGTAATGTAAGGGAGTAATGTGAGTGATGTAAGTGAGCAGTGTAATGTAAGGGAATAATGTGATGCAAATGAGCAGTGTAAGGGAGTAATGTAAGGGAGTAATGTGAGTGATGTAAGTGAGCAGTGTAATGTAAGGGAATAATGTGATGCAAATGAGCAGTGTAAGGGAGTAATGTAAGGGAGTAATGTGAGTGATGTAAGTGAGCAGTGTAATGTAAGGGAATAATGTGATGCAAATGAGCAGTGTAAGGGAGTAATGTAAGGGAGTAATGTGAGTGATGTAAGTGAGCAGTGTAATGTAAGGGAATAATGTGATGCAAATGAGCAGTGTAAGGGAGTAATGTGATTGATGTAAGTGAGCAGTGTAATATATGTGAGTAATGTGATGTAAGTGAGCAGTGTAATGTAAAGGAGTAATGTGATTGATGTGAAGTGAGCAGTGTAATGTAAGGGAATAATGTGATGCAAATGAGCAGTGTAAGGGAGTAATGTAAGGGAGTAATGTGAGTGATGTAAGTGAGCAGTGTAATGTAAGGGAATAATGTGATGCAAATGAGCAGTGTAAGGGAGTAATGTAAGGGAGTAATGTGAGTGATGTAAGTGAGCAGTGTAATGTAAGGGAATAATGTGATGCAAATGAGCAGTGTAAGGGAGTAATGTAAGGGAGTAATGTGAGTGATGTAAGTGAGCAGTGTAATGTAAGGGAATAATGTGATGCAAATGAGCAGTGTAAGGGAGTAATGTAAGGGAGTAATGTGAGTGATGTAAGTGAGCAGTGTAATGTAAGGGAATAATGTGATGCAAATGAGCAGTGTAAGGGAGTAATGTAAGGGAGTAATGTGAGTGATGTAAGTGAGCAGTGTAATGTAAGGGAATAATGTGATGCAAATGAGCAGTGTAAGGGAGTAATGTAAGGGAGTAATGTGAGTGATGTAAGTGAGCAGTGTAATGTAAAGGAGTAATGTGACTGATGTGAAGTGAGCAGTGTAATGTAAGGGAGTAATATGATTGATGTAAGTGAGCAGTGTAATGTAAGGGAATAATGTGATGCAAATGAGCAGTGTAAGGGAGTAATGTAAGGGAGTAATGTGAGTGATGTAAGTGAGCAGTGTAATGTAAGGGAATAATGTGATGCAAATGAGCAGTGTAAGGGAGTAATGTAAGGGAGTAATGTGAGTGATGTAAGTGAGCAGTGTAATGTAAGGGAATAATGTGATGCAAATGAGCAGTGTAAGGGAGTAATGTAAGGGAGTAATGTGATTGATGTAAGTGAGCAGTGTAATATATGTGAGTAATGTGATGTAAGTGAGCAGTGTAATGTAAAGGAGTAATGTGATTGATGTGAAGTGAGCAGTGTAATGTAAGGGAGTAATATGATTGATGTAAGTGAGCAGTGTAATGTAAGGGAATAATGTGATGCAAATGAGCAGTGTAAGGGAGTAATGTAAGGGAGTAATGTGAGTGATGTAAGTGAGCAGTGTAATGTAAGGGAATAATGTGATGCAAATGAGCAGTGTAAGGGAGTAATGTAAGGGAGTAATGTGAGTGATGTAAGTGAGCAGTGTAATGTAAGGGAATAATGTGATGCAAATGAGCAGTGTAAGGGAGTAATGTAAGGGAGTAATGTGATTGATGTAAGTGAGCAGTGTAATATATGTGAGTAATGTGATGTAAGTGAGCAGTGTAATGTAAAGGAGTAATGTGATTGATGTGAAGTGAGCAGTGTAATGTAAGGGAGTAATATGATTGATGTAAGTGAGCAGTGTAATGTAAGGGAATAATGTGATGCAAATGAGCAGTGTAAGGGAGTAATGTAAGGGAGTAATGTGAGTGATGTAAGTGAGCAGTGTAATGTAAGGGAATAATGTGATGCAAATGAGCAGTGTAAGGGAGTAATGTAAGGGAGTAATGTGAGTGATGTAAGTGAGCAGTGTAATGTAAGGGAATAATGTGATGCAAATGAGCAGTGTAAGGGAGTAATGTAAGGGAGTAATGTGAGTGATGTAAGTGAGCAGTGTAATGTAAGGGAATAATGTGATGCAAATGAGCAGTGTAAGGGAGTAATGTAAGGGAGTAATGTGAGTGATGTAAGTGAGCAGTGTAATGTAAGGGAATAATGTGATGCAAATGAGCAGTGTAAGGGAGTAATGTAAGGGAGTAATGTGAGTGATGTAAGTGAGCAGTGTAATGTAAGGGAATAATGTGATGCAAATGAGCAGTGTAAGGGAGTAATGTAAGGGAGTAATGTAAGGGAGTAATGTGATTGATGTAAGTGAGCAGTGTAATATATGTGAGTAATGTGATGTAAGTGAGCAGTGTAATGTAAAGGAGTAATGTGATTGATGTGAAGTGAGCAGTGTAATGTAAGGGAATAATGTGATGCAAATGAGCAGTGTAAGGGAGTAATGTAAGGGAGTAATGTGAGTGATGTAAGTGAGCAGTGTAATGTAAGGGAATAATGTGATGCAAATGAGCAGTGTAAGGGAGTAATGTAAGGGAGTAATGTGATTGATGTAAGTGAGCAGTGTAATATATGTGAGTAATGTGATGTAAGTGAGCAGTGTAATGTAAAGGAGTAATGTGATTGATGTGAAGTGAGCAGTGTAATGTAAGGGAATAATGTGATGCAAATGAGCAGTGTAAGGGAGTAATGTAAGGGAGTAATGTGAGTGATGTAAGTGAGCAGTGTAATGTAAGGGAATAATGTGATGCAAATGAGCAGTGTAAGGGAGTAATGTAAGGGAGTAATGTGATTGATGTAAGTGAGCAGTGTAATGTAAGGGAATAATGTGATGCAAATGAGCAGTGTAAGGGAGTAATGTAAGGGAGTAATGTGAGTGATGTAAGTGAGCAGTGTAATGTAAGGGAATAATGTGATGCAAATGAGCAGTGTAAGGGAGTAATGTAAGGGAGTAATGTGATTGATGTAAGTGAGCAGTGTAATATATGTGAGTAATGTGATGTAAGTGAGCAGTGTAATGTAAAGGAGTAATGTGATTGATGTGAAGTGAGCAGTGTAATGTAAGGGAGTAATATGATTGATGTAAGTGAGCAGTGTAATGTAAGGGAATAATGTGATGCAAATGAGCAGTGTAAGGGAGTAATGTAAGGGAGTAATGTGAGTGATGTAAGTGAGCAGTGTAATGTAAGGGAATAATGTGATGCAAATGAGCAGTGTAAGGGAGTAATGTAAGGGAGTAATGTGAGTGATGTAAGTGAGCAGTGTAATGTAAGGGAATAATGTGATGCAAATGAGCAGTGTAAGGGAGTAATGTAAGGGAGTAATGTAAGGGAGTAATGTGATTGATGTGAAGTGAGCAGTGTAATGTAAGGGAGTAATATGATTGATGTAAGTGAGCAGTGTAATGTAAGGGAATAATGTGATGCAAATGAGCAGTGTAAGGGAGTAATGTAAGGGAGTAATGTGAGTGATGTAAGTGAGCAGTGTAATGTAAGGGAATAATGTGATGCAAATGAGCAGTGTAAGGGAGTAATGTAAGGGAGTAATGTGAGTGATGTAAGTGAGCAGTGTAATGTAAGGGAATAATGTGATGCAAATGAGCAGTGTAAGGGAGTAATGTAAGGGAGTAATGTGAGTGATGTAAGTGAGCAGTGTAATGTAAGGGAATAATGTGATGCAAATGAGCAGTGTAAGGGAGTGATGTAAGGGAGTAATGTGAGTGATGTAAGTGAGCAGTGTAATGTAAGGGAATAATGTGATGCAAATGAGCAGTGTAAGGGAGTAATGTAAGGGAGTAATGTAAGGGAGTAATGTGATTGATGTAAGTGAGCAGTGTAATATATGTGAGTAATGTGATGTAAGTGAGCAGTGTAATGTAAAGGAGTAATGTGATTGATGTGAAGTGAGCAGTGTAATGTAAGGGAATAATGTGATGCAAATGAGCAGTGTAAGGGAGTAATGTAAGGGAGTAATGTGAGTGATGTAAGTGAGCAGTGTAATGTAAGGGAATAATGTGATGCAAATGAGCAGTGTAAGGGAGTAATGTAAGGGAGTAATGTGATTGATGTAAGTGAGCAGTGTAATATATGTGAGTAATGTGATGTAAGTGAGCAGTGTAATGTAAAGGAGTAATGTGATTGATGTGAAGTGAGCAGTGTAATGTAAGGGAATAATGTGATGCAAATGAGCAGTGTAAGGGAGTAATGTAAGGGAGTAATGTGAGTGATGTAAGTGAGCAGTGTAATGTAAGGGAATAATGTGATGCAAATGAGCAGTGTAAGGGAGTAATGTAAGGGAGTAATGTGAGTGATGTAAGTGAGCAGTGTAATGTAAGGGAATAATGTGATGCAAATGAGCAGTGTAAGGGAGTAATGTAAGGGAGTAATGTGAGTGATGTAAGTGAGCAGTGTAATGTAAGGGAATAATGTGATGCAAATGAGCAGTGTAAGGGAGTAATGTAAGGGAGTAATGTGAGTGATGTAAGTGAGCAGTGTAATGTAAGGGAATAATGTGATGCAAATGAGCAGTGTAAGGGAGTAATGTAAGGGAGTAATGTGAGTGATGTAAGTGAGCAGTGTAATGTAAGGGAATAATGTGATGCAAATGAGCAGTGTAAGGGAGTAATGTAAGGGAGTAATGTGAGTGATGTAAGTGAGCAGTGTAATGTAAGGGAATAATGTGATGCAAATGAGCAGTGTAAGGGAGTAATGTAAGGGAGTAATGTGATTGATGTAAGTGAGCAGTGTAATATATGTGAGTAATGTGATGTAAGTGAGCAGTGTAATGTAAAGGAGTAATGTGATTGATGTGAAGTGAGCAGTGTAATGTAAGGGAGTAATATGATTGATGTAAGTGAGCAGTGTAATGTAAGGGAATAATGTGATGCAAATGAGCAGTGTAAGGGAGTAATGTAAGGGAGTAATGTGAGTGATGTAAGTGAGCAGTGTAATGTAAGGGAATAATGTGATGCAAATGAGCAGTGTAAGGGAGTAATGTAAGGGAGTAATGTGAGTGATGTAAGTGAGCAGTGTAATGTAAGGGAATAATGTGATGCAAATGAGCAGTGTAAGGGAGTAATGTAAGGGAGTAATGTGAGTGATGTAAGTGAGCAGTGTAATGTAAGGGAATAATGTGATGCAAATGAGCAGTGTAAGGGAGTAATGTAAGGGAGTAATGTGAGTGATGTAAGTGAGCAGTGTAATGTAAGGGAATAATGTGATGCAAATGAGCAGTGTAAGGGAGTAATGTAAGGGAGTAATGTGAGTGATGTAAGTGAGCAGTGTAATGTAAGGGAATAATGTGATGCAAATGAGCAGTGTAAGGGAGTAATGTAAGGGAGTAATGTGAGTGATGTAAGTGAGCAGTGTAATATATGTGAGTAATGTGATGTAAGTGAGCAGTGTAATGTAAAGGAGTAATGTGATTGATGTGAAGTGAGCAGTGTAATGTAAGGGAATAATGTGATGCAAATGAGCAGTGTAAGGGAGTAATGTAAGGGAGTAATGTGAGTGATGTAAGTGAGCAGTGTAATGTAAGGGAATAATGTGATGCAAATGAGCAGTGTAAGGGAGTAATGTAAGGGAGTAATGTGATTGATGTGAAGTGAGCAGTGTAATGTAAGGGAATAATGTGATGCAAATGAGCAGTGTAAGGGAGTAATGTAAGGGAGTAATGTGAGTGATGTAAGTGAGCAGTGTAATGTAAGGGAATAATGTGATGCAAATGAGCAGTGTAAGGGAGTAATGTAAGGGAGTAATGTGAGTGATGTAAGTGAGCAGTGTAATGTAAGGGAATAATGTGATGCAAATGAGCAGTGTAAGGGAGTAATGTAAGGGAGTAATGTGAGTGATGTAAGTGAGCAGTGTAATGTAAGGGAATAATGTGATGCAAATGAGCAGTGTAAGGGAGTAATGTAAGGGAGTAATGTGAGTGATGTAAGTGAGCAGTGTAATGTAAGGGAATAATGTGATGCAAATGAGCAGTGTAAGGGAGTAATGTAAGGGAGTAATGTGAGTGATGTAAGTGAGCAGTGTAATGTAAGGGAATAATGTGATGCAAATGAGCAGTGTAAGGGAGTAATGTAAGGGAGTAATGTGAGTGATGTAAGTGAGCAGTGTAATGTAAGGGAATAATGTGATGCAAATGAGCAGTGTAAGGGAGTAATGTGATTGATGTAAGTGAGCAGTGTAATATATGTGAGTAATGTGATGTAAGTGAGCAGTGTAATGTAAAGGAGTAATGTGAGTGATGTAAGTGAGCAGTGTAATGTAAGGGAATAATGTGATGCAAATGAGCAGTGTAAGGGAGTAATGTAAGGGAGTAATGTGAGTGATGTAAGTGAGCAGTGTAATGTAAGGGAATAATGTGATGCAAATGAGCAGTGTAAGGGAGTAATGTAAGGGAGTAATGTGAGTGATGTAAGTGAGCAGTGTAATGTAAGGGAATAATGTGATGCAAATGAGCAGTGTAAGGGAGTAATGTAAGGGAGTAATGTGAGTGATGTAAGTGAGCAGTGTAATGTAAGGGAATAATGTGATGCAAATGAGCAGTGTAAGGGAGTAATGTGAGTGATGTAAGTGAGCAGTGTAATGTAAGGGAATAATGTGATGCAAATGAGCAGTGTAAGGGAGTAATGTAAGGGAGTAATGTGAGTGATGTAAGTGAGCAGTGTAATGTAAAGGAGTAATGTGACTGATGTGAAGTGAGCAGTGTAATGTAAGGGAGTAATATGATTGATGTAAGTGAGCAGTGTAATGTAAGGGAATAATGTGATGCAAATGAGCAGTGTAAGGGAGTAATGTAAGGGAGTAATGTGAGTGATGTAAGTGAGCAGTGTAATGTAAGGGAATAATGTGATGCAAATGAGCAGTGTAAGGGAGTAATGTAAGGGAGTAATGTGAGTGATGTAAGTGAGCAGTGTAATGTAAGGGAATAATGTGATGCAAATGAGCAGTGTAAGGGAGTAATGTAAGGGAGTAATGTGATTGATGTAAGTGAGCAGTGTAATATATGTGAGTAATGTGATGTAAGTGAGCAGTGTAATGTAAAGGAGTAATGTGATTGATGTGAAGTGAGCAGTGTAATGTAAGGGAGTAATATGATTGATGTAAGTGAGCAGTGTAATGTAAGGGAATAATGTGATGCAAATGAGCAGTGTAAGGGAGTAATGTAAGGGAGTAATGTGAGTGATGTAAGTGAGCAGTGTAATGTAAGGGAATAATGTGATGCAAATGAGCAGTGTAAGGGAGTAATGTAAGGGAGTAATGTGAGTGATGTAAGTGAGCAGTGTAATGTAAGGGAATAATGTGATGCAAATGAGCAGTGTAAGGGAGTAATGTAAGGGAGTAATGTGAGTGATGTAAGTGAGCAGTGTAATGTAAGGGAATAATGTGATGCAAATGAGCAGTGTAAGGGAGTAATGTAAGGGAGTAATGTGAGTGATGTAAGTGAGCAGTGTAATGTAAGGGAATAATGTGATGCAAATGAGCAGTGTAAGGGAGTAATGTAAGGGAGTAATGTGAGTGATGTAAGTGAGCAGTGTAATGTAAGGGAATAATGTGATGCAAATGAGCAGTGTAAGGGAGTAATGTAAGGGAGTAATGTGAGTGATGTAAGTGAGCAGTGTAATGTAAGGGAATAATGTGATGCAAATGAGCAGTGTAAGGGAGTAATGTAAGGGAGTAATGTAAGGGAGTAATGTGATTGATGTAAGTGAGCAGTGTAATATATGTGAGTAATGTGATGTAAGTGAGCAGTGTAATGTAAAGGAGTAATGTGATTGATGTGAAGTGAGCAGTGTAATGTAAGGGAATAATGTGATGCAAATGAGCAGTGTAAGGGAGTAATGTAAGGGAGTAATGTGAGTGATGTAAGTGAGCAGTGTAATGTAAGGGAATAATGTGATGCAAATGAGCAGTGTAAGGGAGTAATGTAAGGGAGTAATGTGATTGATGTAAGTGAGCAGTGTAATATATGTGAGTAATGTGATGTAAGTGAGCAGTGTAATGTAAAGGAGTAATGTGATTGATGTGAAGTGAGCAGTGTAATGTAAGGGAATAATGTGATGCAAATGAGCAGTGTAAGGGAGTAATGTAAGGGAGTAATGTGAGTGATGTAAGTGAGCAGTGTAATGTAAGGGAATAATGTGATGCAAATGAGCAGTGTAAGGGAGTAATGTAAGGGAGTAATGTGATTGATGTGAAGTGAGCAGTGTAATGTAAGGGAATAATGTGATGCAAATGAGCAGTGTAAGGGAGTAATGTAAGGGAGTAATGTGAGTGATGTAAGTGAGCAGTGTAATGTAAGGGAATAATGTGATGCAAATGAGCAGTGTAAGGGAGTAATGTAAGGGAGTAATGTGATTGATGTAAGTGAGCAGTGTAATATATGTGAGTAATGTGATGTAAGTGAGCAGTGTAATGTAAAGGAGTAATGTGATTGATGTGAAGTGAGCAGTGTAATGTAAGGGAGTAATATGATTGATGTAAGTGAGCAGTGTAATGTAAGGGAATAATGTGATGCAAATGAGCAGTGTAAGGGAGTAATGTAAGGGAGTAATGTGAGTGATGTAAGTGAGCAGTGTAATGTAAGGGAATAATGTGATGCAAATGAGCAGTGTAAGGGAGTAATGTAAGGGAGTAATGTGAGTGATGTAAGTGAGCAGTGTAATGTAAGGGAATAATGTGATGCAAATGAGCAGTGTAAGGGAGTAATGTAAGGGAGTAATGTAAGGGAGTAATGTGATTGATGTGAAGTGAGCAGTGTAATGTAAGGGAGTAATATGATTGATGTAAGTGAGCAGTGTAATGTAAGGGAATAATGTGATGCAAATGAGCAGTGTAAGGGAGTAATGTAAGGGAGTAATGTGAGTGATGTAAGTGAGCAGTGTAATATATGTGAGTAATGTGATGTAAGTGAGCAGTGTAATGTAAAGGAGTAATGTGATTGATGTGAAGTGAGCAGTGTAATGTAAGGGAATAATGTGATGCAAATGAGCAGTGTAAGGGAGTAATGTAAGGGAGTAATGTGATTGATGTAAGTGAGCAGTGTAATATATGTGAGTAATGTGATGTAAGTGAGCAGTGTAATGTAAAGGAGTAATGTGATTGATGTGAAGTGAGCAGTGTAATGTAAGGGAGTAATATGATTGATGTAAGTGAGCAGTGTAATGTAAGGGAATAATGTGATGCAAATGAGCAGTGTAAGGGAGTAATGTAAGGGAGTAATGTGAGTGATGTAAGTGAGCAGTGTAATGTAAGGGAATAATGTGATGCAAATGAGCAGTGTAAGGGAGTAATGTAAGGGAGTAATGTGAGTGATGTAAGTGAGCAGTGTAATGTAAGGGAATAATGTGATGCAAATGAGCAGTGTAAGGGAGTAATGTAAGGGAGTAATGTGAGTGATGTAAGTGAGCAGTGTAATGTAAGGGAATAATGTGATGCAAATGAGCAGTGTAAGGGAGTAATGTAAGGGAGTAATGTGAGTGATGTAAGTGAGCAGTGTAATGTAAGGGAATAATGTGATGCAAATGAGCAGTGTAAGGGAGTAATGTAAGGGAGTAATGTGAGTGATGTAAGTGAGCAGTGTAATATATGTGAGTAATGTGATGTAAGTGAGCAGTGTAATGTAAAGGAGTAATGTGATTGATGTGAAGTGAGCAGTGTAATGTAAGGGAATAATGTGATGCAAATGAGCAGTGTAAGGGAGTAATGTAAGGGAGTAATGTGAGTGATGTAAGTGAGCAGTGTAATGTAAGGGAATAATGTGATGCAAATGAGCAGTGTAAGGGAGTAATGTAAGGGAGTAATGTGAGTGATGTAAGTGAGCAGTGTAATGTAAGGGAATAATGTGATGCAAATGAGCAGTGTAAGGGAGTAATGTAAGGGAGTAATGTGAGTGATGTAAGTGAGCAGTGTAATGTAAGGGAATAATGTGATGCAAATGAGCAGTGTAAGGGAGTAATGTAAGGGAGTAATGTGAGTGATGTAAGTGAGCAGTGTAATGTAAGGGAATAATGTGATGCAAATGAGCAGTGTAAGGGAGTAATGTAAGGGAGTAATGTGAGTGATGTAAGTGAGCAGTGTAATGTAAGGGAATAATGTGATGCAAATGAGCAGTGTAAGGGAGTAATGTAAGGGAGTAATGTGAGTGATGTAAGTGAGCAGTGTAATGTAAGGGAATAATGTGATGCAAATGAGCAGTGTAAGGGAGTAATGTAAGGGAGTAATGTGATTGATGTAAGTGAGCAGTGTAATATATGTGAGTAATGTGATGTAAGTGAGCAGTGTAATGTAAAGGAGTAATGTGATTGATGTGAAGTGAGCAGTGTAATGTAAGGGAATAATGTGATGCAAATGAGCAGTGTAAGGGAGTAATGTAAGGGAGTAATGTGAGTGATGTAAGTGAGCAGTGTAATGTAAGGGAATAATGTGATGCAAATGAGCAGTGTAAGGGAGTAATGTAAGGGAGTAATGTGAGTGATGTAAGTGAGCAGTGTAATGTAAGGGAATAATGTGATGCAAATGAGCAGTGTAAGGGAGTAATGTAAGGGAGTAATGTGAGTGATGTAAGTGAGCAGTGTAATGTAAGGGAATAATGTGATGCAAATGAGCAGTGTAAGGGAGTAATGTAAGGGAGTAATGTAAGGAGTAATGTGATTGATGTAAGTGAGCAGTGTAATATATGTGAGTAATGTGATGTAAGTGAGCAGTGTAATGTAAAGGAGTAATGTGATTGATGTGAAGTGAGCAGTGTAATGTAAGGGAATAATGTGATGCAAATGAGCAGTGTAAGGGAGTAATGTAAGGGAGTAATGTGAGTGATGTAAGTGAGCAGTGTAATGTAAGGGAATAATGTGATGCAAATGAGCAGTGTAAGGGAGTAATGTAAGGGAGTAATGTGATTGATGTAAGTGAGCAGTGTAATATATGTGAGTAATGTGATGTAAGTGAGCAGTGTAATGTAAAGGAGTAATGTGATTGATGTGAAGTGAGCAGTGTAATGTAAGGGAATAATGTGATGCAAATGAGCAGTGTAAGGGAGTAATGTAAGGGAGTAATGTGAGTGATGTAAGTGAGCAGTGTAATGTAAGGGAATAATGTGATGCAAATGAGCAGTGTAAGGGAGTAATGTAAGGGAGTAATGTGAGTGATGTAAGTGAGCAGTGTAATGTAAGGGAATAATGTGATGCAAATGAGCAGTGTAAGGGAGTAATGTAAGGGAGTAATGTGAGTGATGTAAGTGAGCAGTGTAATGTAAGGGAATAATGTGATGCAAATGAGCAGTGTAAGGGAGTAATGTAAGGGAGTAATGTGAGTGATGTAAGTGAGCAGTGTAATGTAAGGGAATAATGTGATGCAAATGAGCAGTGTAAGGGAGTAATGTAAGGGAGTAATGTGAGTGATGTAAGTGAGCAGTGTAATGTAAGGGAATAATGTGATGCAAATGAGCAGTGTAAGGGAGTAATGTAAGGGAGTAATGTGAGTGATGTAAGTGAGCAGTGTAATGTAAGGGAATAATGTGATGCAAATGAGCAGTGTAAGGGAGTAATGTAAGGGAGTAATGTGAGTGATGTAAGTGAGCAGTGTAATGTAAGGGAATAATGTGATGCAAATGAGCAGTGTAAGGGAGTAATGTAAGGGAGTAATGTGATTGATGTAAGTGAGCAGTGTAATATATGTGAGTAATGTGATGTAAGTGAGCAGTGTAATGTAAAGGAGTAATGTGATTGATGTGAAGTGAGCAGTGTAATGTAAGGGAGTAATATGATTGATGTAAGTGAGCAGTGTAATGTAAGGGAATAATGTGATGCAAATGAGCAGTGTAAGGGAGTAATGTAAGGGAGTAATGTGAGTGATGTAAGTGAGCAGTGTAATGTAAGGGAATAATGTGATGCAAATGAGCAGTGTAAGGGAGTAATGTAAGGGAGTAATGTGAGTGATGTAAGTGAGCAGTGTAATATATGTGAGTAATGTGATGTAAGTGAGCAGTGTAATGTAAAGGAGTAATGTGATTGATGTGAAGTGAGCAGTGTAATGTAAGGGAATAATGTGATGCAAATGAGCAGTGTAAGGGAGTAATGTAAGGGAGTAATGTGAGTGATGTAAGTGAGCAGTGTAATATATGTGAGTAATGTGATGTAAGTGAGCAGTGTAATGTAAAGGAGTAATGTGATTGATGTGAAGTGAGCAGTGTAATGTAAGGGAATAATGTGATGCAAATGAGCAGTGTAAGGGAGTAATGTAAGGGAGTAATGTGAGTGATGTAAGTGAGCAGTGTAATGTAAGGGAATAATGTGATGCAAATGAGCAGTGTAAGGGAGTAATGTAAGGGAGTAATGTGAGTGATGTAAGTGAGCAGTGTAATGTAAGGGAATAATGTGATGCAAATGAGCAGTGTAAGGGAGTAATGTAAGGGAGTAATGTGAGTGATGTAAGTGAGCAGTGTAATGTAAGGGAATAATGTGATGCAAATGAGCAGTGTAAGGGAGTAATGTAAGGGAGTAATGTGAGTGATGTAAGTGAGCAGTGTAATGTAAGGGAATAATGTGATGCAAATGAGCAGTGTAAGGGAGTAATGTAAGGGAGTAATGTGATTGATGTAAGTGAGCAGTGTAATATATGTGAGTAATGTGATGTAAGTGAGCAGTGTAATGTAAAGGAGTAATGTGATTGATGTGAAGTGAGCAGTGTAATGTAAGGGAATAATGTGATGCAAATGAGCAGTGTAAGGGAGTAATGTAAGGGAGTAATGTGAGTGATGTAAGTGAGCAGTGTAATGTAAGGGAATAATGTGATGCAAATGAGCAGTGTAAGGGAGTAATGTAAGGGAGTAATGTGAGTGATGTAAGTGAGCAGTGTAATGTAAGGGAATAATGTGATGCAAATGAGCAGTGTAAGGGAGTAATGTAAGGGAGTAATGTGAGTGATGTAAGTGAGCAGTGTAATGTAAGGGAATAATGTGATGCAAATGAGCAGTGTAAGGGAGTAATGTAAGGGAGTAATGTGAGTGATGTAAGTGAGCAGTGTAATGTAAGGGAATAATGTGATGCAAATGAGCAGTGTAAGGGAGTAATGTAAGGGAGTAATGTGAGTGATGTAAGTGAGCAGTGTAATGTAAGGGAATAATGTGATGCAAATGAGCAGTGTAAGGGAGTAATGTAAGGGAGTAATGTGATTGATGTAAGTGAGCAGTGTAATATATGTGAGTAATGTGATGTAAGTGAGCAGTGTAATGTAAATGAGTAATGTGATTGATGTGAAGTGAGCAGTGTAATGTAAGGGAATAATGTGATGCAAATGAGCAGTGTAAGGGAGTAATGTAAGGGAGTAATGTGAGTGATGTAAGTGAGCAGTGTAATGTAAGGGAATAATGTGATGCAAATGAGCAGTGTAAGGGAGTAATGTAAGGGAGTAATGTGATTGATGTGAAGTGAGCAGTGTAATGTAAGGGAATAATGTGATGCAAATGAGCAGTGTAAGGGAGTAATGTAAGGGAGTAATGTGAGTGATGTAAGTGAGCAGTGTAATGTAAGGGAATAATGTGATGCAAATGAGCAGTGTAAGGGAGTAATGTAAGGGAGTAATGTGAGTGATGTAAGTGAGCAGTGTAATGTAAGGGAATAATGTGATGCAAATGAGCAGTGTAAGGGAGTAATGTAAGGGAGTAATGTGAGTGATGTAAGTGAGCAGTGTAATGTAAGGGAATAATGTGATGCAAATGAGCAGTGTAAGGGAGTAATGTAAGGGAGTAATGTGAGTGATGTAAGTGAGCAGTGTAATGTAAGGGAATAATGTGATGCAAATGAGCAGTGTAAGGGAGTAATGTAAGGGAGTAATGTGATTGATGTAAGTGAGCAGTGTAATATATGTGAGTAATGTGATGTAAGTGAGCAGTGTAATGTAAAGGAGTAATGTGATTGATGTGAAGTGAGCAGTGTAATGTAAGGGAATAATGTGATGCAAATGAGCAGTGTAAGGGAGTAATGTAAGGGAGTAATGTGAGTGATGTAAGTGAGCAGTGTAATGTAAGGGAATAATGTGATGCAAATGAGCAGTGTAAGGGAGTAATGTAAGGGAGTAATGTGAGTGATGTAAGTGAGCAGTGTAATGTAAGGGAATAATGTGATGCAAATGAGCAGTGTAAGGGAGTAATGTAAGGGAGTAATGTGAGTGATGTAAGTGAGCAGTGTAATGTAAGGGAATAATGTGATGCAAATGAGCAGTGTAAGGGAGTAATGTAAGGGAGTAATGTGAGTGATGTAAGTGAGCAGTGTAATGTAAGGGAATAATGTGATGCAAATGAGCAGTGTAAGGGAGTAATGTAAGGGAGTAATGTGAGTGATGTAAGTGAGCAGTGTAATGTAAGGGAATAATGTGATGCAAATGAGCAGTGTAAGGGAGTAATGTAAGGGAGTAATGTGATTGATGTAAGTGAGCAGTGTAATATATGTGAGTAATGTGATGTAAGTGAGCAGTGTAATGTAAAGGAGTAATGTGATTGATGTGAAGTGAGCAGTGTAATGTAAGGGAATAATGTGATGCAAATGAGCAGTGTAAGGGAGTAATGTAAGGGAGTAATGTGAGTGATGTAAGTGAGCAGTGTAATGTAAGGGAATAATGTGATGCAAATGAGCAGTGTAAGGGAGTAATGTAAGGGAGTAATGTGATTGATGTGAAGTGAGCAGTGTAATGTAAGGGAATAATGTGATGCAAATGAGCAGTGTAAGGGAGTAATGTAAGGGAGTAATGTGAGTGATGTAAGTGAGCAGTGTAATGTAAGGGAATAATGTGATGCAAATGAGCAGTGTAAGGGAGTAATGTAAGGGAGTAATGTGAGTGATGTAAGTGAGCAGTGTAATGTAAGGGAATAATGTGATGCAAATGAGCAGTGTAAGGGAGTAATGTAAGGGAGTAATGTGATTGATGTAAGTGAGCAGTGTAATATATGTGAGTAATGTGATGTAAGTGAGCAGTGTAATGTAAAGGAGTAATGTGATTGATGTAAGTGAGCAGTGTAATGTAAGGGAATAATGTGATGCAAATGAGCAGTGTAAGGGAGTAATGTAAGGGAGTAATGTGAGTGATGTAAGTGAGCAGTGTAATGTAAGGGAATAATGTGATGCAAATGAGCAGTGTAAGGGAGTAATGTAAGGGAGTAATGTAAGGGAGTAATGTGATTGATGTAAGTGAGCAGTGTAATATATGTGAGTAATGTGATGTAAGTGAGCAGTGTAATGTAAAGGAGTAATGTGATTGATGTGAAGTGAGCAGTGTAATGTAAGGGAATAATGTGATGCAAATGAGCAGTGTAAGGGAGTAATGTAAGGGAGTAATGTGAGTGATGTAAGTGAGCAGTGTAATGTAAGGGAATAATGTGATGCAAATGAGCAGTGTAAGGGAGTAATGTAAGGGAGTAATGTGATTGATGTAAGTGAGCAGTGTAATGTAAGGGAATAATGTGATGCAAATGAGCAGTGTAAGGGAGTAATGTAAGGGAGTAATGTGAGTGATGTAAGTGAGCAGTGTAATGTAAGGGAATAATGTGATGCAAATGAGCAGTGTAAGGGAGTAATGTAAGGGAGTAATGTGAGTGATGTAAGTGAGCAGTGTAATGTAAGCGAATAATGTGATGCAAATGAGCAGTGTAAGGGAGTAATGTAAGGGAGTAATGTGATTGATGTAAGTGAGCAGTGTAATGTAAGGGAATAATGTGATGCAAATGAGCAGTGTAAGGGAGTAATGTAAGGGAGTAATGTGAGTGATGTAAGTGAGCAGTGTAATATATGTGAGTAATGTGATGTAAGTGAGCAGTGTAATGTAAAGGAGTAATGTGATTGATGTGAAGTGAGCAGTGTAATGTAAGGGAATAATGTGATGCAAATGAGCAGTGTAAGGGAGTAATGTAAGGGAGTAATGTGAGTGATGTAAGTGAGCAGTGTAATGTAAGGGAATAATGTGATGCAAATGAGCAGTGTAAGGGAGTAATGTAAGGGAGTAATGTGAGTGATGTAAGTGAGCAGTGTAATGTAAGGGAATAATGTGATGCAAATGAGCAGTGTAAGGGAGTAATGTAAGGGAGTAATGTGAGTGATGTAAGTGAGCAGTGTAATGTAAGGGAATAATGTGATGCAAATGAGCAGTGTAAGGGAGTAATGTAAGGGAGTAATGTGAGTGATGTAAGTGAGCAGTGTAATGTAAGGGAATAATGTGATGCAAATGAGCAGTGTAAGGGAGTAATGTAAGGGAGTAATGTGATTGATGTAAGTGAGCAGTGTAATATATGTGAGTAATGTGATGTAAGTGAGCAGTGTAATGTAAAGGAGTAATGTGATTGATGTGAAGTGAGCAGTGTAATGTAAGGGAATAATGTGATGCAAATGAGCAGTGTAAGGGAGTAATGTAAGGGAGTAATGTGAGTGATGTAAGTGAGCAGTGTAATGTAAGGGAATAATGTGATGCAAATGAGCAGTGTAAGGGAGTAATGTAAGGGAGTAATGTGAGTGATGTAAGTGAGCAGTGTAATGTAAGGGAATAATGTGATGCAAATGAGCAGTGTAAGGGAGTAATGTAAGGGAGTAATGTGAGTGATGTAAGTGAGCAGTGTAATGTAAGGGAATAATGTGATGCAAATGAGCAGTGTAAGGGAGTAATGTAAGGGAGTAATGTGAGTGATGTAAGTGAGCAGTGTAATGTAAGGGAATAATGTGATGCAAATGAGCAGTGTAAGGGAGTAATGTAAGGGAGTAATGTGAGTGATGTAAGTGAGCAGTGTAATGTAAGGGAATAATGTGATGCAAATGAGCAGTGTAAGGGAGTAATGTAAGGGAGTAATGTGATTGATGTAAGTGAGCAGTGTAATATATGTGAGTAATGTGATGTAAGTGAGCAGTGTAATGTAAAGGAGTAATGTGATTGATGTGAAGTGAGCAGTGTAATGTAAGGGAATAATGTGATGCAAATGAGCAGTGTAAGGGAGTAATGTAAGGGAGTAATGTGAGTGATGTAAGTGAGCAGTGTAATGTAAGGGAATAATGTGATGCAAATGAGCAGTGTAAGGGAGTAATGTAAGGGAGTAATGTGATTGATGTGAAGTGAGCAGTGTAATGTAAGGGAATAATGTGATGCAAATGAGCAGTGTAAGGGAGTAATGTAAGGGAGTAATGTGAGTGATGTAAGTGAGCAGTGTAATGTAAGGGAATAATGTGATGCAAATGAGCAGTGTAAGGGAGTAATGTAAGGGAGTAATGTGAGTGATGTAAGTGAGCAGTGTAATGTAAGGGAATAATGTGATGCAAATGAGCAGTGTAAGGGAGTAATGTAAGGGAGTAATGTGAGTGATGTAAGTGAGCAGTGTAATGTAAGGGAATAATGTGATGCAAATGAGCAGTGTAAGGGAGTAATGTAAGGGAGTAATGTGAGTGATGTAAGTGAGCAGTGTAATGTAAGGGAATAATGTGATGCAAATGAGCAGTGTAAGGGAGTAATGTAAGGGAGTAATGTGATTGATGTGAAGTGAGCAGTGTAATGTAAGGGAATAATGTGATGCAAATGAGCAGTGTAAGGGAGTAATGTAAGGGAGTAATGTGAGTGATGTAAGTGAGCAGTGTAATGTAAGGGAATAATGTGATGCAAATGAGCAGTGTAAGGGAGTAATGTAAGGGAGTAATGTGAGTGATGTAAGTGAGCAGTGTAATGTAAGGGAATAATGTGATGCAAATGAGCAGTGTAAGGGAGTAATGTAAGGGAGTAATGTGATTGATGTAAGTGAGCAGTGTAATATATGTGAGTAATGTGATGTAAGTGAGCAGTGTAATGTAAAGGAGTAATGTGATTGATGTAAGTGAGCAGTGTAATGTAAGCGAATAATGTGATGCAAATGAGCAGTGTAAGGGAGTAATGTAAGGGAGTAATGTGAGTGATGTAAGTGAGCAGTGTAATGTAAGGGAATAATGTGATGCAAATGAGCAGTGTAAGGGAGTAATGTAAGGGAGTAATGTAAGGGAGTAATGTGATTGATGTAAGTGAGCAGTGTAATATATGTGAGTAATGTGATGTAAGTGAGCAGTGTAATGTAAAGGAGTAATGTGATTGATGTGAAGTGAGCAGTGTAATGTAAGGGAATAATGTGATGCAAATGAGCAGTGTAAGGGAGTAATGTAAGGGAGTAATGTGAGTGATGTAAGTGAGCAGTGTAATGTAAGGGAATAATGTGATGCAAATGAGCAGTGTAAGGGAGTAATGTAAGGGAGTAATGTGATTGATGTGAAGTGAGCAGTGTAATGTAAGGGAATAATGTGATGCAAATGAGCAGTGTAAGGGAGTAATGTAAGGGAGTAATGTGAGTGATGTAAGTGAGCAGTGTAATGTAAGGGAATAATGTGATGCAAATGAGCAGTGTAAGGGAGTAATGTAAGGGAGTAATGTGAGTGATGTAAGTGAGCAGTGTAATGTAAGCGAATAATGTGATGCAAATGAGCAGTGTAAGGGAGTAATGTAAGGGAGTAATGTGATTGATGTAAGTGAGCAGTGTAATATATGTGAGTAATGTGATGTAAGTGAGCAGTGTAATGTAAAGGAGTAATGTGATTGATGTGAAGTGAGCAGTGTAATGTAAGGGAGTAATGTGATTGATGTGAAGTGAGCAGTGTAATGTAAGGGAGTAATATGATTGATGTAAGTGAGCAGTGTAATGTAAGGGAATAATGTGATGCAAATGAGCAGTGTAAGGGAGTAATGTAAGGGAGTAATGTGATTGATGTGAAGTGAGCAGTGTAATGTAAGGGAATAATGTGATGCAAATGAGCAGTGTAAGGGAGTAATGTAAGGGAGTAATGTGAGTGATGTAAGTGAGCAGTGTAATGTAAGGGAATAATGTGATGCAAATGAGCAGTGTAAGGGAGTAATGTAAGGGAGTAATGTGAGTGATGTAAGTGAGCAGTGTAATGTAAGGGAATAATGTGATGCAAATGAGCAGTGTAAGGGAGTAATGTGAGTGATGTAAGTGAGCAGTGTAATGTAAGGGAATAATGTGATGCAAATGAGCAGTGTAAGGGAGTAATGTAAGGGAGTAATGTGAGTGATGTAAGTGAGCAGTGTAATATATGTGAGTAATGTGATGTAAGTGAGCAGTGTAATGTAAGGGAGTAATGTGATTGATGTGAAGTGAGCAGTGTAATGTAAGGGAATAATGTGATGCAAATGAGCAGTGTAAGGGAGTAATGTAAGGGAGTAATGTGAGTGATGTAAGTGAGCAGTGTAATGTAAGGGAATAATGTGATGCAAATGAGCAGTGTAAGGGAGTAATGTAAGGGAGTAATGTGAGTGATGTAAGTGAGCAGTGTAATGTAAGGGAATAATGTGATGCAAATGAGCAGTGTAAGGGAGTAATGTGAGTGATGTAAGTGAGCAGTGTAATGTAAGGGAATAATGTGATGCAAATGAGCAGTGTAAGGGAGTAATGTAAGGGAGTAATGTGAGTGATGTAAGTGAGCAGTGTAATATATGTGAGTAATGTGATGTAAGTGAGCAGTGTAATGTAAGGGAGTAATGTGATTGATGTGAAGTGAGCAGTGTAATGTAAGGGAATAATGTGATGCAAATGAGCAGTGTAAGGGAGTAATGTAAGGGAGTAATGTGAGTGATGTAAGTGAGCAGTGTAATGTAAGGGAATAATGTGATGCAAATGAGCAGTGTAAGGGAGTAATGTAAGGGAGTAATGTGAGTGATGTAAGTGAGCAGTGTAATGTAAGGGAATAATGTGATGCAAATGAGCAGTGTAAGGGAGTAATGTAAGGGAGTAATGTGATTGATGTAAGTGAGCAGTGTAATATATGTGAGTAATGTGATGTAAGTGAGCAGTGTAATGTAAAGGAGTAATGTGATTGATGTGAAGTGAGCAGTGTAATGTAAGGGAGTAATATGATTGATGTAAGTGAGCAGTGTAATGTAAGGGAATAATGTGATGCAAATGAGCAGTGTAAGGGAGTAATGTAAGGGAGTAATGTGATTGATGTGAAGTGAGCAGTGTAATGTAAGGGAATAATGTGATGCAAATGAGCAGTGTAAGGGAGTAATGTAAGGGAGTAATGTGAGTGATGTAAGTGAGCAGTGTAATGTAAGGGAATAATGTGATGCAAATGAGCAGTGTAAGGGAGTAATGTAAGGGAGTAATGTGAGTGATGTAAGTGAGCAGTGTAATGTAAGGGAATAATGTGATGCAAATGAGCAGTGTAAGGGAGTAATGTGAGTGATGTAAGTGAGCAGTGTAATGTAAGGGAATAATGTGATGCAAATGAGCAGTGTAAGGGAGTAATGTAAGGGAGTAATGTGAGTGATGTAAGTGAGCAGTGTAATATATGTGAGTAATGTGATGTAAGTGAGCAGTGTAATGTAAGGGAGTAATGTGATTGATGTGAAGTGAGCAGTGTAATGTAAGGGAATAATGTGATGCAAATGAGCAGTGTAAGGGAGTAATGTAAGGGAGTAATGTGAGTGATGTAAGTGAGCAGTGTAATGTAAGGGAATAATGTGATGCAAATGAGCAGTGTAAGGGAGTAATGTAAGGGAGTAATGTGAGTGATGTAAGTGAGCAGTGTAATGTAAGGGAATAATGTGATGCAAATGAGCAGTGTAAGGGAGTAATGTAAGGGAGTAATGTGAGTGATGTAAGTGAGCAGTGTAATGTAAGGGAATAATGTGATGCAAATGAGCAGTGTAAGGGAGTAATGTGAGTGATGTAAGTGAGCAGTGTAATGTAAGGGAATAATGTGATGCAAATGAGCAGTGTAAGGGAGTAATGTAAGGGAGTAATGTGAGTGATGTAAGTGAGCAGTGTAATATATGTGAGTAATGTGATGTAAGTGAGCAGTGTAATGTAAGGGAGTAATGTGATTGATGTGAAGTGAGCAGTGTAATGTAAGTGAATAATGTGATGCAAATGAGCAGTGTAAGGGAGTAATGTAAAGGAGTAATGTGATTGATGTAAGTGAGCAGTGTAATGTAAAGGAGTAATGTGATTGATGTAAGTGAGCAGTGTAATGTAAAGGAGTAATGTGATTGATGTAAGTGAGCAGTGTAATGTAAAGGAGTAATGTGATTGATGTGAAGTGAGCAGTGTAATGTAAGGGAATAATGTGATGCAAATGAGCAGTGTAAGGGAGTAATGTAAGGGAGTAATGTGAGTGATGTAAGTGAGCAGTGTAATGTAAGGGAATAATGTGATGCAAATGAGCAGTGTAAGGGAGTAATGTAAGGGAGTAATGTGAGTGATGTAAGTGAGCAGTGTAATGTAAGGGAATAATGTGATTGATGTAAGTGAGCAGTGTAATATATGTGAGTGATGTAAGTGAGCAGTGTAATGTAAAGGAGTAATGTGATTGATGTAAGTGAGCAGTGTAATGTAAAGGAGTAATGTGATTGATGTAAGTGAGCAGTGTAATGTAAAGGAGTAATGTGATTGATGTGAAGTGAGCAGTGTAATGTAAAGGAGTAATGTGATTGATGTGAAGTGAGCAGTGTAATGTAAGGGAATAATGTGATGCAAATGAGCAGTGTAAGGGAGTAATGTAAGGGAGTAATGTGAGTGATGTAAGTGAGCAGTGTAATGTAAAGGAGTAATGTGAGTGATGTAAGTGAGCAGTGTAATGTAAGGGAATAATGTGATGCAAATGAGCAGTGTAAGGGAGTAATGTAAGGGAGTAATGTGAGTGATGTAAGTGAGCAGTGTAATGTAAGGGAATAATGTGATGCAAATGAGCAGTGTAAGGGAGTAATGTAAGGGAGTAATGTGAGTGATGTAAGTGAGCAGTGTAATGTAAGGGAATAATGTGATTGATGTAAGTGAGCAGTGTAATATATGTGAGTGATGTAAGTGAGCAGTGTAATGTAAAGGAGTAATGTGATTGATGTAAGTGAGCAGTGTAATGTAAAGGAGTAATGTGATTGATGTAAGTGAGCAGTGTAATGTAAAGGAGTAATGTGATTGATGTGAAGTGAGCAGTGTAATGTAAAGGAGTAATGTGATTGATGTGAAGTGAGCAGTGTAATGTAAGGGAATAATGTGATGCAAATGAGCAGTGTAAGGGAGTAATGTAAGGGAGTAATGTGAGTGATGTAAGTGAGCAGTGTAATATATGTGAGTAATGTGATGTAAGTGAGCAGTGTAATGTAAAGGAGTAATGTGAGTGATGTAAGTGAGCAGTGTAATGTAAAGGAGTAATGTGATTGATGTAAGTGAGCAGTGTAATGTAAAGGAGTAATGTGATTGATGTAAGTGAGCAGTGTAATGTAAGGGAATAATGTGATGCAAATGAGCAGTGTAAGGGAGTAATGTAAGGGAGTAATGTGAGTGATGTAAGTGAGCAGTGTAATGTAAGGGAATAATGTGATGCAAATGAGCAGTGTAAGGGAGTAATGTAAGGGAGTAATGTGAGTGATGTAAGTGAGCAGTGTAATGTAAGGGAATAATGTGATGCAAATGAGCAGTGTAAGGGAGTAATGTAAGGGAGTAATGTGATTGATGTAAGTGAGCAGTGTAATGTAAAGGAGTAATGTGATTGATGTGAGGTGAGCAGTGTAATGTAAAGGAGTAATGTGATTGATGTGAAGTGAGCAGTGTAATGTAAGGGAATAATGTGATGCAAATGAGCAGTGTAAGGGAGTAATGTAAGGGAGTAATGTGAGTGATGTAAGTGAGCAGTGTAATGTAAAGGAGTAATGTGAGTGATGTAAGTGAGCAGTGTAATGTAAGGGAATAATGTGATGCAAATGAGCAGTGTAAGGGAGTAATGTAAGGGAGTAATGTGAGTGATGTAAGTGAGCAGTGTAATGTAAGGGAATAATGTGATGCAAATGAGCAGTGTAAGGGAGTAATGTAAGGGAGTAATGTGATTGATGTAAGTGAGCAGTGTAATATATGTGAGTAATGTGATGTAAGTGAGCAGTGTAATGTAAAGGAGTAATGTGAGTGATGTAAGTGAGCAGTGTAATGTAAGGGAATAATGTGATGCAAATGAGCAGTGTAAGGGAGTAATGTAAGGGAGTAATGTGAGTGATGTAAGTGAGCAGTGTAATGTAAGGGAATAATGTGATGCAAATGAGCAGTGTAAGGGAGTAATGTGAGTGATGTAAGTGAGCAGTGTAATGTAAGGGAATAATGTGATGCAAATGAGCAGTGTAAGGGAGTAATGTAAGGGAGTAATGTGAGTGATGTAAGTGAGCAGTGTAATATATGTGAGTAATGTGATGTAAGTGAGCAGTGTAATGTAAAGGAGTAATGTGAGTGATGTAAGTGAGCAGTGTAATGTAAAGGAGTAATGTGATTGATGTAAGTGAGCAGTGTAATATATGTGAGTGATGTAAGTGAGCAGTGTAATGTAAAGGAGTAATGTGATTGATGTAAGTGAGCAGTGTAATGTAAAGGAGTAATGTGATTGATGTAAGTGAGCAGTGTAATGTAAAGGAGTAATGTGATTGATGTGAAGTGAGCAGTGTAATGTAAAGGAGTAATGTGATTGATGTGAAGTGAGCAGTGTAATGTAAGGGAATAATGTGATGCAAATGAGCAGTGTAAGGGAGTAATGTAAGGGAGTAATGTGAGTGATGTAAGTGAGCAGTGTAATGTAAAGGAGTAATGTGAGTGATGTAAGTGAGCAGTGTAATGTAAGGGAATAATGTGATGCAAATGAGCAGTGTAAGGGAGTAATGTAAGGGAGTAATGTGAGTGATGTAAGTGAGCAGTGTAATGTAAGGGAATAATGTGATGCAAATGAGCAGTGTAAGGGAGTAATGTAAGGGAGTAATGTGAGTGATGTAAGTGAGCAGTGTAATGTAAGGGAATAATGTGATTGATGTAAGTGAGCAGTGTAATATATGTGAGTGATGTAAGTGAGCAGTGTAATGTAAAGGAGTAATGTGATTGATGTAAGTGAGCAGTGTAATGTAAAGGAGTAATGTGATTGATGTAAGTGAGCAGTGTAATGTAAAGGAGTAATGTGATTGATGTGAAGTGAGCAGTGTAATGTAAAGGAGTAATGTGATTGATGTGAAGTGAGCAGTGTAATGTAAGGGAATAATGTGATGCAAATGAGCAGTGTAAGGGAGTAATGTAAGGGAGTAATGTGAGTGATGTAAGTGAGCAGTGTAATATATGTGAGTAATGTGATGTAAGTGAGCAGTGTAATGTAAAGGAGTAATGTGAGTGATGTAAGTGAGCAGTGTAATGTAAAGGAGTAATGTGATTGATGTAAGTGAGCAGTGTAATGTAAAGGAGTAATGTGATTGATGTAAGTGAGCAGTGTAATGTAAGGGAATAATGTGATGCAAATGAGCAGTGTAAGGGAGTAATGTAAGGGAGTAATGTGAGTGATGTAAGTGAGCAGTGTAATGTAAGGGAATAATGTGATGCAAATGAGCAGTGTAAGGGAGTAATGTAAGGGAGTAATGTGAGTGATGTAAGTGAGCAGTGTAATGTAAGGGAATAATGTGATGCAAATGAGCAGTGTAAGGGAGTAATGTAAGGGAGTAATGTGATTGATGTAAGTGAGCAGTGTAATGTAAAGGAGTAATGTGATTGATGTGAGGTGAGCAGTGTAATGTAAAGGAGTAATGTGATTGATGTGAAGTGAGCAGTGTAATGTAAGGGAATAATGTGATGCAAATGAGCAGTGTAAGGGAGTAATGTAAGGGAGTAATGTGAGTGATGTAAGTGAGCAGTGTAATGTAAAGGAGTAATGTGAGTGATGTAAGTGAGCAGTGTAATGTAAGGGAATAATGTGATGCAAATGAGCAGTGTAAGGGAGTAATGTAAGGGAGTAATGTGAGTGATGTAAGTGAGCAGTGTAATGTAAGGGAATAATGTGATGCAAATGAGCAGTGTAAGGGAGTAATGTAAGGGAGTAATGTGATTGATGTAAGTGAGCAGTGTAATATATGTGAGTAATGTGATGTAAGTGAGCAGTGTAATGTAAAGGAGTAATGTGAGTGATGTAAGTGAGCAGTGTAATGTAAGGGAATAATGTGATGCAAATGAGCAGTGTAAGGGAGTAATGTAAGGGAGTAATGTGAGTGATGTAAGTGAGCAGTGTAATGTAAGGGAATAATGTGATGCAAATGAGCAGTGTAAGGGAGTAATGTGAGTGATGTAAGTGAGCAGTGTAATGTAAGGGAATAATGTGATGCAAATGAGCAGTGTAAGGGAGTAATGTAAGGGAGTAATGTGAGTGATGTAAGTGAGCAGTGTAATATATGTGAGTAATGTGATGTAAGTGAGCAGTGTAATGTAAAGGAGTAATGTGAGTGATGTAAGTGAGCAGTGTAATGTAAAGGAGTAATGTGATTGATGTAAGTGAGCAGTGTAATGTAAAGGAGTAATGTGATTGATGTAAGTGAGCAGTGTAATGTAAGGGAATAATGTGATGCAAATGAGCAGTGTAAGGGAGTAATGTAAGGGAGTAATGTGAGTGATGTAAGTGAGCAGTGTAATGTAAGGGAATAATGTGATGCAAATGAGCAGTGTAAGGGAGTAATGTAAGGGAGTAATGTGATTGATGTAAGTGAGCAGTGTAATATATGTGAGTAATGTGATGTAAGTGAGCAGTGTAATGTAAAGGAGTAATGTGAGTGATGTAAGTGAGCAGTGTAATGTAAAGGAGTAATGTGATTGATGTAAGTGAGCAGTGTAATGTAAAGGAGTAATGTGATTGATGTAAGTGAGCAGTGTAATGTAAGGGAATAATGTGATGCAAATGAGCAGTGTAAGGGAGTAATGTAAGGGAGTAATGTGAGTGATGTAAGTGAGCAGTGTAATGTAAGGGAATAATGTGATGCAAATGAGCAGTGTAAGGGAGTAATGTAAGGGAGTAATGTGAGTGATGTAAGTGAGCAGTGTAATGTAAGGGAATAATGTGATTGATGTAAGTGAGCAGTGTAATATATGTGAGTGATGTAAGTGAGCAGTGTAATGTAAAGGAGTAATGTGATTGATGTAAGTGAGCAGTGTAATGTAAAGGAGTAATGTGATTGATGTAAGTGAGCAGTGTAATGTAAAGGAGTAATGTGATTGATGTGAAGTGAGCAGTGTAATGTAAAGGAGTAATGTGATTGATGTGAAGTGAGCAGTGTAATGTAAGGGAATAATGTGATGCAAATGAGCAGTGTAAGGGAGTAATGTAAGGGAGTAATGTGATTGATGTAAGTGAGCAGTGTAATATATGTGAGTAATGTGATGTAAGTGAGCAGTGTAATGTAAAGGAGTAATGTGAGTGATGTAAGTGAGCAGTGTAATGTAAGGGAATAATGTGATGCAAATGAGCAGTGTAAGGGAGTAATGTAAGGGAGTAATGTGAGTGATGTAAGTGAGCAGTGTAATGTAAGGGAATAATGTGATTGATGTAAGTGAGCAGTGTAATATATGTGAGTGATGTAAGTGAGCAGTGTAATGTAAAGGAGTAATGTGATTGATGTAAGTGAGCAGTGTAATGTAAAGGAGTAATGTGATTGATGTAAGTGAGCAGTGTAATGTAAAGGAGTAATGTGATTGATGTGAAGTGAGCAGTGTAATGTAAAGGAGTAATGTGATTGATGTGAAGTGAGCAGTGTAATGTAAGGGAATAATGTGATGCAAATGAGCAGTGTAAGGGAGTAATGTAAGGGAGTAATGTGAGTGATGTAAGTGAGCAGTGTAATATATGTGAGTAATGTGATGTAAGTGAGCAGTGTAATGTAAAGGAGTAATGTGAGTGATGTAAGTGAGCAGTGTAATGTAAAGGAGTAATGTGATTGATGTAAGTGAGCAGTGTAATGTAAAGGAGTAATGTGATTGATGTAAGTGAGCAGTGTAATGTAAGGGAATAATGTGATGCAAATGAGCAGTGTAAGGGAGTAATGTAAGGGAGTAATGTGAGTGATGTAAGTGAGCAGTGTAATGTAAGGGAATAATGTGATGCAAATGAGCAGTGTAAGGGAGTAATGTAAGGGAGTAATGTGAGTGATGTAAGTGAGCAGTGTAATGTAAGGGAATAATGTGATGCAAATGAGCAGTGTAAGGGAGTAATGTAAGGGAGTAATGTGATTGATGTAAGTGAGCAGTGTAATGTAAAGGAGTAATGTGATTGATGTGAGGTGAGCAGTGTAATGTAAAGGAGTAATGTGATTGATGTGAAGTGAGCAGTGTAATGTAAGGGAATAATGTGATGCAAATGAGCAGTGTAAGGGAGTAATGTAAGGGAGTAATGTGAGTGATGTAAGTGAGCAGTGTAATGTAAAGGAGTAATGTGAGTGATGTAAGTGAGCAGTGTAATGTAAGGGAATAATGTGATGCAAATGAGCAGTGTAAGGGAGTAATGTAAGGGAGTAATGTGAGTGATGTAAGTGAGCAGTGTAATGTAAGGGAATAATGTGATGCAAATGAGCAGTGTAAGGGAGTAATGTAAGGGAGTAATGTGATTGATGTAAGTGAGCAGTGTAATATATGTGAGTAATGTGATGTAAGTGAGCAGTGTAATGTAAAGGAGTAATGTGAGTGATGTAAGTGAGCAGTGTAATGTAAGGGAATAATGTGATGCAAATGAGCAGTGTAAGGGAGTAATGTAAGGGAGTAATGTGAGTGATGTAAGTGAGCAGTGTAATGTAAGGGAATAATGTGATGCAAATGAGCAGTGTAAGGGAGTAATGTGAGTGATGTAAGTGAGCAGTGTAATGTAAGGGAATAATGTGATGCAAATGAGCAGTGTAAGGGAGTAATGTAAGGGAGTAATGTGAGTGATGTAAGTGAGCAGTGTAATATATGTGAGTAATGTGATGTAAGTGAGCAGTGTAATGTAAAGGAGTAATGTGAGTGATGTAAGTGAGCAGTGTAATGTAAAGGAGTAATGTGATTGATGTAAGTGAGCAGTGTAATGTAAAGGAGTAATGTGATTGATGTAAGTGAGCAGTGTAATGTAAGGGAATAATGTGATGCAAATGAGCAGTGTAAGGGAGTAATGTAAGGGAGTAATGTGAGTGATGTAAGTGAGCAGTGTAATGTAAGGGAATAATGTGATGCAAATGAGCAGTGTAAGGGAGTAATGTAAGGGAGTAATGTGATTGATGTAAGTGAGCAGTGTAATATATGTGAGTAATGTGATGTAAGTGAGCAGTGTAATGTAAAGGAGTAATGTGAGTGATGTAAGTGAGCAGTGTAATGTAAAGGAGTAATGTGATTGATGTAAGTGAGCAGTGTAATGTAAAGGAGTAATGTGATTGATGTAAGTGAGCAGTGTAATGTAAGGGAATAATGTGATGCAAATGAGCAGTGTAAGGGAGTAATGTAAGGGAGTAATGTGAGTGATGTAAGTGAGCAGTGTAATGTAAGGGAATAATGTGATGCAAATGAGCAGTGTAAGGGAGTAATGTAAGGGAGTAATGTGAGTGATGTAAGTGAGCAGTGTAATGTAAGGGAATAATGTGATTGATGTAAGTGAGCAGTGTAATATATGTGAGTGATGTAAGTGAGCAGTGTAATGTAAAGGAGTAATGTGATTGATGTAAGTGAGCAGTGTAATGTAAAGGAGTAATGTGATTGATGTAAGTGAGCAGTGTAATGTAAAGGAGTAATGTGATTGATGTGAAGTGAGCAGTGTAATGTAAAGGAGTAATGTGATTGATGTGAAGTGAGCAGTGTAATGTAAGGGAATAATGTGATGCAAATGAGCAGTGTAAGGGAGTAATGTAAGGGAGTAATGTGATTGATGTAAGTGAGCAGTGTAATATATGTGAGTAATGTGATGTAAGTGAGCAGTGTAATGTAAAGGAGTAATGTGAGTGATGTAAGTGAGCAGTGTAATGTAAGGGAATAATGTGATGCAAATGAGCAGTGTAAGGGAGTAATGTAAGGGAGTAATGTGAGTGATGTAAGTGAGCAGTGTAATGTAAGGGAATAATGTGATGCAAATGAGCAGTGTAAGGGAGTAATGTAAGGGAGTAATGTGATTGATGTAAGTGAGCAGTGTAATATATGTGAGTAATGTGATGTAAGTGAGCAGTGTAATGTAAAGGAGTAATGTGAGTGATGTAAGTGAGCAGTGTAATGTAAGGGAATAATGTGATGCAAATGAGCAGTGTAAGGGAGTAATGTAAGGGAGTAATGTGAGTGATGTAAGTGAGCAGTGTAATGTAAGGGAATAATGTGATGCAAATGAGCAGTGTAAGGGAGTAATGTGAGTGATGTAAGTGAGCAGTGTAATGTAAGGGAATAATGTGATGCAAATGAGCAGTGTAAGGGAGTAATGTAAGGGAGTAATGTGAGTGATGTAAGTAAGCAGTGTAATATATGTGAGTAATGTGATGTAAGTGAGCAGTGTAATGTAAGGGAGTAATGTGATTGATGTGAAGTGAGCAGTGTAATGTAAGGGAATAATGTGATGCAAATGAGCAGTGTAAGGGAGTAATGTAAAGGAGTAATGTGATTGATGTAAGTGAGCAGTGTAATGTAAAGGAGTAATGTGATTGATGTAAGTGAGCAGTGTAATGTAAAGGAGTAATGTGATTGATGTAAGTGAGCAGTGTAATGTAAAGGAGTAATGTGATTGATGTGAAGTGAGCAGTGTAATGTAAAGGAGTAATGTGATTGATGTGAAGTGAGCAGTGTAATGTAAGGGAATAATGTGATGCAAATGAGCAGTGTAAGGGAGTAATGTAAGGGAGTAATGTGAGTGATGTAAGTGAGCAGTGTAATGTAAGGGAATAATGTGATGCAAATGAGCAATGTAAGGGAGTAATGTAAGGGAGTAATGTGAGTGATGTAAGTGAGCAGTGTAATGTAAGGGAATAATGTGATGCAAATGAGCAGTGTAAGGGAGTAATGTAAGGGAGTAATGTGAGTGATGTAAGTGAGCAGTGTAATGTAAGGGAATAATGTGATGCAAATGAGCAGTGTAAGGGAGTAATGTAAGGGAGTAATGTGAGTGATGTAAGTGAGCAGTGTAATGTAAAGGAGTAATGTGAGTGATGTAAGTGAGCAGTGTAATGTAAAGGAGTAATGTGATTGATGTAAGTGAGCAGTGTAATGTAAAGGAGTAATGTGATTGATGTAAGTGAGCAGTGTAATGTAAGGGAATAATGTGATGCAAATGAGCAGTGTAAGGGAGTAATGTAAGGGAGTAATGTGAGTGATGTAAGTGAGCAGTGTAATGTAAGGGAATAATGTGATGCAAATGAGCAGTGTAAGGGAGTAATGTAAGGGAGTAATGTGAGTGATGTAAGTGAGCAGTGTAATGTAAGGGAATAATGTGATGCAAATGAGCAGTGTAAGGGAGTAATGTAAGGGAGTAATGTGATTGATGTAAGTGAGCAGTGTAATATATGTGAGTAATGTGATGTAAGTGAGCAGTGTAATGTAAAGGAGTAATGTGAGTGATGTAAGTGAGCAGTGTAATGTAAGGGAATAATGTGATGCAAATGAGCAGTGTAAGGGAGTAATGTGAGTGATGTAAGTGAGCAGTGTAATGTAAGGGAATAATGTGATGCAAATGAGCAGTGTAAGGGAGTAATGTAAGGGAGTAATGTGATTGATGTAAGTGAGCAGTGTAATATATGTGAGTAATGTGATGTAAGTGAGCAGTGTAATGTAAAGGAGTAATGTGAGTGATGTAAGTGAGCAGTGTAATGTAAGGGAATAATGTGATGCAAATGAGCAGTGTAAGGGAGTAATGTAAGGGAGTAATGTGAGTGATGTAAGTGAGCAGTGTAATGTAAGGGAATAATGTGATGCAAATGAGCAGTGTAAGGGAGTAATGTGAGTGATGTAAGTGAGCAGTGTAATGTAAGGGAATAATGTGATGCAAATGAGCAGTGTAAGGGAGTAATGTAAGGGAGTAATGTGAGTGATGTAAGTGAGCAGTGTAATATATGTGAGTAATGTGATGTAAGTGAGCAGTGTAATGTAAGGGAGTAATGTGATTGATGTGAAGTGAGCAGTGTAATGTAAGGGAATAATGTGATGCAAATGAGCAGTGTAAGGGAGTAATGTAAAGGAGTAATGTGATTGATGTAAGTGAGCAGTGTAATGTAAAGGAGTAATGTGATTGATGTAAGTGAGCAGTGTAATGTAAAGGAGTAATGTGATTGATGTAAGTGAGCAGTGTAATGTAAAGGAGTAATGTGATTGATGTGAAGTGAGCAGTGTAATGTAAAGGAGTAATGTGATTGATGTGAAGTGAGCAGTGTAATGTAAGGGAATAATGTGATGCAAATGAGCAGTGTAAGGGAGTAATGTAAAGGAGTAATGTGATTGATGTAAGTGAGCAGTGTAATGTAAAGGAGTAATGTGATTGATGTAAGTGAGCAGTGTAATGTAAAGGAGTAATGTGATTGATGTGAAGTGAGCAGTGTAATGTAAGGGAATAATGTGATGCAAATGAGCAGTGTAAGGGAGTAATGTAAAGGAGTAATGTGATTGATGTAAGTGAGCAGTGTAATGTAAAGGAGTAATGTGATTGATGTAAGTGAGCAGTGTAATGTAAAGGAGTAATGTGATTGATGTAAGTGAGCAGTGTAATGTAAAGGAGTAATGTGATTGATGTGAAGTGAGCAGTGTAATGTAAAGGAGTAATGTGATTGATGTGAAGTGAGCAGTGTAATGTAAGGGAATAATGTGATGCAAATGAGCAGTGTAAGGGAGTAATGTAAGGGAGTAATGTGAGTGATGTAAGTGAGCAGTGTAATGTAAGGGAATAATGTGATGCAAATGAGCAGTGTAAGGGAGTAATGTAAGGGAGTAATGTGAGTGATGTAAGTGAGCAGTGTAATGTAAGGGAATAATGTGATGCAAATGAGCAGTGTAAGGGAGTAATGTAAGGGAGTAATGTGATTGATGTAAGTGAGCAGTGTAATGTAAAGGAGTAATGTGATTGATGTGAAGTGAGCAGTGTAATGTAAGGGAATAATGTGATGCAAATGAGCAGTGTAAGGGAGTAATGTAAAGGAGTAATGTGATTGATGTAAGTGAGCAGTGTAATGTAAAGGAGTAATGTGATGCAAATGAGCAGTGTAAGGGAGTAATGTAAAGGAGTAATGTGATTGATGTAAGTGAGCAGTGTAATGTAAGGGAATAATGTGATGCAAATGAGCAGTGTAAGGGAGTAATGTGAGTGATGTAAGTGAGCAGTGTAATGTAAGGGAATAATGTGATGCAAATGAGCAGTGTAAGGGAGTAATGTAAGGGAGTAATGTGAGTGATGTAAGTGAGCAGTGTAATATATGTGAGTAATGTGATGTAAGTGAGCAGTGTAATGTAAGGGAATAATGTGATGCAAATGAGCAGTGTAAGGGAGTAATGTGAGTGATGTAAGTGAGCAGTGTAATGTAAGGGAATAATGTGATGCAAATGAGCAGTGTAAGGGAGTAATGTAAGGGAGTAATGTGAGTGATGTAAGTGAGCAGTGTAATGTAAGGGAATAATGTGATGCAAATGAGCAGTGTAAGGGAGTAATGTAAGGGAGTAATGTGAGTGATGTAAGTGAGCAGTGTAATGTAAAGGAGTAATGTGAGTGATGTAAGTGAGCAGTGTAATGTAAAGGAGTAATGTGATTGATGTAAGTGAGCAGTGTAATGTAAAGGAGTAATGTGATTGATGTAAGTGAGCAGTGTAATGTAAGGGAATAATGTGATGCAAATGAGCAGTGTAAGGGAGTAATGTAAGGGAGTAATGTGAGTGATGTAAGTGAGCAGTGTAATGTAAGGGAATAATGTGATGCAAATGAGCAGTGTAAGGGAGTAATGTAAGGGAGTAATGTGAGTGATGTAAGTGAGCAGTGTAATGTAAGGGAGTAATGTGAGTGATGTAAGTGAGCAGTGTAATGTAAGGGAATAATGTGATGCAAATGAGCAGTGTAAGGGAGTAATGTAAAGGAGTAATGTGATTGATGTAAGTGAGCAGTGTAATGTAAAGGAGTAATGTGATTGATGTAAGTGAGCAGTGTAATGTAAAGGAGTAATGTGATTGATGTAAGTGAGCAGTGTAATGTAAAGGAGTAATGTGATTGATGTGAAGTGAGCAGTGTAATGTAAAGGAGTAATGTGATTGATGTGAAGTGAGCAGTGTAATGTAAGGGAATAATGTGATGCAAATGAGCAGTGTAAGGGAGTAATGTAAGGGAGTAATGTGAGTGATGTAAGTGAGCAGTGTAATATATGTGAGTAATGTGATGTAAGTGAGCAGTGTAATGTAAAGGAGTAATGTGAGTGATGTAAGTGAGCAGTGTAATGTAAGGGAATAATGTGATGCAAATGAGCAGTGTAAGGGAGTAATGTAAGGGAGTAATGTGAGTGATGTAAGTGAGCAGTGTAATGTAAAGGAGTAATGTGAGTGATGTAAGTGAGCAGTGTAATGTAAGGGAATAATGTGATGCAAATGAGCAGTGTAAGGGAGTAATGTAAGGGAGTAATGTGAGTGATGTAAGTGAGCAGTGTAATGTAAGGGAATAATGTGATGCAAATGAGCAGTGTAAGGGAGTAATGTAAGGGAGTAATGTGATTGATGTAAGTGAGCAGTGTAATATATGTGAGTAATGTGATGTAAGTGAGCAGTGTAATGTAAAGGAGTAATGTGAGTGATGTAAGTGAGCAGTGTAATGTAAGGGAATAATGTGATGCAAATGAGCAGTGTAAGGGAGTAATGTAAGGGAGTAATGTGAGTGATGTAAGTGAGCAGTGTAATGTAAGGGAATAATGTGATGCAAATGAGCAGTGTAAGGGAGTAATGTGAGTGATGTAAGTGAGCAGTGTAATGTAAGGGAATAATGTGATGCAAATGAGCAGTGTAAGGGAGTAATGTAAGGGAGTAATGTGAGTGATGTAAGTGAGCAGTGTAATATATGTGAGTAATGTGATGTAAGTGAGCAGTGTAATGTAAAGGAGTAATGTGAGTGATGTAAGTGAGCAGTGTAATGTAAAGGAGTAATGTGATTGATGTAAGTGAGCAGTGTAATGTAAAGGAGTAATGTGATTGATGTAAGTGAGCAGTGTAATGTAAGGGAATAATGTGATGCAAATGAGCAGTGTAAGGGAGTAATGTAAGGGAGTAATGTGAGTGATGTAAGTGAGCAGTGTAATGTAAGGGAATAATGTGATGCAAATGAGCAGTGTAAGGGAGTAATGTAAGGGAGTAATGTGATTGATGTAAGTGAGCAGTGTAATATATGTGAGTAATGTGATGTAAGTGAGCAGTGTAATGTAAAGGAGTAATGTGAGTGATGTAAGTGAGCAGTGTAATGTAAAGGAGTAATGTGATTGATGTAAGTGAGCAGTGTAATGTAAAGGAGTAATGTGATTGATGTAAGTGAGCAGTGTAATGTAAGGGAATAATGTGATGCAAATGAGCAGTGTAAGGGAGTAATGTAAGGGAGTAATGTGAGTGATGTAAGTGAGCAGTGTAATGTAAGGGAATAATGTGATGCAAATGAGCAGTGTAAGGGAGTAATGTAAGGGAGTAATGTGAGTGATGTAAGTGAGCAGTGTAATGTAAGGGAATAATGTGATTGATGTAAGTGAGCAGTGTAATATATGTGAGTGATGTAAGTGAGCAGTGTAATGTAAAGGAGTAATGTGATTGATGTAAGTGAGCAGTGTAATGTAAAGGAGTAATGTGATTGATGTAAGTGAGCAGTGTAATGTAAAGGAGTAATGTGATTGATGTGAAGTGAGCAGTGTAATGTAAAGGAGTAATGTGATTGATGTGAAGTGAGCAGTGTAATGTAAGGGAATAATGTGATGCAAATGAGCAGTGTAAGGGAGTAATGTAAGGGAGTAATGTGATTGATGTAAGTGAGCAGTGTAATATATGTGAGTAATGTGATGTAAGTGAGCAGTGTAATGTAAAGGAGTAATGTGAGTGATGTAAGTGAGCAGTGTAATGTAAGGGAATAATGTGATGCAAATGAGCAGTGTAAGGGAGTAATGTAAGGGAGTAATGTGAGTGATGTAAGTGAGCAGTGTAATGTAAGGGAATAATGTGATTGATGTAAGTGAGCAGTGTAATATATGTGAGTGATGTAAGTGAGCAGTGTAATGTAAAGGAGTAATGTGATTGATGTAAGTGAGCAGTGTAATGTAAAGGAGTAATGTGATTGATGTAAGTGAGCAGTGTAATGTAAAGGAGTAATGTGATTGATGTGAAGTGAGCAGTGTAATGTAAAGGAGTAATGTGATTGATGTGAAGTGAGCAGTGTAATGTAAGGGAATAATGTGATGCAAATGAGCAGTGTAAGGGAGTAATGTAAGGGAGTAATGTGAGTGATGTAAGTGAGCAGTGTAATATATGTGAGTAATGTGATGTAAGTGAGCAGTGTAATGTAAAGGAGTAATGTGAGTGATGTAAGTGAGCAGTGTAATGTAAAGGAGTAATGTGATTGATGTAAGTGAGCAGTGTAATGTAAAGGAGTAATGTGATTGATGTAAGTGAGCAGTGTAATGTAAGGGAATAATGTGATGCAAATGAGCAGTGTAAGGGAGTAATGTAAGGGAGTAATGTGAGTGATGTAAGTGAGCAGTGTAATGTAAGGGAATAATGTGATGCAAATGAGCAGTGTAAGGGAGTAATGTAAGGGAGTAATGTGAGTGATGTAAGTGAGCAGTGTAATGTAAGGGAATAATGTGATGCAAATGAGCAGTGTAAGGGAGTAATGTAAGGGAGTAATGTGATTGATGTAAGTGAGCAGTGTAATGTAAAGGAGTAATGTGATTGATGTGAGGTGAGCAGTGTAATGTAAAGGAGTAATGTGATTGATGTGAAGTGAGCAGTGTAATGTAAGGGAATAATGTGATGCAAATGAGCAGTGTAAGGGAGTAATGTAAGGGAGTAATGTGAGTGATGTAAGTGAGCAGTGTAATGTAAAGGAGTAATGTGAGTGATGTAAGTGAGCAGTGTAATGTAAGGGAATAATGTGATGCAAATGAGCAGTGTAAGGGAGTAATGTAAGGGAGTAATGTGAGTGATGTAAGTGAGCAGTGTAATGTAAGGGAATAATGTGATGCAAATGAGCAGTGTAAGGGAGTAATGTAAGGGAGTAATGTGATTGATGTAAGTGAGCAGTGTAATATATGTGAGTAATGTGATGTAAGTGAGCAGTGTAATGTAAAGGAGTAATGTGAGTGATGTAAGTGAGCAGTGTAATGTAAGGGAATAATGTGATGCAAATGAGCAGTGTAAGGGAGTAATGTAAGGGAGTAATGTGAGTGATGTAAGTGAGCAGTGTAATGTAAGGGAATAATGTGATGCAAATGAGCAGTGTAAGGGAGTAATGTGAGTGATGTAAGTGAGCAGTGTAATGTAAGGGAATAATGTGATGCAAATGAGCAGTGTAAGGGAGTAATGTAAGGGAGTAATGTGAGTGATGTAAGTGAGCAGTGTAATATATGTGAGTAATGTGATGTAAGTGAGCAGTGTAATGTAAAGGAGTAATGTGAGTGATGTAAGTGAGCAGTGTAATGTAAAGGAGTAATGTGATTGATGTAAGTGAGCAGTGTAATGTAAAGGAGTAATGTGATTGATGTAAGTGAGCAGTGTAATGTAAGGGAATAATGTGATGCAAATGAGCAGTGTAAGGGAGTAATGTAAGGGAGTAATGTGAGTGATGTAAGTGAGCAGTGTAATGTAAGGGAATAATGTGATGCAAATGAGCAGTGTAAGGGAGTAATGTAAGGGAGTAATGTGATTGATGTAAGTGAGCAGTGTAATATATGTGAGTAATGTGATGTAAGTGAGCAGTGTAATGTAAAGGAGTAATGTGAGTGATGTAAGTGAGCAGTGTAATGTAAAGGAGTAATGTGATTGATGTAAGTGAGCAGTGTAATGTAAAGGAGTAATGTGATTGATGTAAGTGAGCAGTGTAATGTAAGGGAATAATGTGATGCAAATGAGCAGTGTAAGGGAGTAATGTAAGGGAGTAATGTGAGTGATGTAAGTGAGCAGTGTAATGTAAGGGAATAATGTGATGCAAATGAGCAGTGTAAGGGAGTAATGTAAGGGAGTAATGTGAGTGATGTAAGTGAGCAGTGTAATGTAAGGGAATAATGTGATTGATGTAAGTGAGCAGTGTAATATATGTGAGTGATGTAAGTGAGCAGTGTAATGTAAAGGAGTAATGTGATTGATGTAAGTGAGCAGTGTAATGTAAAGGAGTAATGTGATTGATGTAAGTGAGCAGTGTAATGTAAAGGAGTAATGTGATTGATGTGAAGTGAGCAGTGTAATGTAAAGGAGTAATGTGATTGATGTGAAGTGAGCAGTGTAATGTAAGGGAATAATGTGATGCAAATGAGCAGTGTAAGGGAGTAATGTAAGGGAGTAATGTGATTGATGTAAGTGAGCAGTGTAATATATGTGAGTAATGTGATGTAAGTGAGCAGTGTAATGTAAAGGAGTAATGTGAGTGATGTAAGTGAGCAGTGTAATGTAAGGGAATAATGTGATGCAAATGAGCAGTGTAAGGGAGTAATGTAAGGGAGTAATGTGAGTGATGTAAGTGAGCAGTGTAATGTAAGGGAATAATGTGATGCAAATGAGCAGTGTAAGGGAGTAATGTAAGGGAGTAATGTGATTGATGTAAGTGAGCAGTGTAATATATGTGAGTAATGTGATGTAAGTGAGCAGTGTAATGTAAAGGAGTAATGTGAGTGATGTAAGTGAGCAGTGTAATGTAAGGGAATAATGTGATGCAAATGAGCAGTGTAAGGGAGTAATGTAAGGGAGTAATGTGAGTGATGTAAGTGAGCAGTGTAATGTAAGGGAATAATGTGATGCAAATGAGCAGTGTAAGGGAGTAATGTGAGTGATGTAAGTGAGCAGTGTAATGTAAGGGAATAATGTGATGCAAATGAGCAGTGTAAGGGAGTAATGTAAGGGAGTAATGTGAGTGATGTAAGTAAGCAGTGTAATATATGTGAGTAATGTGATGTAAGTGAGCAGTGTAATGTAAGGGAGTAATGTGATTGATGTGAAGTGAGCAGTGTAATGTAAGGGAATAATGTGATGCAAATGAGCAGTGTAAGGGAGTAATGTAAAGGAGTAATGTGATTGATGTAAGTGAGCAGTGTAATGTAAAGGAGTAATGTGATTGATGTAAGTGAGCAGTGTAATGTAAAGGAGTAATGTGATTGATGTAAGTGAGCAGTGTAATGTAAAGGAGTAATGTGATTGATGTGAAGTGAGCAGTGTAATGTAAAGGAGTAATGTGATTGATGTGAAGTGAGCAGTGTAATGTAAGGGAATAATGTGATGCAAATGAGCAGTGTAAGGGAGTAATGTAAGGGAGTAATGTGAGTGATGTAAGTGAGCAGTGTAATGTAAGGGAATAATGTGATGCAAATGAGCAATGTAAGGGAGTAATGTAAGGGAGTAATGTGAGTGATGTAAGTGAGCAGTGTAATGTAAGGGAATAATGTGATGCAAATGAGCAGTGTAAGGGAGTAATGTAAGGGAGTAATGTGAGTGATGTAAGTGAGCAGTGTAATGTAAGGGAATAATGTGATGCAAATGAGCAGTGTAAGGGAGTAATGTAAGGGAGTAATGTGAGTGATGTAAGTGAGCAGTGTAATGTAAAGGAGTAATGTGAGTGATGTAAGTGAGCAGTGTAATGTAAAGGAGTAATGTGATTGATGTAAGTGAGCAGTGTAATGTAAAGGAGTAATGTGATTGATGTAAGTGAGCAGTGTAATGTAAGGGAATAATGTGATGCAAATGAGCAGTGTAAGGGAGTAATGTAAGGGAGTAATGTGAGTGATGTAAGTGAGCAGTGTAATGTAAGGGAATAATGTGATGCAAATGAGCAGTGTAAGGGAGTAATGTAAGGGAGTAATGTGAGTGATGTAAGTGAGCAGTGTAATGTAAGGGAATAATGTGATGCAAATGAGCAGTGTAAGGGAGTAATGTAAGGGAGTAATGTGATTGATGTAAGTGAGCAGTGTAATATATGTGAGTAATGTGATGTAAGTGAGCAGTGTAATGTAAAGGAGTAATGTGAGTGATGTAAGTGAGCAGTGTAATGTAAGGGAATAATGTGATGCAAATGAGCAGTGTAAGGGAGTAATGTGAGTGATGTAAGTGAGCAGTGTAATGTAAGGGAATAATGTGATGCAAATGAGCAGTGTAAGGGAGTAATGTAAGGGAGTAATGTGATTGATGTAAGTGAGCAGTGTAATATATGTGAGTAATGTGATGTAAGTGAGCAGTGTAATGTAAAGGAGTAATGTGAGTGATGTAAGTGAGCAGTGTAATGTAAGGGAATAATGTGATGCAAATGAGCAGTGTAAGGGAGTAATGTAAGGGAGTAATGTGAGTGATGTAAGTGAGCAGTGTAATGTAAGGGAATAATGTGATGCAAATGAGCAGTGTAAGGGAGTAATGTAAGGGAGTAATGTGAGTGATGTAAGTGAGCAGTGTAATATATGTGAGTAATGTGATTGATGTAAGTGAGCAGTGTAATGTAAGGGAGTAATGTGATTGATGTGAAGTGAGCAGTGTAATGTAAGGGAATAATGTGATGCAAATGAGCAGTGTAAGGGAGTAATGTAAAGGAGTAATGTGATTGATGTAAGTGAGCAGTGTAATGTAAAGGAGTAATGTGATTGATGTAAGTGAGCAGTGTAATGTAAAGGAGTAATGTGATTGATGTGAAGTGAGCAGTGTAATGTAAAGGAGTAATGTGATTGATGTGAAGTGAGCAGTGTAATGTAAGGGAATAATGTGATGCAAATGAGCAGTGTAAGGGAGTAATGTAAAGGAGTAATGTGATTGATGTAAGTGAGCAGTGTAATGTAAAGGAGTAATGTGATTGATGTAAGTGAGCAGTGTAATGTAAAGGAGTAATGTGATTGATGTGAAGTGAGCAGTGTAATGTAAGGGAATAATGTGATGCAAATGAGCAGTGTAAGGGAGTAATGTAAAGGAGTAATGTGATTGATGTAAGTGAGCAGTGTAATGTAAAGGAGTAATGTGATTGATGTAAGTGAGCAGTGTAATGTAAAGGAGTAATGTGATTGATGTAAGTGAGCAGTGTAATGTAAAGGAGTAATGTGATTGATGTGAAGTGAGCAGTGTAATGTAAAGGAGTAATGTGATTGATGTGAAGTGAGCAGTGTAATGTAAGGGAATAATGTGATGCAAATGAGCAGTGTAAGGGAGTAATGTAAGGGAGTAATGTGAGTGATGTAAGTGAGCAGTGTAATGTAAGGGAATAATGTGATGCAAATGAGCAGTGTAAGGGAGTAATGTAAGGGAGTAATGTGAGTGATGTAAGTGAGCAGTGTAATGTAAGGGAATAATGTGATGCAAATGAGCAGTGTAAGGGAGTAATGTAAGGGAGTAATGTGATTGATGTAAGTGAGCAGTGTAATGTAAAGGAGTAATGTGATTGATGTGAAGTGAGCAGTGTAATGTAAGGGAATAATGTGATGCAAATGAGCAGTGTAAGGGAGTAATGTAAAGGAGTAATGTGATTGATGTAAGTGAGCAGTGTAATGTAAAGGAGTAATGTGATGCAAATGAGCAGTGTAAGGGAGTAATGTAAAGGAGTAATGTGATTGATGTAAGTGAGCAGTGTAATGTAAGGGAATAATGTGATGCAAATGAGCAGTGTAAGGGAGTAATGTGAGTGATGTAAGTGAGCAGTGTAATGTAAGGGAATAATGTGATGCAAATGAGCAGTGTAAGGGAGTAATGTAAGGGAGTAATGTGAGTGATGTAAGTGAGCAGTGTAATATATGTGAGTAATGTGATGTAAGTGAGCAGTGTAATGTAAGGGAATAATGTGATGCAAATGAGCAGTGTAAGGGAGTAATGTGAGTGATGTAAGTGAGCAGTGTAATGTAAGGGAATAATGTGATGCAAATGAGCAGTGTAAGGGAGTAATGTAAGGGAGTAATGTGAGTGATGTAAGTGAGCAGTGTAATGTAAGGGAATAATGTGATGCAAATGAGCAGTGTAAGGGAGTAATGTAAGGGAGTAATGTGAGTGATGTAAGTGAGCAGTGTAATGTAAAGGAGTAATGTGAGTGATGTAAGTGAGCAGTGTAATGTAAAGGAGTAATGTGATTGATGTAAGTGAGCAGTGTAATGTAAAGGAGTAATGTGATTGATGTAAGTGAGCAGTGTAATGTAAGGGAATAATGTGATGCAAATGAGCAGTGTAAGGGAGTAATGTAAGGGAGTAATGTGAGTGATGTAAGTGAGCAGTGTAATGTAAGGGAATAATGTGATGCAAATGAGCAGTGTAAGGGAGTAATGTAAGGGAGTAATGTGAGTGATGTAAGTGAGCAGTGTAATGTAAGGGAGTAATGTGAGTGATGTAAGTGAGCAGTGTAATGTAAGGGAATAATGTGATGCAAATGAGCAGTGTAAGGGAGTAATGTAAAGGAGTAATGTGATTGATGTAAGTGAGCAGTGTAATGTAAAGGAGTAATGTGATTGATGTAAGTGAGCAGTGTAATGTAAAGGAGTAATGTGATTGATGTAAGTGAGCAGTGTAATGTAAAGGAGTAATGTGATTGATGTGAAGTGAGCAGTGTAATGTAAAGGAGTAATGTGATTGATGTGAAGTGAGCAGTGTAATGTAAGGGAATAATGTGATGCAAATGAGCAGTGTAAGGGAGTAATGTAAGGGAGTAATGTGAGTGATGTAAGTGAGCAGTGTAATGTAAGGGAATAATGTGATGCAAATGAGCAGTGTAAGGGAGTAATGTAAGGGAGTAATGTGAGTGATGTAAGTGAGCAGTGTAATGTAAAGGAGTAATGTGAGTGATGTAAGTGAGCAGTGTAATGTAAAGGAGTAATGTGATTGATGTAAGTGAGCAGTGTAATGTAAAGGAGTAATGTGATTGATGTAAGTGAGCAGTGTAATGTAAGGGAATAATGTGATGCAAATGAGCAGTGTAAGGGAGTAATGTGATTGATGTAAGTGAGCAGTGTAATGTAAAGGAGTAATGTGATTGATGTAAGTGAGCAGTGTAATGTAAGGGAATAATGTGATGCAAATGAGCAGTGTAAGGGAGTAATGTGATTGATGTAAGTGAGCAGTGTAATGTAAGGGAATAATGTGATGCAAATGAGCAGTGTAAGGGAGTAATGTGATTGATGTAAGTGAGCAGTGTAATGTAAAGGAGTAATGTGATTGATGTAAGTGAGCAGTGTAATGTAAAGGAGTAATGTGATTGATGTGAAGTGAGCAGTGTAATGTAAAGGAGTAATGTGATTGATGTGAAGTGAGCAGTGTAATGTAAGGGAATAATGTGATGCAAATGAGCAGTGTAAGGGAGTAATGTAAGGGAGTAATGTGAGTGATGTAAGTGAGCAGTGTAATGTAAGGGAATAATGTGATGCAAATGAGCAGTGTAAGGGAGTAATGTAAGGGAGTAATGTGAGTGATGTAAGTGAGCAGTGTAATGTAAGGGAATAATGTGATGCAAATGAGCAGTGTAAGGGAGTAATGTAAGGGAGTAATGTGAGTGATGTAAGTGAGCAGTGTAATGTAAAGGAGTAATGTGATTGATGTAAGTGAGCAGTGTAATGTAAAGGAGTAATGTGATTGATGTGAAGTGAGCAGTGTAATGTAAAGGAGTAATGTGATTGATGTGAAGTGAGCAGTGTAATGTAAGGGAATAATGTGATGCAAATGAGCAGTGTAAGGGAGTAATGTAAGGGAGTAATGTGAGTGATGTAAGTGAGCAGTGTAATGTAAGGGAATAATGTGATGCAAATGAGCAGTGTAAGGGAGTAATGTGAGTGATGTAAGTGAGCAGTGTAATGTAAGGGAATAATGTGATGCAAATGAGCAGTGTAAGGGAGTAATGTAAGGGAGTAATGTGAGTGATGTAAGTGAGCAGTGTAATGTAAGGGAGTAATGTGAGTGATGTAAGTGAGCAGTGTAATGTAAGGGAATGTAAAATCTTATGATTTTTTTCTGTAAAGCTGCTTTCAAACAATGTCATTGTGAAGCACTATATAAATAAAACTAGCATCACAACTACACACACACACACACACACACACAACAAGACACAAGACACATCTGTATTCAGTGTTGCATATAAATATAATTTATTACTTGTTTAAAAATTCTTTCTTACATTTTGTACAGAAACTTCACAGAGGAGATGCAAGCTTTCGCAAATTACATCATGAACGTGCCATAAAATAATAAGTAACATCCTCACTATAAATATATAATCGCATGATTGATAACTATGGAAAGCAACTGCTAGCATGTATAATTTGTTTGATAAAGGGTGCAGAATTTGCATAGACAGCTTTAGAAATCTGGACAACAGAAGGTGAACAGAAGAGACGATGCTGGAAATCACAAACACTCAAATGGCTATTAGTTTAGTTGTTCTTTATACACTTATTTTTACTGCAGCACTATCGCATGCATCCATCGCTTCATGATCGGTGAACGTCCTCTGATCCGTTAAAGTCGCAGCGATTCACATGCCGTAATGAAACCCACACAAACTATCCTCAGTAAAGAGCCACACCGTACAAAAGCAACGTGATTATGAACTTATGAGTGCCGACGTGTGGATTCTGGCCACTGAAGTTTATTCCTGAACTGCATCCGTCACACTTTAGTCCCAAAGCAGAAGGTGTCGAACATCCAGGACACGGCGAACGTTTACAAAACCGCACAATCGCTGCTGAAAGAGTTTAGTCCCTAGTTTGTCTTTTTCTTCTAAATTTTGATTACATACAGATCACTATGCAACAAAAGGCAATTAATAATAAAATGAAAATGTAATCATAGAATAATAATCATAACACTGTTAAACTTTACAGTTTGCTGTATATATACAGGAGGCTGGACGTGTAGTTACAAGCTCTGTCCACTGGATGGCGCAATTAGACCAGTGAGAAAAAACAAAACTGATATGAAAGGAAAGGAACGTATAAATAAAGGCATTTTTCAACACACGTTTTCATCACCACGTCGAGGATGTCTGCAAGCCGCTCCCATGTTCGGTCCTGGTCATGTGACGTGGCAGGGAGGGCGGAAGTCCAGTATTTGGACAGCAGAAGTTGCGTTTCCTGAGAAACTGATTCGACGAATAGAAAAAACAATCAACTGTACCAGAAATCGTACAGACTCTTCCTCTTCCCTTGGGATGTCACCTTTCAAGTCGACTTGTTTTGCGGTTTAAACGTGTTTGGAGCAGGTCTGCCGTCGTCACGGTGATCTGGCAGCGATCTCGGCCGCCCGCTGTGACTCAAGCTCTCACGCCCTCCGGGAACTTCCTGCGCCCGGCGCCGTGGGCAGGTGTCAGTGCTCGGTTGCCATGGACACGATGTTCTCATGACGGCCCATTTCCTCCAGCACGGCGGCCAGGCGGTTCAGATTGCCGTCGGGGAAATGCTGCGCCTCCCACAGGTCCAGAATCACGCCGGTCGGACTCGATTTAGTGGCGAAGTAGTTGAGATACCTGCGGACACACGGGAAACTGGTTATTAGTTATCAGCAGGCTTGATTTGTGTTGCCATGATGGTTAATGAACATTATTACAGTCAAAAACTATAAATGTGCTAAATGTGCTTTTGTGGTGCAAAGAAAAAAACAATTACAATTGAATTATACAATTTTAAAATAAAATGTGAGAAAGTAATCATTAAACCAACAATAAAATAAACTGAAAAAATTACAATAAAGCTATTGAAAATAACAAAATAATCTTAAATAACATTAACAAGCAAAAATAGAATATAAAAAAAAAAAAACATTTAAACAAAGAAATAAATTAAATGTCAACAACTGAAATAAAAAATATGAATATATTAGTGATGCATGGTCATATCTGCAGATAATTCACGGGTCGGGGGGGCTGAGAAATAAAAAAATAACATACTTTATAATGATTTATCATTGGAGTTGATTTTAATAAAGACACAGAACTCTCATTTCCAGGTAAAATGTAATGAACGTGCGTCACTCTTTTACTTGTTTTCAACAACAATGTATAACTCTTGAGGAAAACCAATCAAGGAAAACATGTGACTAGAGCGCCTCCTCGTGGTCAGTTTATAAAACACAAAGGAGACTGTTTTCCAACATAATGATGGAACTATTAACACATTTAAAGCTTAATTTTTCATCAGGCCTAATTTGCAGACTCTCATTAAGCTCGCAGCTGCTTCACTTGTTTAAACGGTAATGGAGGGAAAACAGATCCGAGAGAAATTTCAAAAAAGAGAATTAAAAACGAAACAAAAGTAAAGTAGCGTGTGGGAGCGTTTGAGTGAAGTAGTTAACCAGGACCAATCAGCTGCTGGGTATGTGATGTAGCGCTGTGAGTGTGGGACAATAGACTATCCCAAGCAAAGATATGCTTTATTCAACACTGAGTTAACTCTTGTGTGTGTGTTCGGGAAGTTGCAGTGATGGAAACAGTGACACTGAAGAGAGTAAAGCCTGTGTTTGGCAAAATTGCATTTTCTTATTAGCGCAAAGAAGAACTTTTACTTTAAATAAATGTTCATTTAAAAGCAGTCTATCATATCACACATCACACAGAGAATTAAAATATTAGTAATGTGCCGTACATACAGTACTGGTCAGAAGTTTGGACAAATGTTTAATGTTTTTGAAAGAAGTCTCTTCTGCTCATCAATCCTGCATTTATTTGCCCAAAAATACAGAAAAAAAGCTTACTTACAATTTAAAATAATGGTTTTCTATTTTAATTTACATCACATCATTACTGACTAAATCATTCTAATATGATGATTTCTTCAGGATTTATTGATGAATAAAAAGTAAAAAAAAAAACTTTTTAAAAACGTTTTATTCATTAATGAATCCTGAAAAAAGGCTATAAAGATCAGAAGTTATAAAAAAAATCTGAAGCAGCACAAACTGGACCAACACTGATAATAAATCCTCATATTGAATGATTTGTGAAGGATCATGTGACACTGAAGACTGGAGTAATGATGATAAATTCAGCTTTGATCACAGGAATAAATTACACTTTACTATATATTCACATAGAGAACAGCTGATTTACACTGGAGTCATATCTCACTGTTTTACTGTATTTATGATCAGATAAACGCAGCCTTGGTGAGCAGAAGAGACTCTTTCAGAAACAGTAATGTGTCCAAACTTTTCACTGGTCATGTATATAATAGTTCTTACACCTAAAAGTGAAGTGGTACTGTAACTCTGAAGACGCGCACACACACACACACACACACATGTTGCGTGGTCTGACCTGTCCAGGTTGAGTTTGTGCGCCAGCATCCTCCAGTCGTTGCCGCGGGTCTGAGGGGCATCCAGACTCCCGCACAGCTTCTGCCGGATGGACAGCGGGATCCGGAAGGCGTTCGGACCCACCAGTGTGGTGATGTTACTGGCCGGATCCAGAAGAGACGTATCGATGCACTGAGAGTCCTGCACACACACAATCACACACATTCATTCAGCTTCAGACGCAAAGCACTTCATCGTCTCACAAAATCTTTCAAAAATTGAATAAAAAAAAATATGGGAAAAGATGTATACATACATATAATTTATAACTGTTTTTTTTTCTCCAAATATATAACTAGCTGCATTTATATTTATATACACACAAACTATATACTAAAATGTAAATATATATACTAAAACTATTAATAACATTTTTGTTAATTGAAATAATAAATGAATAAATATATGAAATAAGTTGGAAATAAATAAAAGGTTAAAAAAAAACAACTAATAATGACAATACATAAAATGTTCTGTTCTGAAAAACAACTCGGTGATTTTATAATAAACACAAAACATTATTACATAATGCTTAATTAAGACAACATTTCGATGAACTCAAAATGTCAAATGAGCTGAAAAGACGAATCCCTTTAAACCCATCAGAACAAACCCCAATAACTGACAATAAAGCAGACACAGCAGCAGAAATCAGGAAACCCGGCTCTGAACGCGAGATCAGCAGGATTCACTCGTTCATCAGCGGCGCTCCTGATTGAAGCCGCCGCCGCCGCAGGATGAAGGTCAGAGGTCGCCGGTGATTCACGCTCGTCTCAGAGCGTTCGGTTTGATTCTGATGAGCCTCTTACACAGAACATCTCTGATGAGCCGCTTCACAAAGACCACTCCATTCATATACACACATTAATCACGTCTGAACGCCATCACTCTTACCGATATCTGCTCTTCACTGACGTTCCTTCATCATGTTTGACAGTCTTATTTCAGTATCAGTCAATCTGTTGTTTACACCGCGTCTACAGTTAACGGGAAGATTGGCGTTCACTGCAGTTGAGTGAGTGGATCATGTGATCCGAGCCGCTGCGAGTCAGTGGAGGCGGGGCTCATTTGCATATTCATGGCTCAGCGTAGGGTGACGGGTTACAGTCGAGCTACTTTAAGGAAATTGATTTCTATCTAAATATGTGATTTTGATTATCAAAGAGGAGTTTTAAAGGATAACATTATTGACTGAAGGGAGACTTTAAGAAATAACATGAAAAAAAAAACTTACTAAAACTTTAAGTACAATTCAAATGAAAATGTAACATAAAAATAAAAATGTATTCAAAATATTAATAAAAACTATAATAGTATCTCAAAGATACTAAAATAACACTGATATACAATTAAGTAGTAATAAAATAGCTTATATTAATACTTTCTGTTTTCATTTGAAATCTACTCAGTTTTAGTAATTTTGTTGTGTGTATTTGTCATTTTTATCAGTAAATAAGCCTAAATAGTTTTGATTTCAGTTTTGATTTTAGTTATTCTACTAACTTGAATATTTTACATATTTTTATATAAAATTTTTAAGTTTATTTTACGTTAACGTAAATCATTTTTTCAAGTAATGTATGAATGACTCTCAGACGTTGCTGAGCGTGACTAGCGTGGTCCGTGACTGTAAAAAAGATGTCTCCACTTCCTTCCACTGTAGAAAACTGAAGCCAAGCTATCCCAGAGGAGCTGCGTGATCAAGGTCCCGCCCACACTCCCGCTCCTGCAGACTCATTCGCTAGCACAGCTGTCAATCATGACGTTACACCCCGTTTCTATAGCATCAATAACTAACTAAAACCAAATTTACTGGAAAAGGGAACACTTGAACACACGTCAGCGATAAGAACTACCATCTACGGGAAAAAAAATATTTGAAGTGTAATTGGGGTTTTTTGTTTGGCTAGCGTCCTATTGGATTAGATGGAGAGGGCGGGGCTTGACTCGGTTCAGACACTGACCTCAGACAGGGTGGTGTTGAGCTGGAAGATCTGTCCCTCCCCCTCCACCTGTCTCACACACAGCTTGCAGGACAGCTCGAGCGTGGCGGCACTGAAGCGCTCCAGGGTGAAGGTGCAGTGCAGGTTACGCTGAGAGCCGCTCCACACCTGCTGGAAGGGAAGCTCCTGCCACACACAAACACAAATCAACATTATCACTGCAGCTCAGACAAGCAGCTAAATACGGACGCAATGCATGATTCTAATGAAGTTATGTATGACATTTGATCAAGTTTTCAGGAAGTTAATATATGCTATATTATCCAGCATATATGCCATAGTGGGTCAAAATTGCATTAAGGGAAAAACAAACAAACATTATAAACACTATAAACATGTATTTAGTTCCCCTCACTCCACAACACTGATACTTTAGTATCACTGAGATACTGTTATAGTTTTATTATACATAAAAACAGTCTATATATACACACTCACCTAAAGGATTATTAGGAACACCATACTAATACTGTGTTTGACCCCCTTTCGCCTTCAGAACTGCCTTAATTCTACGTGGCATTGATTCAACAAGGTGCTGAAAGCATTCTTTAGAAATGTTGGCCCATATTGATAGGATAGCATCTTGCAGTTGATGGAGATTTGTGGGATGCACATCCAGGGCACGAAGCTCCCGTTCCACCACATCCCAAAGATGCTCTATTGGGTTGAGATCTGGTGACTGTGGGGGCCATTTTAGTACAGTGAACTCATTGTCATGTTCAAGAAACCAATTTGAAATGATTGGAGCTTTGTGACATGGTGCATTATCCTGCTGGAAGTAGCCATCAGAGGATGGGTACATGGTGGTCATAAAGGGATGGACATGGTCAGAAACAATGCTCAGGTAGGCCGTGGCATTTAAACGATGCCCAATTGGCACTAAGGGGCCTAAAGTGTGCCAAGAAAACATCCCCCACACCATTACACCACCACCACCAGCCTGCACAGTGGTAACAAGGCATGATGGATCCATGTTCTCATTCTGTTTACGCCAAATTCTGACTCTACCATCTGAATGTCTCAACAGAAATCGAGACTCATCAGACCAGGCAACATTTTTCCAGTCTTCAACTGTCCAATTTTGGTGAGCTCGTGCAAATTGTAGCCTCTTTTTCCTATTTGTAGTGGAGATGAGTGGTACCCGGTGGGGTCTTCTGCTGTTGTAGCCCATCCGCCTCAAGGTTGTGCGTGTTGTGGCTTCACAAATGCTTTGCTGCATACCTCGGTTGTAACGAGTGGTTATTTCAGTCAAAGTTGCTCTTCTATCAGCTTGAATCAGTCGGCCCATTCTCCTCTGACCTCTAGCATCAACAAGGCATTTTCGCCCACAGGACTGCCGCATACTGGATGTTTTTCCCTTTTCACACCATTCTTTGTAAACTCTAGAAATGGTTGTGCGTGAAAATCCCAGTAACTGAGCAGATTGTGAAATACTCAGACCGGCCCGTCTGGCACCAACAACCATGCCACGCTCAAAATTGCTTAAATCACCTTTCTTTCCCATTCTGACATTCAGTTTGGAGTTCAGGAGATTGTCTTGACCAGGACCACACCCCTAAATGCATTGAAGCAACTGCCATGTGATTGGTTGATTAGATAATTGCATTAATGAGAAATTGAACAGGTCTTCCTAATAATCCTTTAGGTGAGTGTATGTATAAACAGATTCTTTTCATTCTAGTTTTACTTAAAGTTAATAATTTTGTTGTTTTTTTTAAAAATAAATTTAGTTGTTTTTATAATTTTATATTCGTTTTTTTTTTTTTTTTATTACATTTTACTTCAGATTTTAGTAATTTTGGTGTATGTTTTTGTAATTTTTATTTGTTTTTAGTAATTTTGTTGTTTTTGTCACTTTTATTATTATTTTTTAATATGTCATACAGGTTTTATTAATTTTAATTTCAGTTTAAATTATTTTAGTACATCAAGTTAAAATAACTGAAATCAATTAAAATATAAAAATAAAGTTTATACAACAAATCCTTTAAACAGTACAAGTACATATGTTGGGGTTTACTTGAGTAAAAATACAAAAAGAACTTGATTTTTAATGTGCTAAAGTATTAAAAGTAAAAAGTCCTGATATTTTAGCCGATATATTTATTTTAAAGTACTAAAATCTGAATTTTAGTTAGTGATGATTCAAGTGTGAAAGTGAAATAATATACCATATAGTCTTTTAAAAATGGGTAAAACAACATTTGTGACGACAAACATAAAATTATTTAATGCACCGATGTCACATGGGGCAAAATCTGTTAATATTTAATAATAAGAGGAACACTATGCAAACATACTACTTTTATATCTTTTGAAAATTCATTAGCAACCTACTTTTCGCCCCATCAAGCTCAAACGATATTCATGGCTCATTTTGATTCATTGATTCAGTGAGTCGTTCATGAATGAATCATATAGTGTGAACTCAGCAGGTTCATGAATCGGACATCGCTCTTGTGTCTCAGAGAGGGTGGTGATTTCTTCAGATCAGAATAATGGGGAACGATATGTTTTTATGGAATGTAGTGGAGTAAAAGTTTTTCAAAATAGAACACACTGGTAAAGTACACATACTGAAATACTGTGTGTGTGTACCTGGTATTTGGCGATGAGTTTGCTCTTCCAGAGGGTGTGCGGGACGTCGTGCAGCGACAGACGCAGGTTGTGGGTGCTGTCCTTGAAGTTCAGAGACTTGGGCTCGTCCAGCAGCTTCCCGCCCATCTGTTTCTCCATCTGAAGCACCTCCTGACGGACACACACAAACAGGAAGTCCGTCAGCGCTCAGCAGGAACAAACACACAGTTCATCTGCCATCAACTCACACTTTTTTTAATGACTTTTGAGAACATGATTGGTTTGAGATTTAGTAGGACATGCAGTGGGTTAATGTGTCGAGGGGTAAGAGAAATTATATTCATATCATTGTTTATATTCAGATGATGTTGTCGCAGGCTTGCTGACACCTACACTACATCTGCTGCTAACACCCACACACAAACACAAACACACACACACACACACACACACACACACACGACTGTGAGACTTCAGTTTGCCAAGTGCTCATGATTTAACTCGTCACGATGCACTTTTAAAGTGAAGTGAGTTAAACTACAGGCTACAAACAAAAAGTAGCAAACTACTTTAAGCAACTTTTGAACACTTCACAATAAAGTTAAACAGAACTAACACTTTCACAGTATTCATTCATCTGGGATAAAGTTCATATTCTATTCGATTTTTAACACTACAAGTTGTTAGTGAATACTTGTAGAAAGAATGAATGTAGAAACAGGGTTATTATCATGATTAGATTAAACTACTAGTAAAATCATTTATGTGAAATAAAATAAAATATAAATATTAGTTGAAAAACTTAAGCTAAATGAAAATTACAAATGTTGCCTTGACAATAAACTGAAATAAGTTAAGTTGAAGCACTAAAATTATTAACTGGGAATAAATAAACTAAAACTGAGAAAGAAATTAAATTTAAATGGCAATAATAAAATGACAAATGCACATAATAAAATTACTAAAAATTAAACTAAAATTAACATGAAAACTAAAAATATAAAAATAAAAAACGAATTATTAGTAAAATTAAAATAACACTGCAATAGTTGAGGTGAACTAACAATGAACAGCGTCATGGTAAATGTTCATTTCTACACATTCAACATTAAACACCCTACATTTACACTAAACAAAGACAAGAAAACACGATCATTTATGCAACAAAGTTAAAAAGATAAAAAGTTGCATTTAACTAAATAATCAGGCATACACAAGAAGGGAAATCATGAATGAATGAATCATTTTTAAACTGGTTCTTTTACATGAATCATCTGAATGAACTGATTCACTACATCAGAGTTCATAATGTTAGAAATTATAAATAATACAATTATACAATTACAATTATAAGATATATATATATTAGACACAAGATCATTTATATACAGTAACACATGGAAATCAAATGAATCATTTTTGAACTGGTTCTTTTATATGAATCATCTCCAACTGAATGAATCACACTTCCTAATGTGTGAGATCATGGCCGGGTTATGTGAGAGCGCACTCTGTGTGTGCAACACAATGTATGCATGGCTTGAGTTGAGCTTCACGACGACTTGTTGTAAAGAAAAGGTCTTAAAAGCGTAAGAGCGGTGAGGGTGTGCGGCTGACCTTCAGCGCGTCCTGCGTGTCGTCCAGACAGTAGACTCTGATGTTGTACTCCAGGATGGTGCAGCTCACGGGGCCGAAGATGGCCAGCTTCAGTCTCTTGGTGGTGGCGGCGCTGACGGACTGACCCACCAAACAGTACGTGCCCAGTGTCTCGGTCAGGATGTGACACGCCTCCTCGTCCATCTGAATGTAGCAGGGGGTGGTGAAGTTCTCCTCGCCCACAACCACCACGTCCTGCACACACACACACACACACACATTTACACAACTAAATACACATCTTCAGTGCGTCCATTTACTGTATCCCTGTATCCCATATACAATTATTCATTTAGCAGACATGTAATATATATTAATATACATTTATTATTTAGACTGACCATAAATACGTTGATCCCTCTGAAAAAAAACTGACCATCACAACCAAATCTACAACTTTTCACTAAACCATACGGGACTTATAACTTGAGATATGTGCAAATGTGATATTGATTTATACAGCAGTTCAATAAATACAAGTTAATATGTTAATATTTTAAAGAGAATATTGTCAATTATGCCAACAAAAATATTACCTATAAAGCCTGTCTCAGAGCAACACAGCGATTTTTCGTTTCTGAATGAATCCGCGTTTTGAGTGAATCAATGATTCAATGACTCATTCATAAAGAGAGCCATTTACAGCCGTTTGAACGAATCAAATGAATGAATGACTCACTCATTTGGACATTTACCGCCGCCTACTGGCTATCTTTTTTTAAAAATTTAAATAAATTCTGTTAATTTACATTTACACACCCTTGTGTCATTTTAAACCTGTATGACTTTATTTTGCAGAACAAAATAGTTTTTGTTGTTTCGGTCTGTAAATATATCTAAATACCAATTCAGATGCAGCTTCTGAAAAAAACCATGGCCGCTGAAGCCTAAAAGATGATGTGCAATGAATTCAGTGTTGAATCAAACGAAATATTTTCTTGTGTAATGTCTATTTGATGTTTTTCTCAATAATGACTTTAAATGATCTTTTAGGGGTAATCTCTCAGCTGAATTTGATGCACAATTAATTTGTGATTAATTCGATTAGCCACATGTAATTAATTAGATTAAAAATCGCTTGACAGCCCTATATAATTACAACATTTTTAGTAAAAGCAATTTGAATAATTATGTTATATAATTTTAATTATGTAATATGATTGTTCCTAATTTTAATATTGAATGGATTTATGGAATCTTATGTGAATATTAATCTAAATGTGAATTTATCTTTGTGAAATAATGAAGACCTGGTTTTGTTAATAGTTTGTAATAATTTGTTTTAAATTGATATTTAATGATTTGTTATTTCTGATGCTTCTACAGCTTCAGATACTGAATAACTGTGTTTATTAAAAAGCAGATAATTCTGCTTCGTATGAATGAATACATGTGTGAGTGTGTGTGTGTGCGTGTGTGCGTGTGAGTGTTTTTCTATCCCAGTGGGGACTTCGCACTGACTCATGTGTCACTGTGGGGTCCTAAATTGAGGTCCCCATGGGTACAAAAGCTTATAATTCATACAGAATGAGTTATTTTGAAAATGTAAAAATGTTTTGTGTGATAGGTAGGTTTAGGGGTAGGGTTAGTGTGTGTGTGTGTGTGTGTGTGTGTGAGAGATGGGTAGGTTTAGGGGTAGGGTTTGAGTAAGGGGAGAGAATATACAGCTTGTACAGAATAAAAACCATTACGTCTATGAAGAGTCCCCACAAATATAGTGAACCAGACATGTGTGAGTGTGTGTGAGCGTGTGTGAGTGTATGTATCTGTCTCTATGTGAGTTTGTGTCTGTGTGAGTGTGTGTTTGTATCTGTGTCTGTGTGTATGTGTGTGTGTGTTTGAGACTGTGTGAGTGTGTGTTTGTATCTGTATGTGTGTGTGTGTCTCTGTATGTGTGTGTGTGAGTGATGGTGTGTGTGTGCGTGTGAGTGAGTGTCTGTGTGTGAGAGTAACTGTGTGTGAGTGAGTGAGTATATGTATCTGTCTCTGTGTGAGTGTGTGTTTGTATCTGTGTGTGTGTGTGTGTCTGTCTGTGTGTGTCTGAGACTGTGTGAGTGTGTGTGTGTCTCTGTATGTGTGTGTGAGTGACGGTGTGTGTGTGCGTGTGTGAGTGTGTCTGTGTCTGTGTGTGTGCGCGCGCGTGTGTGAGAGTGACTGTGTGTGAGTGTGTGTGTGTGTGTGTGTGTTCACATTATGAGCTCAACACTGAACGTCTATGAGGCAGACCTGCTATCGGTGACCCTCTGACCTCATGTTCGTGCTGGTGTGTGTGTCTCTCTCATTAGGGCCGTCTGCTCCGGTGGTTCTGCAGCTGGGATGCGTCTCCATCTATTAGCTCTAATCCTGACGCTCGCACTGTCATTAATTTCATCCCATTATGGACGAGAGAAAAGGAATTAAAATACTTTATAGTCGGCTTGGCCGTTAAACAGCGGTATTATGACTAGCCATTAGCCTCTTTAACGTATCCTGTGGGAGCGCGGGATTTGAGAGCGTTAGTGAGATAATTAGCAAACAGGATGGAAAACTGGGCTAATGCCTTCCAGAATGATTTATTTACTCAAGCTCTCAGTCGATTCATCAGAGTTCCGGCACAAACTCATGGAAGTTTCTCCTCATTATGCTTCAGATGCAGCAGCGACGGTCCACAAGTGTTCTTGGAAAACAGACACAGGGAAAATGCTGCATTCCGACAGAAATGCAAAAAAAAGAAGAACATTTTATGAACGGCTCTCTGCAAACACATCAAATCAAAGAGTCAGCGTGATGCGAGTGAAAACATTTACAGAGCAGACACACATCTGTGGAAATGACTGGATGGATATGTATTTTGATCATTTGTGGGACGGCGACCGGGAAGCAATATTTCCCATCCGCATTTGATCAACCACAGTCATCATCTGAAGGGAAAACCTCATCTACGGTGGCCATCTCCACAAACCCACGGATATTATGAGCACGCGCTGTCAGACGTCAGACGTAATCGATAGTTATTTCTTTGTTTAAAGGTCCAGACGCATGTGTGGCGTTATTGCCTGCTCCTCGGGTATCCATCACAGTCACATCTGAGCCATTCGCTCCTCGATAACGGGACATTCATCACACATTGAGTGACAAACTCCAGAGAACACATGAGGAATATGCAGCGCAAACACACGCTTTGCCTTCATGGAAAAGTTTAGCCGTGAATGAAAATCCCGTCGCTGTTTATTTTCAATTCAATTTATTGTCATTGAGCAAGTACGGATACAAGCCAACGAAATGCAGTTAACATCCAACCAGGATCCAAAATAAAAGTAATAATCTTAAGTAGTGCTAAAAATGCTGAATATGACCATGAGTATGCATACCTATAACCATACATACACATATTTATGTGTGCATACTCAGACCTGTTCCCATCCAGTGTCCAGCATCAGTCAAGATTAAAAA